>VDFB02086081.1:389999999-390082784 GCA_007258455.2 Sequoia sempervirens
GTGTCAAAGAAAGTAGACCCATTGAAATAAGCTTACCTTTCTCTTACATCAAAATTTCATAAAATGAAGCAAAAGGTGTAGTGAATGTAGATCCCATTGTCAACTTATGAGTGTGAAAGCTAGAATGTTCAAAAGCTACAAATTCAGGTCCAAGTTTTTTTAGAGTGTTATATAGACAAGTTAAATTTATTTCTTCTCTAAACCACATGATTTACATTGTGCTCTAAGGTCATTGACCTTTGTTACATAATCCTAGATGTTATCGAAAGACTTTGGATCAAGACTCATTAATTCATTGTCAATTTGATAACCACGAACTTCATCATAGAGTTTTTAGTTTGTCCCATGCATCATGTGAATCTTTACATTCTTCAATTTGAAATATGATATCAAGAGAAACTAAACTCCTTAGACAACCAAGAGCTTTTGTATGTTCAAACATCTAGATTAGTTTTTCCTTATCATTTGTGGGTCCAGGTACCTTTTTCTCACCATTAGGTGTATACCCTAGTTGCATTAAAGCATTCCATGTATTTTGATGCCATGTGTTATAGTTGTAGGGCATGAGCAATGGAAACTTAAATGTACCCATAGTGAAGAAAAAATAGAGCACAAGTATGAGAGCTATTCAAGCACAAAGACAACAAGAGACCCCACCTTCTTTACTTAATCAAAGAACTCCCACAGAAAAAAATGATTTGGCACTTTATATGTAGTGCAATTACAAATTTCTAGATTTCAATACTTTTACAAATCCTCAAGAAATGAGCATGTGCTGAAAGTATACATTTAATACAATTTCATATGAAGTAAACAAAACCAATACACATACATGAAAAATAATGTGCTTTCAAAAAAAAAAATCAACTTGATCCGAGGTCGTATGCAAAAGTTGTGCAACTTTGAAGTTTGCAAAATGAGAATGGTGAGGAGTCCTCCCTAAGAATCAACAATATCTAAAAAAATTGTGGACCAAAATCTAAAACCACCTTCACAAATGCATAGAGCATGCAAAATTAGCCCAAATTAAAAAAAAATGCACTAAATTTGGAGGTTGGGAGCCCTAGTTATGAGCCTCCAAAGTTGACCTTTAAAAATTAGTGCATCAATGGAGACAGGGTGAAAATTTTCTTCAAAAAAATTCCACCAAATTTAGTGGAACTGCTGCTAAAGTTAACTATCCACCAAATATAGATGTTCGCCAACTACTTTAGAACTTCGTCAAATGTAGCACTCTACTAGATAAATTTAGTACTCCGCCAGTTTAACTACCCACTAAAATCGCCTCCAAATTTGATGACTGGTAGATATTTATATTTTTTAATTAAAAAAATATTAAAATAATATTAAAAGTGTTGACATGATATTTTGTTAAAAATGTGAGTGGACTCTAAAAGATAATATTTTTTAATATAAAAACATTAAAAAAATATTAAAATTGTTGGTAAAATAATGGAGCGGATATTTTTTTAAAGAGGTTTGATTTTTTTAACATTTTAAAAAATATCAAAAAAGTATTAAAAAAATCATTTAAGGCCCAAAGGCCGAGAGTTTCTTTTGTAGAATGCATAGCAGTTGCACGAAACTTAGAAAGCAAAGCGGAGGTGAGATTTTCTAGGGTGAATGAATTTATGCATTGAAAAATGCATTTACAAAAAAATATTAATTTTTTTTTGTTGTTTTCTTTGTAAAATATGATTTTTTTTTTAAAAATGCCTGAAGGCAGGTAGAGGCTTGGTGTAGGGCCTAAAGGCTATAGGTACAACAGGTACCTTCGGTACTTGTAGTGCAGGTACCGACACAGTTCAACGCAAAAAAAAAAAAAGAAATCATTTTTTATTTAAAATTAATATATATATATTTATTTATTTATTTGTAAATTTTTTGATTGAAAATTTAAATGAGATTTTATTTTCAATGTTTTTTGTTTTTAAATTTAGATTTTTTGATTTTTTAAAAAGAAATAATATATATTTTATTTAAATATATTATTGCAACTTTTTTTTTTTTAATGTGCACTTTTATTTAAAAAAAGAAGAGAGAAATACATATAGTTTTTCAATGCTTTTAAAAAATAAAAAAATAGATATTTAAAAAATAAAAATAAAACAAAATATTTATTTTAAAACAAAAAATATATTTTAGAAAAATGGCGCGTGAAGGAGTAGGCGCAGATCAGGAGGGCGAATGCAGAGCAGGGTTTTGTTGAAGGAAAGGATGGATGGATTCCTAGGCAGGGGGCAATGAATACAATGGTTAAAGGCTAGGGTTGCTGGGCTAGAGATGTTGAATTGGAATTCTCCCCAGAAGACATTAGGGAGCGGGCAAAAGAAGAAAAATGGAATAAGTTTGATCAAGGTTTTGTTGTAGGTGAAAATGGTTGTGCACCTAGAGGAAGGGGTGAAAATGGTCATGCACTTGGAGGAAGAGGATGGAAAGGGTGCCAAAGTTTTTCCTCATAAAATTGGTTGAGACGGAATGGGTTTGGCAATCAAAGGAGGAATTGGCGAGGTAGGCCTAGTGGCAGCTGTAATCCTAATTGGGGTCACAATGTTGGAGATGAGAGGCAACAGTGGGGGAATAATGATTTCGACCCTCGACTTGATGACCTTTCCTAGAATTAGAACCCAACTCATGGAAAAGTAGGTAAAAATAAGATTGAATTGGGGAATGGCCAAAGGAAAGCTATAATGATAGACACGAAGAAATTGCACAAGGAGCGAGATAGGCTCGTTTGGCTAGGGTTAATTGTTAAATGGCTACCTGGTAGGATCTCAAATTGGATTTCCTAGTAAGATGGTGGCAAGGAAAGTGTGGAGTGGAGTTACAATTCAAAAGGTTGGCTAATGGGTATTTTGTGGTTATTTTCCCTTTAAAAGATATCAGGCTGCAAATTGAATAAGGTGTTTGGCTTCTGGATGGTTATGACTTCTATATCAAAAGATGGATTGCTGGCTTCAACCCATTCATGCATAAAATGGAGGTGGTTCAAGAATGGTGATGACTCCTAGATCTACCATTAGAATTTTGGAGCCCTAAAATCTTGGAGGATATTGGAAATCACCTAGGGTCTTACTTGTGCGCAGAAGAAAGGAGAAGCCTAGACAACATTTACTCATCAGTAAGGTTGTGTGTGGAAAGGAAACTTGGGAAGGGGTAGTGGAATGAAATTGAGTTGGTGATGGAGTGGGGAACTTAGAGGTAGAAGATGCATTTGGATCATATTCCTAGTTTGAATCTCTTTAAGTCTTTAGGGCGAAGGAAAAATCAGAGTTGCTCTCCAGAAGGCAGGGAAAGATCAAAGGGGTCATAGTGTTCAGTTCCTTCCCCTGACCCACCACAAGAGGAGGATTTTGGAAATAGAAATGTGGGAGGCAAGAAGGTTTTTTCTTCTACTCCAATAAAGGAACCAGAAGAGGAATTGAAAGAGAAAGTGGCAGAGGCCATCGAATTTCTAGGAAATAATTGTAGATAGGAGGATCTTGACTCACTGATTGAGGTCGGGAAAGAATTGGTTGAGAAAGTTGAGGTGGCAAAGAGTGGCTCCTTAAAGTTGAATAATGGGGATGATTTTGAAGATTGGATGAACTTCCCAAGATTGGAGGATGATGATCTCCATCTTGATGATAGACCTGATTTGGCCTCCGGAATAAAGAAGAGGAAGCTTATGTCATTGAACTAGGTGGGATATGGGAAAGTTGGCATTGGAAAGAAGGATATGCAAAAGAATTCCCTAGACTATGGGGAAAATAAAAGAAGAGGCAAAATATCGAACCAAGAGAAACTAAAATGGGACGAGGAAGCAAGCGATCAGAAGAAGATAATGGAGATGTTGAAAGTAGGGAAGAGTGATCTGCTCTTCCTAAACATCCATGAGGATCCTAACTTGGAATGTTAGGGGCTTGAACGCCCCTAAAAAATGATGCCTAATTAAGGGTCAACTAGATAGTTTTCAGATAGATGTAGGGTTGCTTCAAGAAACAAAATTAGATGAGGAAGAGCGAAGAAGGCTAGAAAGTAGTTTAAATTTTTGGCGTTGTATTGGTGTGAATGCGGATGGTGCCTTTGGTGGTTTGTTGATAGTTTGGAAGTCATAATCGGTGATAGTGGAAGAGATGAACAGTAGCAAATATTAGATTGTTTGTTAGGTTAGAAGTCTCATTTCAAATTTAAGATTTTCTCTCATTAATGTTTATGGGCCTAACTCATGCATTCAGAAAAGACTGGTATGGAAAGAAGTAGACCTTGTTATGAACGAGTTTATGCAAGAATTTTGTGTGTTGGGGGGAGATTTTAATGCCATGCTTAGATCAGAAGGCAAGAAAGGGGGTGTGGGTAGAATGCTTTAGTCCCAAATTGATTTCCAAAATTTTGTTGATCACAATATGTTGTTGGAAGTTAAAATGGGAAAAGGTAGTTACACATGGACAAACAGGAGGAAATGTTTCAGTAGTCTATTAGAAAAGCTTGATAGATTCTTCTTCAAAGGAAATTTAAGCCAATTCTCGTTCACTTTCGATTGCAAAATCTTGCCTGGGATTGGGTTGGATCACTTCCCAATGAAATTGGATGTTTGTAGAGAGAGGAGCCTAGTGAGATGTCCCTTCAAATTTGAGTCCATGTGGCTAAAAGATCTGAACCTCGATGAACTAATAAAAAAATAGTGGTCAGGTTGTAACTCAAAGGGATCTAAAATGTTCAGAGTAGTGACAAAGCTAAAAACTATAAAGCAATGTTTAAAACAGTGGAACAAAGATAGCTTCAAAAACATATTTGAAGAGAGAAAGAAAATTGAGGAAGCCCTGGAAGTGGTCGAAAAAAAGGTGATTGTTGAAGGAATGGATTTGGATAGTTTTGAGAAGGAGAATTAATTTCTAAGTAGGTTAAATGAATTCATGGAAAAAGAAGAGATATTTTGGAGGAAAAAATCCATAAAGGTTTGGCTAAAGGAAGGAGATAGAAACACAAAATTCTTTCACAACTCAATAAAGGAAAGGAGAGAAGTCAACATAATTGTTGCAATCAAGGCATCGAATGGAAGGTTAGTGGAAGACCTGAAAAAAATAAGGAATAATGTGATGGAGTTTTTTCAAGAACTATTGAGTGATTATGAGGACTCCAACCTTAGGGTGCAGAACAAGCTACTAAGAACTATTCCTAAGGTGGTGATTGAGGCTCAAAACAAACAAATTTTTAACAAATTTTTGAAAGAAGAAATAAGGGTCACCTTGTTTCAATTACATTCGAAGAAGGCCCCGAGGCCAAATGGATTTATTGCAATTTTCTTTTAAAAGTTATGTGACATCGTGGGGCATGATGTTTTCAAGGCAATTGAGGACTCAAGAGAATTAGGTCTGGCATTGAAGAAAATTAATAACACCTTCATTGCATTAATCCCCAAGAAAGAGAAGCCAAAATCAATGGAGGAATTTTAGCCAATTTCCTTACATTGTATATAATTATGATGAAAGTAGTGGCAAACTGGCTCAAATTCCTTCTTCCCTTCATCATTTTGGAGGAGCAGACGGGTTTTGTACTAGGAAGGTCTATATTCAATGGTGCTATCATTACCTAGGAAGTCATTCATTCTATACAAAAATTAAAGAATCCCATAATGTTGCTAAAACTTGATATCATAAAGGCTTAAATGATAAGGTCAATTGGCGGTTCCTTTTTGAGATAATGGAAGCTTTTTGGTTTTTAGGAGTGGTTGGATTGGACTTTTGGTTGGATTGAGTGTCCTAGATACTCTATTTTGGTGAATGGCTCCCCTAAAGGTTTTTCCAATGCCTCTCGTGGTTTGAGGCAGGGTGATCCCTTATCCCCCTTTCTTTTCATCATAATGGCGGAGGCCTTGGAAGGTCGATTGAAAATGCAAGAAGAAGTGGGTTTGTGAGTGGTTTGCAAGTCACCCACAATCAAAGTGTAGTCATGCATTAGCAATTTGCTGATGATAATTTTTTGTTTGGGATTGCCACTAAGAGGGAGGCGGATAGAATAAAAGGAATTTTGGACAAGTATTCTTTGGCGTTAGGGTAAGAAATAAACCTTATGAAATCAAAAATCTTCTTTTTGAATACTACCATTGCAAGAGAAATATAGATATTGAGGATACTCAGGTTGAAAAGGGGAATCTCCCACGTAAGTATCTTGGTCTCTCCCTGGATAAAGGAATTAAGAAAGATAATTTGTGGGGGGCTCTAATTGAAAAATTGAAGGATAGAATGGCCTCATGGAAGAGTAGATGGTTGTCTTGGGTAGGACGCTTGATGATGCTAAAGTTCATCTTCTCGGCCATTCCAACCTATATGATGTCCTGCCTTCCTTTATTTGTTGGGGCTTGCAAATATCTCAAAAAAAAGATGAAATATTTCTTCTGGAAAGGAAATTTAGAACAACACAAGTTCCCCTTGATAAAATGATAGAAGGTGTGTGAGAAAAAAGAAGCAGATGGGGTTGGAATGAGAAATTTGCTGCTTCAAAACAAAGCTTTGGGGGGGAAATTAGTTTGGGTTCTACACTCAAACCAAAATTTGAAATGGGTGAAATTGCTTAGGGAAAAATATTTGGATGATGGTGAATATTCGATACTAACTACAAGCCACCTCTCAATGGGGTCACGAATTTGGAATTTCATCCGCAACTCCCCAAACTTTATTCTTGATCATTTGACGTGGGAGATTAGGGATGGTCAAATGAACATGTTTTGGGAATATTCATGAGAAGGATGTGGGAAACTTGCAGATTTAGAAGAGCTAGCTCAGGTAAGATTAGCAAACAAGCAAGCATGGGGTGATAGGGTATGAGATTATTTGGAGGTTCAGCCAATGCAGGGAGAAATATTTAGCAAATGGAAGTGCATCAGGTAGCTAGGTTCCCAAGGGTATGTGGTAGAGTTGTTTGAAAAGATTTTGTAGGATCGAAAAATATGTTTGAGGTAGGGTAATGATAAAATAAGATGGAATGCATCTCAAAACGGGGAATACAAGGTGAAGGATGCTACAATGTTTTGTCTAGTGAAGGTGCTTTCACACCCAATCTGCCAATCGATCTTTGTTGGAAATAACTTTGTCTCCCTAAGGCTGGAATTTTCACTTGGGCAGCTGCACAAGGGAGAGTCTTAACTACAAAAAAGTTTGTTAAGATGGGTTATCAAGGGTTTTCAAGATTTTTGTTGTGAAAATTAGAGGAAACATGGTATTACCTATTTCTGCATTGCAAATATACTCAGCGTTGTTGGAGTTGGTTATGTGCCAAACTCTTGTGGTACTCTGCCTTTCTACCTAGTTTGATTGAGATGCTCAGATGATGGACAATTAATTACAAGCAAGCAATGTTCGATGGTTTGTGGATTGTTATCCCTTCAATTTTAATTTGGGAGATTTGGAAGGAGAGAAATCAATGCATTTTCTAGGATAAAGAATTACCAGAAGTGCAGTTGTAAAGCAAAATTGAGGCATGCATTGTGTAGGAAATTAATTCCATACTAGATAAGTTAAACCCAAGGAAAGTGAACTTCACAGTGTGGGACAGATTGGCCAGGATAAATTGGAATGGGTTGAATTCTCCTACTTTTGTGGGCCTTAGGGGAGATGCCATGATGGTGGATAGAAGCAAGGTTTTCTAGTCTCCGCTTGAAGTAGGTTGGGCTAAATTGAACTTTGATGGTGCATCCAGGAGAAACCATGGGGTCTCTAGGGAAGGTTGCATAATCAAAAATAGTTAGGGCCGCATTCTGGGTAGGCTAGTGTCCCCTCTTCTAGAAGGCACAAATAATGCAGCTGAGTTTCATGCACTAATCTTGGGTCTGGGATTATGTTTTGAGCTTGGGTAAGACATGTTTTAATCGAAGGTGATTCCACCTTAGTGATCAATGCCTTGAGAAGGAGAAAAGGGAAAAACTCAAAGTTGAGATCAAAATTGGAAATAGCCTTATAGTGGGTGGATCAGTTGGAACGGGTAATGATTGAAATCACATTCTGAGAGAAGGAAATTTAGAGGTTGTTCTCCTTTCTAATCTGGGGGATAACGGGGTTTCATTGAAAGAGTTGAACAATTAATGATTAAAGATGATAGCGAGAGGTAGGGTGGGCATCTCTCCACAACGAGGATGTGGAGAGACTATGACTATCATCATGTAATCTGGGTTGGATGCATATGGCACCAATGTCTGTTGGCCTTGGCAATCTAGCTTGGCTCGGTAAGGTGATTCCAATTGATCATGCTTGCTATAGGGTGGAGTGACAACTTGCTTTTGGCCAGCTGTGCGATCTAAGGTGGATGGGTCACATCTCTTCATAAACTTTCGTTGGTCAATAGTGCGCACTTAAGGAACCATCATTCTGAGGTACAAGCGATGACCAGGGAGGATGTGTTTAGATTTCCCAATTGTTGAAAAGGATGAATCACCTCATATTCATGTACTCATTCACTCATATGATGACAACCTCATTTTTTTTAATGATTTGCGTGGCTAGTTTATAGGCATTGTGTAGAGTAATAAAGGATGTTTTTTTGTGGCATTCTTTCATTCTTGGGTTAAGGTGGTGAAGGAAACATCTCTTCTCCCTTTTGTGTGATAGTTTTTTGGCTCGATTTATGTGGGTCTTGTGCTCCAATTGTGGAGAGCTCAAATTTTACGCTGGAGATTTCAGTGGACTCATTTTTTTGCTTCGGGTTTGACACTCCTCTAACCCTTGAGTGCAAATATCACCAATATGCATTTTGGGAGGTTACATACCAACGTTTGAATTGCATTCTACTCAATATTGACCCATTAACGATTGTGGCAATGAAGATGGTGCTCAACAAGGGGCATCTGGAACACAAGTACTTTTGAGAAAACTCACAGGTGGCGTTGTGGTTCCTCACTTCAATACTAGACTCTCAGGTCCCTAAGGCGGAAGCAATGCTACTAATGGCTAAATTTTTTAAAAATGAACTTCTAGGTTGTTTGAAGGAGGTGTTAAAAGTTTCTATTCTTGGCAAGGGAGCCCCACGCCCTAGTGACATGGAACTAATTAAGATTCTTGGAGAGGTAATTAAGATCTTTCCTTTTCTCCTGGACTTAAAGGGGACAACCTTATGCACCATAGGATGATTGTGGCGGTTGCAGTCAATTTTCTCAAGAAAGTTTTTCGTTTGGTTGAGGTCTGCGACATGGATTGGGTCTAGGAGTTTGATGCCTTTACGAATGCAAATAATTTTCTATAAATGCTAGGTTGTAGTGAATTTTGGTGTCCTCTTCCTTCTATGGTGGTGTTTGGTCCTCGAGTGGCAGGTTGTTGCTTAGGGTTTCTGATAGATAGCACTATTCTCTCCAATCTTTTGTTGGTTTGCCATTGTTGGGAATTTTGTTTGGTTCATTTGGCTGGATGTTTTGGTCATGGTGGTTGGGTTGTAGTTTTGTGTTGATGAATATGGCTATATTTTGGGAGCCCTTTTGGTTTTCTCACATTTGCAGATGCTTGTAATTTTAGTTTATTAATATAATACAATCTCTCTTACGAAGCAAAAAAATAAAAAATAAATAAACAACTTGTAATAAATAATCATTTAATATATAATAATTTTATATTAATAATAAGAGAAACAACCAAAATTTAATAAAGAAGAACCCAATTCATTAATCTGAAAAGAAATGGAGAGCTCCTTGGGTGGTGGTGATGGCAGTGGTGGATTTTCAAATTTTGAAAAGGTGGGATTTCTTGATGATGTTGTAGGAATTAATGGGAGATAGTTTGTTGATGGGAGGGTGATGTCAAGCGGGTCCTTTATGATAGGTAAGCATTGTGGGTCCCCTATAGTTGATAATGTTTATTTTGTTGGGAAAGGGGCATCGGTGGTTGTGTGTCCTATGCATTCCCCGGTGTCCTCTGAAAAAGAGATTCCTGGGACTGAAAATTTGGGGCTAGACCTATCTTTTGGTGGTAGTGATGGGACTTTTGATGTGACTGGCCTTGGGGTTGATAAGACCAAGTCTGACTTCTTGTTGAGCTTTTCTCTTAAGTGGAAGAATTTGTTTGGAGTGAAGCCTAAAGGTAAGAGTACTTATCCTCCAGTGCCATTTACTGCTAATGCGAAAAATAGAGAGTACTCTATTTCTATTTCAGACTATAGTGTTGACAAAAGTATGTCCAATATGGATATGGCTATGTTGGGTAAATTTGTTGGTCCTCGACCTCATATTGAGTTGGTGCGTAAGTTTGCTTTAAATCGATGGAAACCTAAGGGACAAATTGATGTTGCGGCTATAGCCAAAGATTTATTTTCTTTCACCTTTAATTGTGAAGATGATTTGGTTTCGGTGTTAATGGGCGGCCCATGGTTTATTGGAAATTCATCTCTGATGCTTAAAAAGTGGGAACCAGGCTTCAACCCGAACTTGTGTTCTTTCTTGGCTGCTCCAGTTTGGGTTCATCTTCCAAGCCTCCCAATGGAATTATGGGATGAGGAAGTGTTCAAAGGGATAGCAAACACCTTCAGTTTTCTGATATTGATTGACCAGATGACAACCTCTAGGAAGAGTTTGGTTTATGCTATATTTTGTCTAAATATCGAGCAATCAACTGATCTGTCATCTGTCATAAAAACAAACTCTAAATTTGGGGTTTAGGATCAAGTGGTTAAATTCAAATGGAATCCCTTTGCTTGCTTCCATTGTAAAAAAGTTGTCCATTAGGCCAAAAAGTGCCCTCTCAAGGTGCCTAAGCAGATGACTAAGCAATGGAGAGAGAAGGAGAAAGACCCAGATCAAGTGGTGGAACCTGTGGAGAAAGGGGATTCAACTCTATGTGAGAATGTGGAGGTTGAACCTGTTGAAAAGGACCTTGTATTGGAGGATAAGGATGATATCCCAAAAGGCCAGGAGATTTTGGGAAAAGAGAACAAGGATTTAGGTCAGGATGAAGAGATTAAGTCTCCCCCTGCTAGTGATTCAGTGGTATCTATGGAAGCAGTTAGGTCGGAGGTTGCTCAGGTTGATAAGGTCTTTGTTTGTGATGAGGTTAGATCTTTGCCCTCAGGGGTGGGGCATGAAGATGGTTTGAAGGCTAAGGGATTGGAGGTAATGCCTGAATCTAATGATTTTGGAGAACAAGAGGATCTGGATAATCATCCATACATTCAGGTTTATGGGCGCAATAGGAAAAAAATTCTCCATCTCTGGGAGTAGTGACAAGGAACCAACAAAGATAATATTGTGGATCTAAGCTACATGGAAGAGGAAGGCCTCCTGCTAACATTACTAGGGTAAAGGAGAGTCGTAAGGACATTGTTGATGGGACACAAAGAACCCTATTCGATATGTGCTCAAAGAGAATGTCCAATAAGTTATTATGAAAATCATCTCTTGGAATATGAGGGGATTAAATTAGCCTCACAAGCATGATCTTCTTGCTAATTTGGTAAGAGATCATCGCCCTAATATTGTGTTAATTTAAGAAACTAAAATGGGATTGGATAAATTGTCTAGGTTGAAGAATAAGCTCTTTAAGGATTGTTGTATGCATTGTTCGAATGTAGTTGGGGCATCAGGAGGGATTGTTAATTTTTGGAATCTTAGAGTGATCCAGGGAGCTGAGTTATTTTAAATATTGTAATCATGTGGCTACTTACTTTACTCACTTGCGTGATAGATTCTCTTGGACTCTATCTAATATTTATGCTTTGAATTGTAAGAGTGCTAGAAAAAGACTATGGGAGAATTTGTCTTCTTTCAAAGTTGCGAACCATATTGAGAATTGGCTAGTTATGGGAGAATTTAACACTCTTTTGCATGCTGCTAAAAATTTGGGTGGTTTGTAGATGGTGGATGAGAGAAGATATGATCTTATGAGTCTCATTAATGATTTTGCGCTCCTTGATTTGGACGTAAAAGGTGCATCTTTTACTTGGTCAAATAGGAGAGTGGGGAATGCCCTAATCCGGGTTAAGCTTGATTGTGCTCTCATCTCCCCTGAGTGGTTGGTTCATTATTCTTTCTCACTTTTTGCACTAACTAGATTGGGATCTGATAAATTCCCTTTGGCTCTATTGGTGGATTTGTTGGTGGCAAGAAAAAATTTCCATTTAGATTTGAAAAAATGTGGATGTGTCACCCTAACCTAGGGAATCTGATTAATGAGTGGTGCAACATCCATGTGGATGGATCGACTATGTTTAGAGTTGCTAAAAATCTTGCCAATGTTAAAGATAATTCTAGAAAGTAGAATCACACTTCCTTTGGTCATATTTTTGTGGAAAAAGAGGGTGTGACTAAGGAACTTTAGGAATATGCAACACTCGATCCAAGTGTCTAGGTATGATCAGGCTTTGATGCAAAAGGAAAATATCTTACTTTCTAGATTGCACAAGATTGTGGCGAAGGAGGAGGAATTCTAGAAATAGGGGTTGAGGATAATGTGGCTTAAAAGTGGGGATAGGAATACCAAGTTTTTTCACCTTTCTACTTTGAAACATAGGGCTAATAACTAAATTAACTTGATCAACTTCAATAATAAAGTGTTGGAAAAGAATGTTGATTTGTTGCTTGTTGCTTCCTCTTACTTCTCTCAGCTGTTGTCGATGGAGGGGGAGTTTGATAAGGCTTGTCAAGAGGATCTCATAAGGTATATCCCTTAGATTGTGGATGATGATATGAATAGACAATTGGCTTGCATTCCCTCAGCAGATGAAGTTCAGAGTGTTGTTTTTTTCTTTTGAAGGTAATAAGGCATTGGGCCCAGATGGTTTCCTGATGTTCTTTTTTCAAGATTTTTGGAAAATTATTGCTAAAGATGTTGTTGTGGCTACTAAGGATTTTTTAGGTTTGGATCCCTTCTCAAGGAATTAAACTCCTCTTTTATTGTCTTGGTCCCTAAGAAGCCTGGTGCTTCTTCTTTTGATGAGTTTTTTCCTATCAGCTTATGTAACTCGATTTATAATATTTTTTCCAAGGTTTTGGTAGTCCACTTGCAAAGAATTTTTCGTCTTATCATATCACCTTAGCAAAATAGGTTTGTGGCTGGGAGGAAAATCTTGGATTCTATTCTTTCTGTTCATGAGAATATCCACTCTCTATCTGTAAATAAGAAAGTTGGTTTTATTCTAAAACTTGACTTACTTAAAAATCTTATGATAGAGTCAACTAGGGGTTTCTATCTAATATTTTAACTAATTTTGGTGTTGGGGAGAAAGGGCCAGCCCTTGTGCTTCAACTTATCTCTACTTTGATATTCTATGTTCTCATTAATGGGTCCCCATCTCCTATTTTTGACTTTTCAAGAGGTTTGTGGCAAGGGGATCCTATTTCTCTATTTTTGTTTATTATAATGGTGGAGTCCTTGGGTCGTCTCATTTAGAGATCTATCAATTATGGGGTTATGGTTGGACTTTCCCCTTCTTCTAGTAACCTTATTTGCTCACATTAGTAGTTTGTGGATGATTCTCTTATGCTTGGGTAGTTGTCCATTAAGGAGGCTAAGGTTGTCAAGTTGATCTTATAGAGGTATGAAGTTACTTCGGGGTAGAAGGTTAGCTTTCCTAAGAGTGTTCTTTTCTTTTTTAACACTGTGATCCACAAACAGACTAAAATTGCTATAATTCTGCAATGTCAGATTGGGGAACTTCCTTCTTCTTTCTTAGGCCTGCCCCTGTGCTTCAAAGTTCCTGATTCTTTTTGGAGGGGTATGATTGATAAATTCAACACTAAATTGGTTGGTTGGAAGGGTGCTCTATTGAGCTAGGCTGGGAAAGTTCAGCTGATTAAATCTACATTTTAGAATCTTCATGTTTATGCTCTTAGTCTTATTCATATGCCCAAGAAGTTTGAAGATACTTTGGAAAATATTTAGAAAAATTTCCTTTGGTTTGGGGTGGAGGACAAGAGAAGGATTCACTTGGTTGCTTGGGATGATGTTTGCAAACCTAAGAAGGCTGGTGGGTTGGGGATTCGTAAAATTAGAGCTTTTAATATTGCCCTCCTTGGTAAGCAAATGTGGAACCTATTGTTGACCAAGAGTGAATGGGAGAAAATTGCTCGGAGAAAATACTTACACGAGGCTGATGGTATAAGGGGGTTCTTTTCTCAAGAGTTTAATCCCCCATCTAGTTCTACTCTTTGGAATTTCATTGTTAAGGCTCATAGGTTTGTGGCCAAGGGTTTCTTTTGGAAACTAGGGGATGGTAGAGATATCTTGTTCTAGGATGATAATTGATTTGAAAATATCCCCCCCTCAAAGATGAGCCATGGGATAAACCTTTCATGGATCTTTGTGTGTGACAGTTTGGCAGATGGGTTGCTAACTATATTGAGGGAGGTTGTTGGAAGAAGCTGCATGAGGTCGACCCTGTTTTGGAGATTGTTTATAAGGCTATATCTTTGGTACATATTCCCTCTTCCCCTTCTCCCAATAAGTTTGTTTGGAAGCCTTCTTCTAATGGCATATAATTTGTGGGTTCAACCTTTCATTCTAATGACTCCTTTGTTGGCCCAACTCCATTTTGGGCTTTTGTGTGGTCCTTTAAATTGATTCCTAAGGTCAATATTTTCTTTTTGCTATTTTTCCAGAATAAAATATTGACTATTGAAAACTTGGTCAAAAGAGGTTTTATGATGCCTAACAGGTGTTTTCTATGTGAAGAAGAGGCTGAAAAATGATTGTCATTTGTTGATTGGTTGTAGTTTTGTTAGAATGGTTTAGGCCCATGTACTATGTCTATGGAACTTAAGTTGGGTGTTCCCTGGTTCTATTAATGAGCCATGGTCTCAATGGATTGGCCCTTCATCCAATCCTACTCTTTAGCTTTTATGGTCTCTCTCTCTTCCTCATATTATTCGGGGAGTTTGGCTTGAGTGAAACAACAAAATATTCAAGAATTCATCCCTCCTTGCTAACTCTGTGGCTTACAAAATTTGTGCTATCATTAAAGAAAAATTTCAGGCTAGAATAAATTTTCACAATGGTCCTGTGAACCTATATCCCTATACCTATAAGAACACAACAAATGAACACATTAATAAGATCAAATGCAAGTTAGAATATAGATTCCCCATAGAATCCATTTAACCATATTCAAAATAGAAATAAGACAAGAACACAATGAAAGAAGATGAAAATAAGCTAAATCCTATTGAGGATATGCAAACTCTTGATCTTATGGGGGAGTTGGTGCCAATTTGATGTGGAAATTGGCCCTTTCCCAACTCCTTTGCAAGCTTTGATGATGAATGGTGATGGTGATCCACTTTGATGAAGAATGATGAGTGCTCCAAGCTAAAAACCTGCATAACCTAGCTAAGATTCAATGATAATAGATGAGGATTGCTAATGATTTGAGCATGGTAACTTTACTCAAATTGTGGATGATAAAATGAAGATATGAGCCTTTCATTTATATGATTTCAAGATGGATGAAAGTCCAAATTTGAGCAATGTGGGACTAACTTTCATCCAATGATATGGTGCCACTTGTCAAGCTATGAATGGATGATGGTTGTGCAAGATTTGGGGTTTGTGCCAATAAATGCCAATATTTGAAATTAAAATTTGTTGAAATGACATGTAAGAGGGAAGGGAAAATGCAATAAATGCCACTTGGCTCAAGGAAAAGGACATGTAAGATAAATTTATTGCCTTGTTGGATGTACATGTTGACTTGGAATTTTTGAATTCAAATTGATGGAATATTCCAAAAGATGCCATGTGAGGGAAAATAGGGATTTAATAAATGAATTAAATCTATTTTCATGTGCAACTTGCATTATCTAGAGGATGTGATAGGAGATTAGATTAAATTAATCAAGGGTTAATTAATTTAACAAGAGATTTGATGATGTGACTTATTTGACTTAGATTTATGGGTTTATTTAAATCAAATAAGAGAAGAATATGATAAGAGGCTAATTAAATAAAGATTTTGATTTATTTAATTAAAAGGGATGATGTTAGATTAAATCAAATAAGGTTTTAATTTATTTAATTTAATGAATGAACTTTAGAGATTTAATCAAATAAATTGATTATTTAATTAAATAGGGATAATTAGATCAGATGGATTGATTTAATTAACAGAAGGAATTCACTTAATCAGATAAAATGATTTATTTAATTAAGAGACGAATATTGATGAATTTAATCAAATAGGGGGATTTGATTAAATGGTTAGACTGAGGGATGATTTAAGAAGAAACAATGTTAATAAGTCAAATCAGATGCACAATGTCAATCAGTATATTTTGCGTGTCTAGTCCAAAAATAAATATTAGCCCTTATGATATCTCTATTTCTCAAAATTGGAAGTTGTCTTGTGATATTTCCCTCTCGGTTACTAAAGGAAAAAATTCTAGAGAGGATGTTTGGAAATCTCCTCAGAAGGTTAGGTGAAGATTAACTTTGATGGGGCTGCTAAAGGAAATCTGGGACCTGCTAGTTGTGGGGGAGTGATTAGAAACTCAAATGATAGGATCATTTATGTTGTGTTGCTCCCTTTGGGAACCCATACAAACCACTATGCGGAAGCGACTGTAGCCTATCATGGTCTCAAATTGGCTCAAACAAAAGGATATAGAAAAGTTTGGCGAGAGGGGGATTTTTTGAATATCATAAATAATTTGAAAAATTGCACTCCTCCCTCTTGGACTATTGAGTCCTTGATAAGGGATTCAATAGATATTTTGAAATCTTTTGATGAGTTTTATATTTCACATATCTTAAGAGAAGGTAATGGGATAGCAAATATTTTCGCTAAAATTGGTGTTAAATATTTTAGGGAGTGGGGTCTGAATGACCCTCTTCCTATAGAGGCTATTGCTACTATGAATAATGAGTGTTGATTTCTATTGGATTAATGTCTCATTATGGTTGGCAGTGTGCTTGCTCTTCATCACATGGTTGATTGTTATGAGAAAGTACGGTGTGCAAGATTTAAATTGAGAAATTCATAGGGGAGCAGGGTGTTGTAGGAAACAAAAAAGTTTGGTCTTTATTATCCCTTGTTGCAATTCTGGCCTCACACAGATTCTGGGTAGTTTTGGAATTGTTTTCCAGAGTCTTCTTTGTTCTGTGTTTGGTGTCTATAAGCTGGTTTCTGTTGCTAATTGTGGCAAGATGGGTGATGATGGAAATTGTGTCAAACCCAAATCTTGTGATGATGTGAGGGAAAGGAAGGAGGTTTGTCAAGTGCTAGTGAAGGGATAGTTAACACCTTATTTGAAGAAACTTCATGGAAATGATCCCTAGGTAATAGACCTTTTTGTTAAAGGATGGAATGACAGAGTGCTTAAGCTTTATGGGACTGAGTTTTAGGTTAACGAAGAATTCATTGTTGGTATTTGGTCAACTCCACAAAAGGATATAAAAGTCATGGAAAATCCTAACTTGGGAATTGGACATTCCAGTAGGTGACTAACATCTTCTTATGGTCATTCATTTACATTGTCAAACCAGGGAACATATACTTGAAATGGAGCGGCACTATATGTGCACTAAGAACCAATTTTAGTCACAATTTACCAAAAATAAATGCTTGGAAGGAATTCTACTTATGCTGCAGGAATGTAATGTAAAGTATTCTTAACTTAAGCATAACTTAATCAAAGTAGGAATCATGACAAATATTGTGAAGAAACAAACTATGAACTGGCCTTATGCTGTAGGAACAAACACATGGATGGATTCCTGATGCTGCAGGAAAAATATAAGACTGAGTTTGCGCTGAAACCTTCAAGAATGAAATCTAACTTATAATTAACAAAATATAAATAACTAACTACAGATACTCACTAAGTGGGCCCCCTTAGCAAGCATCAACTAGTTTATGCAATAATTGAACTCAAAACTTCATTAGCTTTTATTCATAAACTTGAAATCATATACATTGATTGTTCTGCTTGTAAGAAAACTAACACAAAACACTGTTTCTCATTATAATACTAACTTTAACACACTTTGTTGCTCACTCACGTAGGAGGAACACTTATTTATATTAGAAAAGAAACTAACTACCTAACTCTAACAGAGAAAGACATGGACATAAATGCATCTTGAAACCGAGGAACAAACTTCTCATAAATGAAGGCATATTTGTTCAACACGATTCAGAGAGAATTTAGTATTCCACTCTTCCTAGATTAATGATCATTTAGATTTCCTCCCAATGACCCGGTCAGAGAGTCTTTGCTGGAAAATCTTCCTCGATGTCGTGCTAGAAATGGACTTTATTGTAGGGTTGAGATCTGCTATGCTTTGACTCGTTCATGCTTCCTTCAACAACCTGCGATGCACATGGTGACAAAAGCGAAAGAAAGCACGCGTAGAAAATAACACGGTACACATTCATTAATCACATATTAAATCCATTTTATTATCCAAAAACCACATGCATTATATTAGTCATTTGGGAGGTCAAACAGGGCAATTAATACAGACACATAGAGATATTAAGCTGCAGGAATATAGGAATGTGTTACTATAAGATACTACCCAATTTCAGATAAAAAAACCTTTAATCAAAGAGTTAAAACAACCATCAGCAATAAGAGTAAGGGTATTAAAAATACATCATAATATTCAAATTATGAACATATTTTGAGCTCATCATTTCCCCCCTACTTATCCTAATGATAGTCCTCCAGCATTAAGATTTCTAGTTGTTTCTTTGAAATCAGTAGGAGTAGTATGGCCCTATAATGAAGTTCTAAATTTTTAGTAGAAACCTCTAAAACTTTGCCATCTCTCATACCTGCGGGTTTCTGCATCCTCATTAACATCTGTAGCCCGATAAGGGTAAAGTGGCCACATCAAAACTGGAGGTGAAAATGTTAATGGTAACCATAACTCAAACCTTCTCTGGAGACCAAGATGCATATACTTCTCTGTCCTTTTGATGGCTGCCTTAAAGTTTAGAGGGCTATGATGCTTAGATTTCCTCAGACCAACATTTAGTTTTTCCCATCTTGTTTCAATTCTAGAAGATGAAAGCTTCCAAAATAGATATGTTTGGTCTTTGAACTCATCATACACCTACTTCCTGATATCAAATATTTTCATTCTTTCTGTCTGATCATTGAATCCATACACAACAGTAAGCCAAGTTCTCAGAATTATGTGGGAAGTTGAGCTTTTAGGTCGTAGTGGAATAGGTTCATTCCTTTTAGCCTCTTCATAAGCCTCTAATTGTCTTCCATAGTTAGTTTCTTTGGCCGCCCAAGACATGAGTGACCTCAGATGAATGTCATCAATGTAGAGAAGTGGATTCCACTTTGTTTCAAAGGGAATTAGCAAACCATGCAAATAAAACTCACATAAATAATTTTTCAGCCAACTGGGTGCTACTTGATATGCATCATAAAATTCCTTAGCTGTATGAATGACAGGGTCTAAATTTCTTGAAATTCTCATCAATTGGAACCAAAGAAATTGCTCTTTAAGACACATAGCATATACCCTAGGTGGTGGCCTACATTCCATAATTTTACCAGTTATCTTCACCATTTCATCCATTTTCTCTTTCATTTCTTGAATTTACTATTTTTGTCTTTCAATTTCCCTTTTCAATTTCTTCTTTTCTTCTTCCCAAAGACTTTGTTGAATTTCAGTTCTAGCTAAATGGTGGAAACTCAAAGTTTGAAATGTAACATGCCTCCATGTAGTCCTAAGATATTCCAAATATTCAATCAACAATGTCCTTTTATAAAAAATGAATGCTTGACAAGTTTCAGGGGGTAATGGCGTTTCATTAGACAATTCAGATTGTTCAAGTTGTTCTTCCTCTTGTTGCAGGATGGACTCCTGTTGCTGCTCAGGAGGAAATTGTGTTTCTTCTGAAACTTTCCTAACTACTTCAGCCAAGTCATCAAGACTTGGCATCCTCCTTTCATTACCACTACTATGTTGTGCTTCCTCAGAAATAACAGATGGACTTTGTGGAACATTCTCAGATACATTCTAAGAAACATCATGACTGCATTCTTCAAATTCCTCAAGGATTACTATAATTTCTGGTTGAACGGAGGTTGAGGTAACTTTACACTATTTCCTTGACGAAACTCTTTTTGTAAATGTTTCAAAAGTAACAGTTGCAGGAGACACTTTCACGGCTTTCCTCTTTTTAACCTTCCTAGAGGATTCAAACTCAGCAGGAGAAGATGATAGTGAAACTGCAGTGGCAACGAGCATTGCTATAGGAGAAACTGCTACAGGTGAAGATGCTGCAGGAAAGAGTGGAGTAGAACGTTTTCTCTTTTGAACATGAGGGTCAGATTATGGGGTTTGATCTGCCCTAGATAGCTCTCCTACCTTCGTTTTCCCCTTTTCTTTTCTACCAGCAGACTTGGTTTGTACTTGGGTAGAGGGTTCTGGTGTGGAGGCTGCAGAACTAGGTGCTACAGGAGCAGATGATTCTTGCTCTGCTTCCCTACTTGTAGATTCTACTCTCTTTTTCTTTTTCTTGTGTTGTGCAGAGAGTGCTCTAGGAGACTTTGGAGGTTGCAAACCCTTATGGGAAACAAATTCTTGCCAAGAAAGGGGTGATACATCCCTCAAGGAATGCTCGATCAAGAATTTAATGAGGTCATGATGGGCGATAGAGTTGTCCCTACCCCTCTGGGTTTCATGGGCACAATTTTTCAAAAGGTTTAACAAAGAAATTGGAACATTGACAGCTAAACCATGCCTCATATGACTCAATAATTTAAAATGATAGGAATGCAAATAGGAAAAATATCTCTCACAAGTCAAGTACCTGATTATGAAGGTGACATATTCTGAGTATGGAGGAGGCAGTGACACACATTTGCATCCTTGTTTGGAAACCTCCAAGGGTCCATCTGTTGGTATTGTGAATTTTGCCCTAGCAAAGACAACATCTCTCCCTGAAGAAAAATTTTCTCCTACAGTCGGAAGCCCAGTTACTTCTGCAATTTGCCCTTCTGTAACGGCTACTATCAAACCCCACACTGTAGCTTCTCCCTCTGAAAGAGTTCTCAAAAACTCACCTACAGCTTCCTCATTATAGGAATCTATCCTTAGAAAATAATTCAGCCAACTGCAATTGCTGAATGCTTGAACTGCTTGAGGATTTTGCATCAAGGGATCATGAGCTATAGGCTCATGTCTTACTAACTGGCCACCCATATTCACAAATTATCCCTGCAGAGGTTCTTGAAACTCAAACTTCTTCTGCCCTGCTTCTCTCTGCCCTGCCATCACTTTTTTTTACTTTTCCAAGAATGACACAAAGGATAATTGCATGAAATGATTGTTAAAAACTACTCAAATCAAGCAGTTAATTGTTGTTTAGGATGAAAGCACACAGTCGTATTTGGTAAGTACAAGAAAATAAAAATATCTTAACAGATGTGACAGTGGCATAAGAAAAAGTTGAAATGGATTATCCCCACCCCCTACTAAAAATTTGGCATGTGTCCACACATGTGTGAAAGGATAGGCGAAGAACAGACAATAATGACTATTATGTACATGGAAATTAATGAATAAATGAAATAAATAAACGATGTGACGATAAAAGATATCACGTACCTTGTAATAAGTGCTCGTACATGCTGGGAAAGATCACAGCTCAACATGAAATGATGGCTAGAATTGAAACCATAAATGAGGGCGATACGGTAGGATGGATGACATGGATGGGTAATGTGGAAGAAGAGGGAATGAATGGTGGTGATGAATAAAAAATGGAGAAAGTGGCTTCCTTAAAAAGAAAACCTTTATTATGGGCATGCAACATAGAATTTTAAAGAGATTTTGTAGGAGAAAGGCCAAAGCCTTTTGCTGCAGGAAGATCAATGGCCGCATTCGAAACAAACTACTTCATAAATTCTTCTTTGGATGCTGGCTTATGATACAACCTAAGATGGTGTCCATTAACCAGTAGCTTGAATCAGACATGATCTATTGTAGCTAATTGAACTGAACCATTATCAAACACATTTTCTATTTCATAAGGACCAAGCCATCTTGTGGTGAGTTTACCTTTATTTTCCTTGTACCCGGAGTCATAGAGCAACGCCCAATCATTGACAGAGAATTGTTTAGTTCTGATATAGTGGTCATGCCATTTTTTGCTTTGCTACTAGATAGCTTTAGTATGCTGTAGGGTAGCTTTCCTTATCTCATCCAATGCATTTAGCTGTAGGAGGTATTCCTTTTGGGCTTCTAAAATATCAATGCTAAGCTGGAGAGCAATCCTTAAGGTCTTATGCTCAAACTTTATTGGCAACATGGCAGTTTTTCCATAGAGTAACTCAAAAGGAGTGAACCCTGTAGTTGTTTTCCATGTTTTCCTATATGCCTAGAATGCTTTAGGAAGGTGACTGCTCCAATCCTTCTTATGTAATTGTACTATCTTAGTAAGGATTGCCTCAATTTTTTGTTGATAACCTCTGCCTGACCATTGGCTTGAGGGTGATAGGGGCTAGAATTTGTGTGCCTGATCTTGTAATCATTCATCAATACAGTGATTAAGTTTGATGCAAACTAAGCTCCTTGATCAGTAACAAGTTCCTTTGGGACTCCAAACTGAGTAAAAATTTCCTCATATAGGAACTCAACAACTTTATTGTCACGAGCATGTGTCATTGCTTTCACTTCCACCCACTTGGTTACATAATCAGTGCAAACCAAAATGTATGATTTCCCATTGGATGGAGGATCAATAGGCCCAACAAAATCCATGCCCCACTTGTCAAAGGGACTAACTACCACTTGATGATATAGGGGCATTTCATTAGACCTTGTTGGTCTCCCCATATGTTGACATCTGCCACATTTTCTGGTGTAGGCTGCAACATCTTTGTGTAGTGTGGGCCAATAGTATCATGTAGCAATCACTTTCATAGATGTTCTCTTGGCTGCAAAGTTCCCACCACATAGTTCATCATGATAGGCATGCAAAATATCATAGGTCTCATCTTCCCTAACACACCTTCTCATGACTTAGTCAGGTCCTGTATAAAATAAACAGTTTGCAATCCATGAAAAGTTAAAACTTTTCTCTACCAACAATTTCCTTTCCTTTGGTGAGAAGTGGGCTAGGATCTTGTTGGCTGGTAAATAATTTGCAATATTTGCATACCATGGAGTTTGAACAGTAATTGAAAACATATGTTCATCGGGAAAGCTATCATCAATTACCTTAGGGGTGGCAAGTGTAGTTGTTTGAAGTCTTGACAAGAAATCAGCCACCACATTAGCCCGACCTAGCTTATCAATAACTATGATATCAAATTCCTGCAACAATAGGAGCCATCTTGCTAATTTTCTAGATATGGCAGGCTTATTCATGAGGTACCTTATTGCTGCATGATCTGTATGGACAAATATTTGGTAACCAGTGACATAATGTCGAAACTTGTTCAGGGCATACACAACTGCTAGCAATTCTTTCTTTGTGACAGTATAGTTTAATTCAGGGCCTTGAAGGTTTTTGCTAATGAAATATATGGCATGCTTTATAAAATTCTCTTTCTGTCCTAAAACTACCCCTATGGAATAATCAAAAGCATCTGTGTGTATATGAAAGGGCAGACTCCACTTCGGTCCTTGAAGAACAGGTGCATGAGTAAGTAAGTTCTTAAGCTGCAGGAAATATTTGTCATAGGCCTCAATCCATTAAATTCAAAATCTTTAGTCAATAAAGCATATATTGGACTAGCTATTTTGCTGAAGTCTTTGATAAATCTTCTATAATATCCAGCATGTCCTAGGAAGCTTCTAACATCCTTTTGTTTTATAGGTGTTTGCAAAGTTAGAATGACTTCTATTTTTGCAGGATCAACTTGAATTCCTACTTGAGAGATATGATGGCCTAAAACAATTCCCTTTTTCATCATCATAAAGCACTTCTCACTATTCAAAGACAAATTTTGCTCCTTACATATTTTCAACACTTTCTCCAAATTTGCTAATGCTTCTTCATAAGTAACTCCATAAGTGGTGAAGTGATCCATGTAGATTTCTATAGAATCATGAGAAATGTCAGCAAAAATACTGATCACTGCCCTTTGAAATGTTGCAGGTGCATTACACAGGCCAAAAGGTAAGACAGAGTAGGCAAAAGTTCCCCATGGACTGGTAAAAGTTGTTTTGTCTTGATCCTCAAGGGCAATTCTAATTTGATTATACCCACTATATCCATCCAAAAAGGAGAAATACTTTTTACCAGACAATGAGTTTACCACTTGGTCAACAAATGGCAATGGAAAGTGATCATTTTTAGTTGTTGTGTTCAACTCCCTGTAGTCTACACAAACTCTCCATTTTCCACCTTTTTTAGGAACAATCACCAATGGAGATACCCATTGACTGTCTGAAATAGGGTAGATAAAACTAGCATCAAGTAATTTTTGGAGCTCTTTTTTAACTATTTCCCTGAGTTCTGGGTTTATCCTTCTTTGAGGCTGCCTAACAGGTGAGCAGTCTTCCTTAATGTAGATCCTATGAGTACAAAGTTGATGATCTATTCCCTTCATATCCCCATAGTCCCATGCAAAAGCTCTGTGTTGATCTTGTAGCATTGTGACTAGGGTAGTTTGTTGAGATTGAGGCAGCTTATTATTGATGTTCAGACAGCGGCTTGGAGACACTTCTACTTGCTTGGTAAGATCATTCATGGAGGCTGTTGATAAATGTGGTGTCTGTATTTCATGTGGAAGCAAATTGTGATAAAATGTAAAAAATTTAGGTGGTAGGCTCGCAAGATTTAGTTGCTGTAGGAAACACTACTGAAGACAACTATCTAGAACAGATGGGCTACTCAGAGCAGAGTTGGATTGCAAAATGTGTAAAAGCAGGCCATCCTCACTCTGAAGCTGGGAAAACAAATTAGTTTGCAGCATCATTAGCTAAGCCAATGAATTGACTTCTTTAGTTTCCTCTCCTAAATTTGGCCAAATTAGTTGAGACAAGTTTGGCTGAGGCTGGGCAGGTGGGTATACAGACAATTTCTTTCTTAACTGACCATTAGAAATTGTCATGTCTCCTGAATGACATCCTATAAAAGTATCAGCTGTTGCTAACCATGGTCTACCTAGGATGATAGGATATCCTTCCAAAGTTGCCTTAGTGGACAATATGGTGAAATTTGCTGGGTATTCCCAAGACTCAAGGATGACAATGACATCTTCTACCACTCCATTAGGTGTTATTGTGGAATTATCAGCAAGCTGCAGGACGGTAGGTGTAGACCGAATGGTTAGGATATTCAAATACTCCATAGTATATTTGGTCATTACATTGATGGCTGCACGAAAGTTAATCAAAACATTCTTTACTATTTGGCCATTAATATTTATTTTTACCATAGGACTCCTAGGGTCAGTATATTTTGGGATGACTACCTTCCCTAACATAATATCTGCCAACTGTCCTAGAACATGGATAGTTTGGGGATCCTTTTTCTTTCTTCCTGGTTTCTTAAAACATACATCCTTAATGGATTTTCCATAAATTGGGACATCTTTAATGGCTTGAAAAAGGGGAATTTGAATGTGTACATTCTTTAGATGATCCAAAATATCAAAGGTAGGCTCTTCCATAGACTTGGATGTAGTAATTTGCAATCTCTGAGGAAAAGGCGGTTTGGCCTAATGCTGCAGGACATGCTCATTAGAGACAATATCTGATATAGGTATATGTTCTGCAGGATCAGTAGGTTTTTTCATAGGCAGAGTTTGGAATCTCTGTAATTACAGATGACTGTGGAGTAGGGAGAGTGGTTCCAGACCTAAGATGGATATCATTAATATTCGGGGCATAAGTTGGATACTGATTGGCTTCTGCAAAATACATAGGTTATTGTTGCTGTTGCTGCTTGTTATTATGGTTGAGTAGGCATAGGCATTTGTTTTGGAGGGCCAGTGTTTGATGCAGGTGTTGCAGAAGGTGGCATGAGGGCTGGAGGTTGTGGCTGCTTGGCTGCAGGGATCTAAGAGATTGGTTCTACCATTGCTGAGAACCTCTCCATTGAGGATTCTGCTGCCAATTACCTTGGGGTGGAGTTCATTGTCCTTATGGCTGCTGCCAACCTCCTTGAAGAGATTTCCATTGAGGACTCAGATAGGTAGGCCAGTGTGGTTGAGAAGTATTCCAAGGTGGTGATGGGCCATATGTAGGTTGCCATTGGTTATTGTAATTAGAATAAGAATTACCAAAAGTCAAAGGGTCTTGAGGCATACCTTATCTTTGAGCCCATGGTCGCCTTTGTGCAACGAAGAATACTTGGTCATCATCACCCTCTACTATCTTAAAATCAGTAGGTAATTTCTTAGCCTCCAGGTTAACCACCATCTTACATCTATAGTCACTTTTTTTCTGTCTGCAATGTGGACATAACTCAGTCAAGATTGCTTCAACTTCCTCATGTTTCTTCTGAGCTTGCATAGTATCCAACTATGTAGCCATGTTGTTTATGATATACTACTTGAAATCAGATAGCAAATGTGTGATCTCCATCCGTGAAACTCCATTTGTAGAAGACTTTCCCCACTATGGCTTGATGACCTCTACCCTTCTTAACAATTGCTCAAGAGTAGCTACAACATATTTTCTTGATATCATCCCAAGGCACTTGGGTTAGATCTTCTCCTCCCATCAGATACATGGCATCTATACAGGTGTCACTGATTCCCCTTAGAAAAAGTAGTTTATGAGATTCTTCATTGAGAGTATGGTCTGAATTCTTTTTCAGGGAAAACAAGAATCTTGAGATATAGTCTTCCAGGCTTTCATCTTCCTTTTGTTGAATTCTGAATATATCATCACCCTTACTACCATTCTTACAATATTCCTTGTATTTCTGGAGAAATTTTGTTTGCATAGCTGCCCAACTATCAACAACACCCCTTCCCAAACTCATAAACCATCTAAGAGCTCCCTCCTTCAAAGTAGCAGGAAACAACTTTAGCCTGTGAGCATCTGAAGTGTAATCATAGCTACGACAGAGGATGTCAAACTCAAACAAGAAAGTGTCTAGGTCCTCTATAACTAGTCCATAGAACTTGGGAAGTAATGAAGAAGGAATATTTTTAAGGTTATCATTATCTTGCTGAGCAATGTTGGGGAATTCAAAAGCAGGAGGTTGATTAGGTGGATTTCGTACCATATTTGCTAGATGAAGTATCGAAGCAAATGGATTTTCTTGAGGTTCTTCATCAGCTGGGTCAAATGGAAATTTGGCAAGCAGGTTTTCAGCAAATGGATTGATATCTTAGTCTCCTCCTTCCTCAAATAGATTATAGGCTGGTTCAGAATTGTTATCAATGAATGGAAAGTTAGGGAGTAATCTTCCTAGAGCATCTCTTCTTCTATGCATGCAATAGAATTAACTGTAAATTGAAGGAATTTGAAAATGCCTAAATAAACACACTAAACTACTACTAACAATGACTATGACAGGTTCTTAGCTTGACACCATCCCCGACAACGGTGCCAAAAATGGTCAACTCCACAAAAGGATATAAAAGTCATGGAAAATCCTAACCTAGGAATTGGACATTCTAGCAGGTGACTAACATCTTCTTATGGTCATTCATTTACATTGTCAAACCAGGGAACATATACTTGAAATAGAGTGGCACTATATGTGCACTAAGAACCAGTTTCAGTCACAATTTACCAAAAATAAATGCTTGGAAGGAATTCTACTTATGCTATAGGAATGTAATGTAAAGTCTTCTTAACTTAATCATAACTTAATCAAACCAGGAATCATGAAAACTATTACTAAGAAACAAACTATGAACTAGCCTTATGCTACATGAACAAACATAGGGATGGATTCCCGATGCTACAAGAACACTATAAGACTGAGTTTGCATTGAAACCTTCAAGAATGAAATCTAACTTATAATCAACAGAAGATAAATAACTAACTACAGATACTCACTAAGTGGCCCCCCTTAGCAACCATCAACTAGTTTATGCAAGAATTAAACTCAAAACTTCATCAACTTTTATTCATAAACTTGAAATCATATACATTGATTGTTCTGCTTGTAAGAAAACTAACACAAAACACTATTTTTCATTATACTACTAACTTTAACACACTTTGTTGCTTACTCACGCAGGAGGAACACTTATTTATATTAGAAAAGAAACTAACTACCTAACTCTAACAGAGAAAGACGTGGACATAAATGCATCCTGAAACCGAGGAACAAACTTCTCATAAATGAAGGCATATCTATTCAACACGATTCAGAGAGAATTTAGTATTCCGCTCTTCCTAGATTAATGATCATTTAGATTTCCTCCCAACGACCCAGTCAGAGAGTCTCTGCTGGAACAACTTCCTTGATGTCGTGCTAGAAATGGACTTTACTGCAGTGAAATCTGCGCACTGACATTGGCTTCTTCCTTCAACAACTGCGTGCTATGGCATAAAGGAAAGAAAGCATACATGACTAAGCATGATACATTGTTAATCACGTAAATCCATTTCGACATCAAAAACCACAGCACATTATATAGTGTTCGGGAGATTCAAGACAATTAGCCAAAGACATAGAATGCTAAGCTGCGGGAATATAGGAGACATGTTACTACAAGTTACCGATTTTAGATAAAAAATTAATCAACAGTTAAACAACCGCCAACCAGCCAGAGTGAGGCAAAATACATCATAATAACTTCAAATTATGAGCATTTGATATTCTGTGGATGGAATGAAAGTATTTAGGAGAAAAAGGAGTGCGGACAATGAATTTTTTTTTCAGTAGCCAGAAGATTTAATACTTTAAATGCGGAATATCATAATTCCCTTAAGGATTTACTAGGATGTGAGAATTTATGTACTACATTCTACCTTGGAAAACTATTTTTGGCGTTAGATGCATATCCATTTCATTACTGCTTAACCACTTCTGACATAAGAAAAGGGTTTCTTTCCCATTTGATCTTCTTATGAGTCTTGACTCAAGTATCAAGGTTCACAAGAAAAACTTGAAAAATACCATATCACATGTTGGGTTAATTCTCCTTATCTCTGATTATGCAAAGACTTTTGAGGTTCCCAAACCTATGATTACCTCAAAGGGTATGATATGGCCTCCAAAGATGAACCTGTCAGCAAAAACGTCAAGAAATCACTTGGAAAATTGATTTTAGAAAAAGATGATGAGTTGGAGGAGGATGTGGAATTCATTCCTAATTCTCTCACTTCTCTAGAAGGAGGTCCACATTTCCCTCCCATGGGAAAGAAGAAAAAAGGGGAAGCTTGTGCTAGTGGCGGTTATTTAACTTGTAGTGAAGAAGTTGTTGCTGGTGTGCCGAGTAGAGGTCCAAAGGTGAAGAATGACCTGTATGGGGAGGCTTTCTTGCCACCTCCAGCTACCAAGAAGAAGGATTTGGAGGAAGTGAGTAGGAAGAAAAGCGTTTTGCGGTCTGTGAGCCAAATTCTGGAGCAGGGCCACCCTCTCACAATTGCGGGTGACCTCTTTGTTGATGATTCCCTGAGTGTCAAGCCAGTTATGCAGGTGAAAGATAAGAATGGGGATGATGTTGTTTCTTTGGAGACCAAGGGTGTGGACTTGGAGAGGATTAAGAAGAGAAAGGTGATGGCAGAGGAAATTGCTAGCTCCATCCACAAGCTTAAGTCTCCGGTAGCTATGGAAAAAGGTAAGGACTCCCCTGCTGATAAGGATAGGATTAGCTCCTCTGAGGAGAAGGATGCCCTAGGAAAAGGGGTTTTTAATATTGATAGAAATGATTTGTATGATGTGCTTGGTACTGTGCATGAGGGGTCCATTATTTTGTTTAAGACTTTTAAATGGTTTTTCCATGAACTCAATAAAATGAATGTCAAAGTCAAGGGAATGGTTAACAAGGTAGAGGGGTCCTCTATTTAGAATTAGATAGATGAGTTTTTTGACTTCTTAAATACTGTGGTAGACACTATTGCAGAGGAAACACTCAAAATGAAGAAAAATATGGAAGGAAGAATCCCCATTCTTGAGGATCAAATGGGGAAAATTTGGGATTTTATGATGAGAGGAGGGGAGGGTCATAAAATTGCTAAAAAATATGAGTCTACTATTGTTACTGCTCTTGTGGTTAGTGCTAAGAAGAAAAAAGATAGTGCCCATGATGTTGAGGTTGTTGCTACTGGTGAGCAGATGGAGGAGGATGTTGCTGCTGGGAAGGGTGGTGAGAAAGGTATTGTTTTGATTTTAGAGGTAAATATAGATGGTCCTAAAGCTAGGACTAGGAACAAAACTAAAGCTCAGGGTGGGGCATATGAGAAGGATAGTTATGATGTTTTTGAAGATGCACAAAAAGCTATAGACTGCGACGTGGAGGCGACATATTCTGAAAAGCATGTAGTGTTGTTGGTTGGTCTTCCTTTTTCGCCTTTTTTTGTTGATGGATCACTATTGTTGGGCTATTTTTTAGGTTAATGTTCTTATCTTTTATTTCAGCTGCATTCTAATGTAAAGGGTTTTGAGCCCCTTCAAAACCCGTTTTTTTACCTCTAATCAAAACAACCAACATGCAATATCTAATTTTTAATAATTTTTAGTATATATTATATTTATAACTTTATTTAATATATAATAATTTTTAATATAACATTTATTAAATATATTATTTATTTAAAAGTTAGTGATTAAAATTAGGGCATAGTTATGGATAGAGTTAAAATCATAATTAGGATAATGGTTTACAATTTATTGTTAAGGTTGGAGTTAGGGCTAGGATTAGTATTAAGGATAGAATTAGAGTAGGATATGAGTTAGATTTAGGGTTAAGTGATTAAAATAATTAATTAACAATACTAAAACACTATAATTAAGAAAACTTAATTTTTTTTTATTCACATTAATCAAACTTACATTTAATTTTTTATCAACTCTAAAAATCAATAATTACAATACTAAGAGAAAGTGATTACTACTTATTTTTTAATTTTTATTTATAACTTTATTTTTTTTTTACAATCTTTTCTAAATAAAAGAAAAGTTATAAGTAAATTAATTTGGTATGTTCACTCTTTATTACTTAGATGAAACCTACTATATAACTTTTCTTCCTTAAAAACCCTTGTTTTGTTGTTTCCATAGCTTTCGTGATGAACACCATGTTTTTTAGTAAACTATTTGTTGTTGCAGTAGCTCCCATGATCTCCAATGCATGTTGCAAACTATTTGTTATACACTCATTTCATTTTCGTAAAGTTTTCTCAACAAAAGCTCATTCACAGACCCTCTTTTCACACTTTTCCTCCTCCAAACTTAACATGTCTGAGGCTGACATCATTCAGATCTTCAAGTTTCCCCCCAAATTATAGAAGCTTTGAACCCTCCACAATGTAGAGCAATTTATTCATTTGTTTAGAAAGCGCAGCTTCACTGAAGTCCAAATTTCCAATATAACAAAGAATCAACCCCAACTTATCGGATTTGCAGAAAAAATATTGGAACCTAAGATCAAACTGCTAGAAGATATTAGTTTTGTGGATCAAAATCTGGTCAAACTTTTGAGGACCAATCCCAACATGTTGGGCCTCAACCTCGAGAAGGGGCTTCTTCCCAAGATGGAGTTTCTAAAGAATGTATTTCAATCCCAAGATGTGCTCGTTAAAGCCCTGCTGAAAATGCCACGACTTCTCAATGTTAGCTTGGAGATCCTAAAGCCCTTGCTTGCTTTCTGGGAAGGATGGGGTTTTTGTGGGCTAAAGCTCATAAGATTTTTATAGGTAGATCTGGCCATTCTCTCACATACGTCTCTAATGCCTGCACAAGTGGATCTCATTCACAAGACTAGCGCTGAAAAAGAAAGCAAAATGTTCAAATATATTGTAGCTATAGTGGCTAATAGTTTCATGGAAACATTAGAGGCCAAGATAGAGAATCTCAAACTATGTGGGCTCTCAGTAGAAGAAACATGGCAACTACTTGGAACTGTCTCTCTATTCTTTCATTTATAACTCTAAGGAAAATGTTAGTGAAAAGATGAACTTTCTAGTTAATAGCATGGAGCTCCCTACAAATAATGTAGTGAAGCACCCTAACTTGTTGCTAATCAGTTTGGAAAAGACTACAAAGCCCAAGTTTCTAGTTTGGTAAAAAATCAAATCCATCAATGCCCTCGAGCTTCCTCTTTTGATGATATTGACAATGACATAGACAAGGTTTGTTAACTACATTATAAAAGGGCATCCCGAATCTAAAATACTATCAAAAATTTATGAAAATTCCATCTCTAACGCTTCCAACCACATAAAGAGCTCAAAAAAAAAGTTTTGGATGGAGAAAGTGAGAGTCGGGTCTCACAAACCACAATAAATCTTGTCTTTGACAGAAGATAGGAAAACTATCTAGGTGTTGGCTATGAGCAATTGAAATTCTTGGATGTACTATATTCAACAAGAGGAGCTATGCTAGTATTCCTTCTACCCTGTGTTTTGTATCTAGTTTCTCTTAAAGCAAGGTATGCATTATAGCTACTATTTTTTTATGTGAGCTAATTGCTATCACTATAGCCATTTAAGTGATGTAATTGGTGAATATTTAATAGATGAAATTTTCTTCTATCTGAAAGTCATCTCAAAAATTTTATCATTATGTTCCAAATGGGAATTATGCTAGTGAGATTAGTGAACGATTATGCATAATGTTCAGAAAACAAGTTTTCCAACCCCCAAATGTTTGCAAAAGTTGTAATTATGGGTTTGATTCAGGACCATTTATAACACTAGAGTGAGTTTGTGCTAAGATGTCATATAAGTCCTTCAAAGAATATGTGAAATTGGTAAATTAGAATAGTAGTCTTTTCCATTTACAAAGGAAGTTCATCAACAATAGGAAAACATCACAAAACATTCTTAGTTGAAAGTCATTTAATAATAGTTTTAATCAGAGTTTTGGGATTGACACTGACTAGGTCAATTTCAGGCTCTGGCATGACAAAGTAAAAGATTGTATTTCGAGATTAATTGGATTTTTATTATTTCTAATTTAGAATAACATCAATTAAATGAATCAAAATTGCAAATCCTCTCTGGAACAAGTAAATTTTTTGAAGTTCAATGCACCGGTTGTTGTGTTGCACCTAGGAGATACCCAATTCGAGAAATTACTCATTGTTCAATGAATTTGAGATCATCCTTAGATCAAACAAAATGATGAGGGTTTAAAGAAGCTACTACTAAATAAATAAATGTTAAAAATGAAGATGAGCATTTTAAGTTTTTGTGTTCAAGATTTTTAATAATTTTTTTGAGTTTTTGAAACAGGGTGGGTCCAAGATTGATTGAGTCATAGACAAGTTCTACCAAAAAATACAAAAATGTAGAAGTCTCTATAGTTTGTGTCAAAATTTATGACTTGCCTAAATCAAGGCAGAAAAACTTACAATTGTTGGCTCAACTCAGAACTTTGCAAGTCTACAACAGATTCATGGTCTCTCAAAATTATGCTTTTAATGTTGTTTCTCTATATTTTTGAGAGAGGCCAAACACAAAATGATCCACAGTAATAGGGAATGATAACACAAATTGAAATGATACACTGTAACAATTATATCAATCACAGTGAAATGAAAGTTTACATAGAGAGATACAATTACTGTCATAAACCAATCACAATAGGCAATTCGATAAACATCACAACCTCATGGAATACATGCACGCCAACTAGAGGGATTATATTAAGTGACTTTGATTGTGATTAGATTGAAAATTTTACATTGCCAGATGGGCATACAACGGTATTAGTATAGGAGTAATTTAGAACTAATCACTGATATGCAGACAACTACTGGGAGTGTCACCCTCCAATAATGCCAAGCCATCCAAATTATTAGATAGTGGTACCTTATTGAAGAAAACAAAATGGGCTAGGAGCTGCGGTTTGTCTTGAATTATTGTTGATATGAATCTTGCTAGGAGACCAAGGGAAATATATTGAAACAACTCCAATTGTAAATTAGAGGGACACATTACATTTCCAAGTATCGATAATGGTTCAATTCAAATTTCTTAATAGTAGTGGTGTCTGCACTTGCCCAATATACTATAACAGTGCTTGAATGAGATCTGGAAGTAAACAAATGTGGTGCTAGCCACCATTCAGTTGTAGAAAATAGGGTGATATTGGCAATCAAGCCAGAGCCTTAAAGTGGTGCTCCTCTTGTATGAGTCTCCCGAATAACCTTCATTGGTGATAGTCCCACTTGTGACCTAGAAGTGATTGTACGTGGGGCTTGGGGGTGTGGTGCGAGCCAAAGGCTCTACCACTTATATCACACAAATCATCCAACTTCCTATGCATATGCCCAACGATGATCAACCTTGAAATGAAGAAGGCAGGAATCAGACCAAAACAATATGTGAGGCGCTATAGTTGGAGTCACAAATGCTAGATGAGGGTTTTGTCTCACTTGGCGTTGGGTTGTAGAGGGTTTCATCTCTAACAAACCATAAGACTACTTCATCCAACTGTGATAATGAAATCTAACTAAAATACTCACATATATACCAATATAGGTATCCCAAATAGGTTAGCCTAGAATAGAGTCTAATTATTAAATTTAAATACTAATATTATTATTTTTATTATTTAATATTACTTAAATATATTTATTTTAGTTTTGAAAAACACTAATTTTTTGCCATAATTCAAAACTAGGGCTGGGAAGGATCAGGGACATGACAACCTTCCCACCCCAAATATTGCTTGTCCTCAAGCAATGTCTTTGAATTGTCTTTGAATGCTAATCTTGTAAGGCTAGGACCCCAATTCATTCCTAGGAGTGTGTATGTCCATCTAACCAAGGTACTACTCCCAAACTCCATAAACATCATGCTTCTGAAAATAAGGAGACACAATATCTATCTTGAAGGTATTCTAGATGACCCAAAGAAAGGAAAGCAAATTTCCACTTGGAAAATTCATCAGGATGAACCTGCAGTTTCTTTTTATTCTTTCTTTCGCTTCGGCCAATCTCTCACCCTCAATAATACTAAAAGGAGAGGCTCTCCAAAATTTTGCACCATGTGGTTTTGAGATGCATCTTTGTTAAAGTGATATACCTGAATTAGATTGTTCTAAGTGCCTAATTTATTTTCCTCCTTTGGGATCTCTTCTACTCGCAAAGTCCTGTGTTGATCATTAATATTATTCAATCTTTTTGTTCAAAAGGGAAATCTTGTAATTTTTGTGGTAGAAGACCTCAAGTAATATAAGATCTGCATTTGGGTTGTGTTGTTCCTATTGGAGTACAGGACCACTGAGAGGGGGGGTGAATCGGTTGTCTATAAAATTTTAAAACCTTTTGCACCTTTTAACTCATAGGATAAAGAATGAGAGAGACTTCAAATCTTTATCAAATACATATGCACAAGTATGATTATAAGAATTATGATCAAGACCTCAAAGAAAAAAACATTAGGGGACACACATAAAGAAAAACAACATGAACCATAACACATGTTTTCATGAGTGGAAAACCCTCATAGGGATAAAAAACCACTCAAAAAATGGCTCACTGGAAAAGAAACCTCATTGGTTACAAGTATGCCTCATTGGAAAATGCAAATGCCTCACTAGAAAAATGTGCCTCACTAGCTACAAAATGCCTCACTGGCTGAATGTGCCTCACTGGCAATATGTCTCACTAACAAAAACATCAAAAATATGAATGAATAAGTTTATATAGAGGGTTACTCTATTTCTCTTTAGTACAATACATCTTATGTCTCCCTTATTAGGACAAAAAAGGTTAAATCTTCAATATGTTACCACTTATACAAATATTTTCCTCCTTGTATACACACAAGTACTTTGATATCATGTCACAATACACATGCTCCTGAATACAAAAGATATTCAACCCTAAAACAATTCCACTTTACATAGTACCATTTACTCAACCATGCATGATCATATTAATGCATTCAAGAATAGAGTAATCATTAAAGGACATTATCAAAATGTGAGAATGAACTCTTCTACCTTTGCAAAAATCATTTGATTCCTATGTCTGCAATAGATCCTTTAACTTTTGTATGTCCTTATCTCTGCATCACAAACATACCTCTACAAACAATACTGCAAACATTCTTATTTTTCTGCAACTATACTATTCTCTTATTATCATTCTTATGTCATCTATTGTGTATACATCCTATAGTCATTATTCATCAACAAGCATTCTTCTAATATCTATGATTTTCTTACTTCTCAAAAAAACCTAACTCTTTCTCTGTCTGCATGCTTATATTCTTTATTCACTTCTTCTCACGCTAATTTCCCTTAGAAGGTTGATATTATATACAAAGACTTGTAGATACTATGCTCTCACACATTGATCACCAAAAAAATTCTTAAAAATAATATCATTTCATGCTTCTAATCAATTTACCTTACCCTCACAATTCGCTGGTACAACTGAAGGTAGGTAGTTTGTGTAACTGTTACCAAACTACTTGTCAAATTATACTAAGAAGGAGATCTATTATGATTTGAATTTCAACGTTCAATTTACCTTACCCCACCAAGTCAGTTTTAAATGATAGCCATTGATAATGTTTTGGGTGCTCAAGATCCGAGGATATAACCGGATGCACTAGTTAAGCTATGAAAGGGAACCAGTTTTAGAATGATTGAGAACCCTTTACCTAGTAGACTTAAGTGACTTGACTTATGTTAATAAGTCACTTTAAAAACATATATAAAGTGCACATTATAAGTGACAACTTAGGTTTTAAGGACATGAGGTTAGGGTTTTAAGACAACAAAATTAGGATTTAAATCCCTAAATCACAATCCAAATGAGATCTTTATCACCAGAGATTTGAATCTTGATAGAGTCAAGATAAAATTTGAACACACATATCATTTTGACAACTTGCATAACAACAATAAGATGTGATGATATAAAGACCAAGAGCAAAGTGAGAGATCCCAAGTTAATGTAGACCCTGTCATGGTCATCATCTTGAAACATGTTGTACAATATTACATCAACTCCATGAAGTAACCAAAGCCACCATGAACTGATTCTGATGCATGAAGTAACCAAAGCAACAACATGAACATCTGATTCTGATGCATGATATGAACAACAACATATATGAGCAACATGACTAATTCAACACCATGAAGGAGATCAACCTCTGACATCATATCAACACCATGTTAACCTATACACCAACACTATGTGAACCTAAACACCAACACCATGTGAACCTGAGAGACTTTTTAACATCAATGAAAAACATCATGCCATGCCAATAGTTCCACCTTTGCCTTCAACTCATTGACAATATCACCAATAGTACTCTATTTTGGAAGTCTTAAACTGTGTATATACATCTCATCTTTTGTTGAATGATGAAAAACAACCTTCAATGGTTATGTCAGGGACTTCATAATATAAGATATTAGATTTCTGATTATAATGGATTAACATGTCACTTAAGTGATATATGGCTATGTAGTTGATGGGTTGAGGCTTTGGTTGCTTCCAATAGAAATTATGTAATGCAAGTCTTATTTTTGAAGGATCATCCAATTCAATCCATTGTGAAACTCTCTCCATGACATCATCATATGTAAAGAGCTTTGAAAGTTCTAAACCAAAGTCATCTTCCTTGGGCTTGTCTAGGCACTAGAAATGTACATGTCTGTTAGGAACATAATCCAAAAATAGAGGTACATCTGGATATCAATATATATCCTGATCACCTGTGAGAGCTTCTTGATAACAAACAATGTCCCCATCTTCAAGCTGGCTAGCTCAAAAGTAAATTATCTTTTCAATGATCTCACATATGACATTCAACTCAAATTTTATTTCCTGAAGAGGTTCAATTTCTTCATTTGGCAGGAAACCGGCCATGGAATTCAATTGTGTTGTTATTTCTATAGGTTCCCCTCCAACTTTAACAAAAAGCCTCCCAACATACCTGAGGTCTTCTTTTTCTGGATCATTAAGTTTTGAAAAGGATGAGTATATCATCCTTCATTTTCTTAGGAGGTTGGAGGATACAGAAATCCAGACCATTTTCAACTTCCAAAAGTAGTTTCAATTCTACAACAAGTGTTTTATTGAAAGACTCCCTTAAGTAGAGAATTTTGTATCTTTATGCAATTTCTACAATTTTGGCTATGGAAAAAGCATGAAAACCATACATACCATCTCAATCATGATCTACAAGACCAAAATATATGTCCTTGCCAATTTGATTAGTAAGATAAACATCATGAGAAACCTGTGTAATTGTATAAAGGTGGGCCTCTGCCTTTTCTTATCGCTTTTTTTTCTTGTAGTCTTGCTCTTTCTTTAATCTCACCCTTAGGTGCTCTTCAATATCCTTCTCTTTAATGTTGCAAAGAATATCGTCCTTATCACTCTCTCTTACATACACAAGTATATAAGCATTTAAATATTTTGTGAGCTTAAAAGGTGGGTTGTTGAAACCAAGATTTAACTGTAGTAGTTCCTTTTCACCACCATATTGTTCTTCCAAGTCCCTCTTAGTCTCTTCCTTTGTATCATGCTCACCATCCAACTTGTACCATTGGTCTGACAAAATTGGTCTAATCAAAGCATAATAGTGTCCTCCATGCACACCCCCACTGTGGACCAGTACATTGAAAATTGTCCTCCAAGAATCCTCTAGAACAACAACTGTTCTTGGCTGGTTTGAGGAAACCTCCTCCCATGCCTTTGGCCATAAATTTTCAATGTTGTATGTTAGATACACTAACAAGAAAATTGTTTCCTATCTTTTGGACCAATCAAGGTGTATACAACTAATATCAATTACGAATACCAATTCTATAAGCTGATAAGTGTTCACACAAGTGACACACTAATGAAAAATCTTGCTTAGAACTTGTAGAGCTAGGTAGTGTGTTCTTATTGGTAAGCTCATGTTTGTAACTATAGAAAGCATGATTTGAATACATTTGTGATGAAAAGATCTACATCTAATTGTGCTAGCAAGAAAAGTCCTTAAACATTTCCATGACATTGCACAAACAATGTAATGGGGATCAGAGTTGGCATATACTAAGAGCAGTTAATTGTGAAAGGTCATGCCATCCACTACTAGCTCAGGTTTGCATTCCAACTACTAGAAAAATATAAATCTTCTAACCTTTTGACTAAGTTCTTTTGTTCTAGGATCTTCCAGGATTTCTCCCTTCTTTAGTTCACTATCATCAATGGCTATGTATTCCATGTTCTTCAAAGTAGGTTGAGCACCATAGCCACCTAGATTCAATTTATTCCCTGATTCTAAGATCCAGTGAAAATTTAGGAAGCAACTCAACCAAAAATTTGTAGGTTCTATCAAATCTTCCAAAGCCTTTGGAATGCTAAGCTTGGCAGATAAATCAGAAACAACAAATAAAATAGTTGATCCAAGATTGATCCAACCACATTTTTCATTAGGAGCATTTGGGTTCCTTCTTAGAAGGAAGATTTCATTATTTCATAATCTCTTGGAAGCAAACTATTATAGTTGTTGCTGCTAGTTGATGATCAGACTCAAGTCAAAGTCTCATGATTTCTCAATAGGGGTTCTTTTTTTTATTTGTTAGCATTTCACTTAGGCTTCCAACAAGGAGCTCACCCTCCTCCTCTATTGCTTCTTTCATCCAAAGATATTCTGCAACATAGTAAAGGGGGAGCACATTGTAGGCTTTCCATGTGATAATAATTTGTTTGTAGAATTTGGAACACATGTCAAACACTGCTGGACCTCTAGGAAAATTAAAAAGATTCAATTCATTATTCTGACTTGTGGGATTTTTCTACCAAACCCTATAGATAGTTTTGAACCAAATATTTTTTGTACCCTTACCAATTTTACATATGAAGATGTTTTTCATGATAGAAAAACAGGAATAGATCTATGCTATTATTCACATACCTTGAGCTGAAATGATAAGGGTGATTATAGGACTTATCTCTTTTAGGATTAGATGCTTTTGACAGACTCACTCAAACACAATCATCCTTGTGACTTAGAATTCCACAATTAAAGTCAATTAAGACATCCTTCTCACTTGCATGCTCCTAAACATGATGACTTTGAAAATTTATTACCTTCTACGACAACTCTCCTTTTGGTAGATTGATAGGTAGTTCATAGATCAAAACTTCTGTCTCTATCTTGGATTCTTCATGTTCAACAAGCAATAATTTTTCAACCTTAGTTTTCTCTTGTTTTTTCTGTTCTTCTTGGTTCTTGGATTCATGCTCATTAATCTCCTTTCCAACAACTCTTGCATCTTCCTCTTCTTTTCTCGTTTGTCTTCTGTAGTCATAGAGTCCCCTTTTATCTGGATTTATACATTTAAGACATCTCAAATAACCGTAAAAAATAAGTACATATTTGATTTCATCAAACATTCCTCAATATTGGTCAAATATTTTGGTGGCTTCAAACTGGTACCTTTCTTGATCCTTCTGTATTTTTAATAATAGCTTTTGAATAGGATCTATCTTCTTCCCTGGGTAATATTTAGCTCACCACTCCATTTCCTCTTTCCTAAGCTCCCTTGAAGATACTGAATAACTGTATTCATAGAATCAAACTTGCAAGCTGGTAGAATCTTGGCTCTAATACCACTAAAAGAAACCAAACATAGATTGATTTGTAGTAACCGGTAATGATAACAAAAATTGAAATGATACCACTATAAAAATTATATCAATCACAACGAAATGAAAGTTTACATAGAGAGATACAATTACTGTCATAAACAAATCACAGTTGGAAATTTTATAAACAACATAACCTCATGGAATATACACATTCCAACCAGAGGGATTATATTGAGTGACTTCAACTATGATAACAATGAAAATTTTACATTGCGAGATGAGCATTCATCAGTATCCACACAGGAGTAATTCAAAACTAATCACTGATATGCAAACAACTACTGGGAGTGTCACCCTCCAATAATGCCAAGCCACTTGAATTTATCAGACAGTGGTCCCTTATTGAAGAAATCATGATGGGATGGGAGCTACAGTTTGTCCTGAATGATCATTGTGTTGGGAAAGTTATCATTGAGAAAGCATTTTCCCTATTATCAGAAGAGAAATATGCACACAACACATCAAGAATAGAGGATATAGGATACAAAGAATAAAAAGTGTTCATAAAACTAAACAAAAATAAAGCACTTATGAACACACAAAAATATATATCAGAAGAGCCCAAAATACTTCTATTGCTACATCTATAAAAAAATCTTTTCTGCTTTCTGTTTTCTTACAAAAATGATTACAAATGCCTCTATAAATAGAGGTATTAGAATTCTCTAGAAACAATTTGTATAAAAAATATGCATAAAAAATGAATGGAGCTGGAAAGATTACACTGTCGGCAAGAGCAGGAGAAGCTTCTATTTTAAATAACTGTGTTGATTTGGGCACAATGTTTGGTTTCCACAATAAATAAATTTTGGATGGGGTTGATTATCTTCTGTCGGCACCTTTATCTTCTGCTGACACCTTTTATTTCCTTCATGTGTTCAACATTCTCCCACTTGAAGGAAATAAAGGGTTCTGAATAAGTTGTAACCATTAAGTCACCCCCAGGCCTACCATGTCTCTACATAGCTCATGTTTTTCTCTTGGCAGAATTTTAGTGAGCATATTAGCAGGGTTCTTATCTATATGGATCTTTTCCAAGGATAATTTTCCTTCCTCCAACACATGCCGAATCCAATGATATCTCAAGTCAATATGTTTGGTTCGTGAGTGAAAAGATATATTTTTTGCCAAGTGAATGGCACTCTGATTGTCACAATATAGAACATACTTGTCCTATTTTATTCCTAGCTCTCCTAGGAATTGTTGCATCCACAACATCTCTTTGCAAGCTTTTGTCATAGCTATATACTCTACCTCTATTGTGGAGAGAGCTACTATTCATTGTAGCCTAGATACCCAAGATATTGCAACACTTACAAATGTATACAAATAACTAGTGGTGGATTTTCTAGTGTCTAGGTCTCCAGCCATATTTGCATCTATAAATCCTTCAAGAACCATATTAGTATTTCCAAAACATAAACAATAATTACTAGTACCCTTGAGATACCTGAAAATCCACTTTACTGCTTGCCAATGTTGTTTGCTTGGATTTGCAAGGAACCTACTCACTATTCCCACTGAATGTGCAATATCCGGATGAGTGGACACCATGACATACATCAAGCTACCAATTGCTGAAGTATAAGGAATATTTTTCATTTCCTCTTCCTTGTCATCACAAGGGCATAAATCTAAACTCAATTTGAAATGAGAAGCAAGAGGTGTACCAACTGGCTTGGCATCCTTCATATTAAATCTGTCTAGCACCTTTTCAATATATTTTTCTTGTGACAGCCACAATTTTTTCTTCTTTCTATCATGAATGATCTTGATACCTAATATTTGTTGTGTTGGACCCAAATCCTTCTTTAACCTATTAATCATATTCTTATCTTGTCCAACAACTAACATATCATCCACATATAATAGTAACATAATGAAATTTCCTTGATCATATCTCTTGATGTAGACACAATGATCAGCCTCTAGTCTATTAAAATCATGCTCCAACATAAATGAATCAAATTTCTTATACCACTAGTGAGGTGCTTGTTTCAACCCATAGAGACTCTTCTTCAACCTGCAAACCAAGTTCTCTTTACCTTTTATTTTGAATCCTTCTAGTTTCTCCATGTAAATATCCTCTTCCAAATCTCCATGAAGGAAGGTTGTCTTTACATCTAATTGTTCACACTCCAAGTCTAAAGCAGTAGTAAAACCAATAATAACTCTAATGGATGAAATTTTAACCATAGGTGAAAATATTTCAATGAATTCAATACCTTTTTTCTGAGCAAATCCCTTCACTACTAGCCTTGCTTTGTATCTTTCCTTCTTCTCGTCACCCACATGCTTGATCTTGTACACCCATTTGTTTTGTAGGGATTTCCTTCACTTTGGAAGCTTTACCAACTCCTAAGTTCTATTTTCCAGCAAGGATTTCATTTCTTCCTCCATCGCTTTCTTCCATTCTTTTCTATGCTCATCTTTACAAGCTTCTTGGAAACCATCAGGTTCACCTTCATCAGTTAACAAAATATAGTTTGAGGGTGTATACCTTTGTGAAGGCTTATGAGGCCTAGTGGATTTGTGAACCAACAGTGGTGTTGTGTTTTCAGGTTGAATTTCTTGTAAAGGCTCCTGCAAGGTTTCTTCTTGTTGTTGTTCCACATTCTCCTCTTTTTGTTCATCATACTCTTGATCTTGTCACCCATTTCATTGCATTGGTGGGATATTTTCTTGCTGTTCTTAAAACCTGTCAATAATTTTCTTAACCTCCAAATTACCTGTAGTCCTCTTAAACATCTCAAAATCATTGAATATAACATCCTTGCTTCTAATAATCTTATGTTTAACTGGATCCCATAAATGATAACCAAATTCACCATTTGCATATCCCAATAAAATGCATTTCATGGATTCATCATCTAACTTAGTTCTATTCTCTTTGGGAATATGCACAAATGCTTCACATACAAAGATTTTCAAGTGAGAATAATTCACCTTCTTACTAGTCCAAACTTCTTTAGAAATTCTTCCATCCAAGGCTATAGTATGAGATTGATTTATGAGATAACAAGTTTTCCTTATTGCTTCTTCCCAAAAATGCTTTTCTAAACTGGAATTTGACAACATACTCCTCACCTTCTCCATGACAATGTGATTCATCCTTTCTCCAACACCATTCTATTGAGGAGTACCAGGGATAGTCTTCTCATGCTTAATCCTAAACTTGTTACAATATTCTTTGAATGCATTTGAGTAGTATTCTCCACCATTATCTGTCCTCAAGCCCTTGAGTAATTTGTTAGTTTCTCTTTCAACAACAACATGAAACTTTTGAAATATGTCAAATACGTCATCTTTTCTTTTCATGGGGTAGACCCAAACCTTTATAGATGCATCATCTATGAATCTTACAAAGTATGATGCTCCTCCTAATGATTTAATATTAATAGGCCAAAATACATCTGAGTGTATCAATTCTAATAGATTTTTCTTCCATTCATAACCACCTCTAAGAAATGAAACTCTGTGTTGCCTACCATAAATATAGTGCTCACAAAGAACAAGATTATAAGATTTCAAACCTAGTAGCAATTTTTTTCCCATGAGGATTTTGAGGCCCTTCTCACTCATATGACCTAAGCAACTATGGCATAGATCTGCTGAGTTTCCTTATTTTGCAACAATAGTTGTATTTGATCTTTTTATCATTGTCATCAATGTATACAAAGTCCTAGTCTTGGGCCCTTTAGCCATGACCAATGCTCCTTTGTTGATTGTATAGCCACCTTTTTCAAAGCTTACAAAATAGCCTTCACCATCCAATCGTCCCATAGAAATCAAGCTCATGCTCATTTCTAGTACATGCCTAACCTCTTTCAGTAGGATATCTTGTCCTTCCTTTTTCTTGATCTTGACATTTCCCACTCCAACAATACTACAAAAATGATTATTTCCCAAGTGCACTCTACCATAATCACTAGGATTATATGCAACAAAATTCTCTTTGCATGGAGTTACATGGTGAGATGCCCTAGAATCAAGGATCCAATCAAAGCTACTGGTGAGGTATTCAAGCATACATCTTCAACTAAAACAATAAGTAAAATATCTCCATTTGTAGCTATAGCAGTGGTCTCACCTTCATTTGTGCTAGTTGGCTTATGATTTTGATCTTTCTAGCTTTGCTTCTAGACTCGACACTCTTTCTTCACATGCACCAGATTTCCACAATGATAACAAGTGATCCTAACCCATTTTTATTTGGATCGTCCTCTCAATATTGAGTGTCCTTGATAGCCTCGATCAATCCTCCTACCATGATTAGCTAGGGCTAGAGCTTCTCCTCCATGGTTTTCCACAATTGAATTTTGTTGCAACTACTCATTCGTTATACTGCTGCTAACATCATCAAACTTCAAGGTTCCTATAGGCACTGAAGTGCTCATAGCAACAATCAAATTTTCCTAGTTGTCTGGAATATAGAACACATTAGTAAAATAGCTCTAATTTCATCATCCAAAACAATTTTAACTGAGGCAAGCTGACTAGTAATGATATTAAATTCATTTAAATGTTCTACAACTGAAGCACCTTCCTTCATCTTAAGATTATATAATTTCTTCATCAAGAAGACCTTATTTGAAGCTATGTTTTTCTCATATAGATCATGTAGCTTTTTCCATAGATCTGCTGCTATCTTCTCTCTTGCAACATTGAAATACACATTTTTAGATAGATATTGACAGATGGTTGCAATCACCTTTCTATCCAACTTATTCCTATTTCATCTTCCATCGTTATGGGTTTCTTTGCTATTCCCTCTATTGGAAAATACTAATCCTTCAGAATCAATATATCTTCCATTTGGGATTTCCATAGGGAAAAATTAGCCCCATTCAACTTCTCTAAATCACTCACTATAGTTGCCTCCATGCCTGCTCAATGAAGCTACACATACACCAAAAATTCCAACAACCTAGCTCTGATACCAGTTGTTGGGAAAGCTATCGTTGAGAATGCATTTGTCATGTTATCAGAAGAGTAATCTACACACAATGCAACAAGAACAGAGGATATAGGATACAAAGAATAAAAAGTGTTCATAAAACTAAATAAAAATAAAGCACTTATGAACACACAAAATATATTTCAAAAGAGCCCAAAATACTTCTATTGTTGCATCCATAAACATAGCTTTTATTCTTTCTATTTTCTTACAAAAATGATTACAGATGCCTCTATAAATAGAGGTCTTAGAATTCTCTAGAAACAATTTTTATTAAAAACATGCATAAAAAATTAATGGAGCTGGTTAGATTACACTGTCAGCAGGAGTAGGAGAAGCTTCTGTTTTAAATAACTTTGTTAACCTAGGCACAATTTTTGGTTTCCACAGTAAATAAATTTTGGATAGGGCTAATCATCTTCTGTCGACACCTTTATCTTCTGCTGACACCTTTTATTTCCTTCATGTGTTCAACACACTGATATAGATCTTGTCAGGAGACCAATGACAATATATTGAAACAAATCCGATTGTAAATTAGAGGGACACATTACATTGCTAGGTATTGATAATGGTTCAATTTGAATTTCTTAAGAGTGGTCATGTTTGCACTTGCTTGATATAATATAACGATTCCTGAATGAGATCTAGAAGTAATCAAGTGTGGCACTAGCCACCATTCAGTTGTAGAAAATAGGGCAATATTGGCGATCAAGTCAGTGCCTTAAAGTGGCACCCCTCCCATCTAAGCCTCATGAATAACTTTCCTTGGTGATAATCCCACGTGACTTGGAAGTGATTGCGCGTGGGGCTTCGGGGTGTGGCATGAGCCAAAGGCTCCACCACTTGTATTGCATAGATCGTCCAATCTCCTCTGCGTATGCCCAATGACGATCAACCTTGAAATGAAGTAGGTAGGAATCAAACCAAAACAATTTGTGAGGTGCTATAGATTGGATTCACATACGCTAGATGAGGGTTTCATCCCACCTGGCATTGGGTTGCAGAGGGTTTAATCTCTAGCAAACCATAAGATTGCTTCGTCCAACCGTCATAGTGAAATCCAACTAAAATACTCACATATATACCAACATATAGGCATCCCAAATAGGTCGGCCCAAAATAAGGTCTAATTATTAAATTTAAATACTAATATTATTATTTAATTATTTAATATTTTTTAAATATATTTATTTTAGTGTTGAGAAATACTATTCTCTTGCCATAATTCAAACTGAGGCTGGGAAGGATCAGGGACATGGCACTTTTGGGAACAAATGGATAGGTTTTGGAGATGTGAATTTTTTTTACACATTTTGTGGATGGTAGTAAAAATATTATATAAAAAATAATCTTTGAAAAGTTAAGTACAAAAAAGAGTAAGAGAAATTGCAATTAATTATTTATATAAACAATATGAATAAAAGAAGCTCAAATTTATACAAAGTTGTATTGTTGTACAACATTTTGTATCATAGACTGACAATCTTAATGTCTTCACCCTGTCTTAAGCATCTTGAATGAAAACTGAACTATTAACCAAGATGTTCCATATTGCCACACCCTAGATGTCCCATCTTGGGAAACAGCCCACAAACCCTAGGGATGTGTCCATATTGTACACATTTTTATATCTAATGTCTCTATTACTATACCGATCATAGAAACAAAAATCTTTTGGGAAAAAAATTGACAAACCAAAAGTATAAAATATTTTTCAAAAAATCAAGAAAAATTGGATTTAAAAAAGACGTAAAAAATTGTAGAACAAGAGAAAAACTATTTTTTTGAAATTGAAAGTCATTTCCATAGCATAGAGATGGAGAGAGAAAATAAAATAAAGAGTTTAACTAATGAATTGTAGAAAATAGATTTTTGTTTTTTATATTCATATCGTTGATTACGTTGCATTGCACATCTTTCAAAGCATTACATCACAATGCATAACTAATAACTAGATGTTGATAGATGACAAGATTTCAATTACAACATAGTTTGTACTAAGTTAACCTATAAACTAACTACAAAGTTCCAAAAGACCAACCGTAGTAAATGACTCTTGCCACTACATATAGTGTTATTTTAGAGGGTTGCAAGTTTGGATGATGAAGCTTTTGGGCCAGACCCTTTCCTAAGTTCAATCTCATGAGTATCTAGGTTGGCTTGTGTTAGGATCTCAAAATCATCAAGCTCAAGAAAGTCATCATCACCTACAATCCACTCAGGCTCTGGATCAATCTCATCAAGGTCAATTGGCTCATCATCCTCAATGGTACTTGGTTTTGTCCATGGAAAAATTATTATTCGGATTACAAGTGAATAACTTTTTGAATACAATTACAAATTTTCAACTATGATTGTAACTATACTAAAAGTCTAACCTTGAGTTTTTTTAGCATCAAGCTGAGGTTGTGGTGAACAAACACTAGGTCATTCATCTATTGTTGTGTTAAAGGGTTGTGTTTCTTCACATGTCTGTGTTAAAAAACAATCCAAGTACACTCATAAGTAGATGAACTGCATGGTTGATTGAAAATGCCTCTAGCCATCCATCTAAGATTTTTGGTTGTGTGATACTTTGAAATAATAATTATATTATTAAAAAATATTTGTATAATTTTATATGATTCCTTAATAATATATTTATCTTATTTAAAATTATATGTTGTTGCTTAGTAGTTTATGTAGCACTGGGTATTAAATGGCCTTTCTAGAGCTACAGTTCCTATCTTTGAATCTAACATTTATAGACATGGTAAAATTTATAACAAAAAAAATTATATAATCTCCTTGAACTGTATTATTCACTGTTATTATATTGTAAACTTTTAATAGTGAAACAAGAAATTGGAAGAAACAAGAAATATTTACATGGTATTGGAGGGAAAATAGACTATTAAAAGAGCAGGAGTTGAATCCCTCAAATAAGGTGCTCGGAAAATAACAACAATCAGAAAAATCATATGCTAAAATTTATAAAAAAAGTTACAAAAAATACATAGGTCGAAACCCTCAAAGAAGAAAAAATTGCATCATATGAAGTGGATTTGTTGCCTACCTGAAGCTTGACGAATCTCAACAAATCCATGCAAGTTCTGAATCGCGAGCTTGTGAATCGCATGCTCTTGAATTGCTTCTGAATCATGTCTAGAAAACATTCTGCAATGTGAATAAATAGGTTTTTGGAATGCTTTTAGTGTTTTCTTTCACGAGAAAAATAGCATTGATTTTTTGTGGGTTTTAGACATGATTTCTATTGTGATATTTCTATTTAAAATGCCAAAAAATTGTTGACCATTGCAGTTAACAATTCTTTCAATTTCTGTGATTTTTTTGGGATAAAATCAACACATCCCCCAATTTTTTGAAAATCACAATTAATGCCAATTTAATCTAGATTTTTGCTTCTGTGATACTGATCATGCAATCTATTGCCACTTTTTTAATGTCCTGTGGTGGGATTTTGTCGACTCTCCCCTGGCCTATATACGACTATGTAGTGCAGTCTCACATCCATATGACAATGAAAACTTTTTTTTTTATGAATAGGAAACTATCTATATTAATTAATAATATAAAAGTACATATTCACAAAAAAAAGTGGGTGGTAAAAAGGCACACCCCTGGAGTCATATGGACCACACCCAGAAAAAATACATCAAGTTTTAAACAAACAAAACAAGAAAAAGGTCATTAGGAAACTGGAGCAGATCTAGCAGAGCAGTGACGGTCTATGTCATCCTTCCTCCCCCATACATTAGTGGGGTCAAGAGTGACGTCAGGAGGAGAACCCCAACCATCATTATCATCTTCATCTTTTTCTTTATCAACTTCCTCATGACAAGGCGAGATTGCAAGATGTAGCCATAGGAAACCTTTACCCAGGTATGTCCAGGTAGAGCCAGAAGTAGGAGCATATTTAGAGGGCCACCCAGAGTTGCCACCACTGCCCCCCGATACACAGCCAGAGGGCCACCCTTGGCCAGCCCGTGGTGGAGGTGAATGAGCTCACCGAGGAGGGTGAGACTCTTGCCGGAGAGGAGGCTGAGAGTGGGGATGCACAAAACCACTTTGCTGCCAACCCCAAGAGGGCAATTGGCCACGGGAAGAAGAGGGCGAGGTGGGGACCTGAGCAACAGTGCAGGGGGCATTGCCCAAATGGTTCAGGAGCATGTACAGGTGAGCAACTTCTAGAGTCACTTTATTGGCTCGCACTTGAATATGTTATAACACATTAGAAAAAATTATAGATTTTGTATACAAAGAAATCTGACAATCCAATTGAGAATGAGAAAATATGCAGGCATTCCTATCTTTCTAGTTATTAAAAAGGATTTCCACCCTGAAAGTGTTCCAAATTTGGGTATACTTAGCCAAGATTTTGGGTGAATCCCCCAACAGAATCATATGCCAAGAGAATGGCTCTAACCTAAATGGCCAAAAGAAGTCATGAATCCAAGTCTGAAACTACTGAGCTCTAGGGAAAAACCAAAAGAGATGCTTAAAAATCTCATCTTTCCCACAGAAAGGGCACCGAGGGTCATGTACCCCCAAGTGGACAAGCTAAGAGCCCACAAGCAAGCCTTGGAAAAGAATACACCAGGAAAAATGGGCTAACTTCGGCTCAACACTTGCAGACCAAGTGACAACAAATATTTTATGCTACACAGGAGTGGGAGATTGAAGAAGCCACCTCTGGTTCAAACTCTGGATCATAGGAAAATGGGGTGAAAGCCACTTGTAACCAAGTCAAGGCTTGTAATTTCTAAAAGGAGTATCTGGGTACCACTTCCAATCCTTCCACCAAGGTTTGGACCCATGAATACAAATTTTGTGATGCATCTCATATGGAATAGCACTCACGAGACCATCAAAGGTAACACGGTCCTGGTTTTGAAGCCTATATAGGGTATGAAACTCATCCCATTGCATAATATGCATGGTAGGTCTATGAAAAATTTGTTGGAGGGTCTGGATACCCTTCTTGTAAAATCTGAGAGCTTTAAGCCAAGGAACTTTAGCTAAAGGTTGATCATTACAGGCAAAAAGAGGTGACCACCAAATGTTTTGCTAGTTAAGTGAAATCCCATCATGAAAACTAGTGCCAGCCCATTGGAGCTAGGGTTTGACAATTTCCTAGGCACGCCAAATACTTTTGGAAAAAAAATTCCCAACAATTTGGACGGGTTCCTTCATTACCAAAAGGGTTTGTAACCCAATCCCCTTCCAGGTAGGTTTGTGTAAGGGAAAAATGACTTGAATACAATGGCAGAGAATAATTTTTTGGGCCTCATCCCCAGTAATGGCATGCATAATCCATTTCACACACAAGGCAGTCTGTTTTCTCTGGGTGGAAAGCAAACCCAAACCTCCAGAATCTCTGGGGAGACAACAAAATTCCTAGGCAACACGATGAAACCTTTTATGGGTATCAGAAGAGGCCCAAAGAAAGTCTCGAAGTAGCTTCTCAAGTTTGTTGTAAGTAGGCTTAGAAGGCGCCTAGCAAGAGGAATAATAAACATGGGTGGCAACCAAAACTTTCGAGCAGACTTGAAATTTCCCTGCTAGAGATAGGGGTTTGGTGATCCAATAAGCCAACTTTTTCTCAACCCGGGACAACACAGCCTACCAAAGTGCAGCTGAGGACACCTAAAAAGCAAAATGAATTCCCAAGAACCAAAATATTTCTCCTAGCCCAATCCATTTCCAGCCATACTACTGAAGCCAAGAAGGGCAAGGCAAGACTAATTGTCTATAGCAGAGAGTTTTGTGCCACTGAATGGTAGAGCTAAAGGCAAGAAAAAAAATATTAAGGCAGTGGAGTGCCACTTGAATGTTCTCCTCTTCCTCCAAGAGAGTGAGAAAAGAGTCATCAAAAAAATGACCATTGACAAGCTGAGCTTGGGAGTCCAGTAACGAAATGACTTTGACACACTGTTGGGAGGCCGCATTGGCCAAAAGATAACCAAAACCTTCAGCAAGGAGCACATACAAAGAAGGAGCAAGTGGGTAACCTTTCCAAATGGAGTGCAAGAGACCAAAGGCAGAGGACTAGTGGCCATTAATGGTTATGCAAGTCGAGGCATCTGTAAAAAGCATCTGAACAGACTAAATAAAATTGGGCCCAAAACCCAAGGCTTGCAGCATGGCAAGGATAAATGACCATTCAATGCGATTATAGGCTTTGGAAAAATCAATTTTAATAAACATGGCATTTTGATTGGAGGGCCAAGCCCATTCCATGCCTTCCCAAATAGCAATAATGTTGTCCAAAATAAGCCTGGATTTGATGAAGCCAATTTTTTTTGGGTGAACAATTTGAGGTAAAAGATGGTGAATCTTTAAGGAAAGAGCTTTGGCGATGATTTTGTAGGAGACATTGAGAAGTGTGATAGGCCACCAATTACAAATGTCTTTGGGATCCCTAGATTTAGATATGAATTTAATATTTCCTTTGTTTATTAACTCCCCTAAAGAGTTAGCATGGAAAGCTTCTAAATAAACATGGTGTAAATCGGGGCCAACACAATCCCATAGTGCCTTATAAAATTTGCAAGGAAATCCATCAATCCCAGGGGCTTTATCATTAGCCATGGAATGCACAACCTCTTTTAGATCTTCAATTGTTAACAATTGATCACAATACTTTTTATGGGCCGCAGAAAGCCTATGTGGCATGACAACAAGACAGTCCCAGAGGGCTTGCTGGCACTAAGGCATGGGGTCTTGTGCAGTGAACACTTGCTCATAGTGATGCACGAAAGCCTGGAGAATTTCAAGCAATTATGAAAGGACCTGTATGCAATATTTAATTTTTTTAATGCCCGGGGATGAGTGTCTGGCGCGCAAGGCCAGAAAAAAATCCTTAGAGGCATGATCACCAATTTTAAGCTAGTGAAGATGTTTCTTGATTTGTGCACCTCTAGCGACATAACTGTCTGCAATTTTCTTTTTGTGCCTTAACTTAGCAACTCTAACTTGCATAGTTGGGGAAAAGGGGTTGGTTGTTAAAGCCTCAGTAGTTGAGCGTAGGTCGACAGTGGTAGCCTCATAAGACCACCAAAGGAAAGTGGCAAGCTAGCCTCCATAAATGCATAAAAATCAAGCAGTATGATTGAAAACATCATTACACCAAGTAATACAGCCTGTATGATGGGCTGGCCTGCATTCCAAATTCCAAACCTTGTGAATGTGGGCCAGGGTAGGCTTGTAGCAGAGTAAGGGCGTGTTAAGAAAGAATTGTGTCTTACACATGTGAGGCTATCTAATCTCCCATTCAATACAGAAGCAAATGGGGAAGTGGTCTGACAAAGTCACATCCACTAATGGCTTAACCGGAAGGGAAGAGTTGTCAAAAGAGAAAAAGGATTGAGTCGAGATCATGGCACGATCAAGGCGTTTAAAAAATCTGTCAGAACCTACCCTATAATTACACCAGGTGTGCCAGAGAGAATGAGAATGGCAATGACCAATATTGGGATCAAAGAACCCCAATTTATTACGCATGTAAAACCACGGCTCTCGTTCACCAGCTGCCCATCTAAAAGGGAAAGTGCCTTCTTTTTCATACACCATCTCAACCATATTGAAGTCCCCACATAAAATCCAAGTGGCAATAGGCAATGAGTCAACAATCCATCACCAAAGCACAGAATGCTCCACAACATCATTGGGGGCATAAACATTAATAATCCCAAAAGAATGATTATCAATCTTAAGAAGGATCCAAACAAGCCGTTGCGTGGGATTAGACCCATGGTCGACCACATAGGAATGCCACCGTGGGGAAAAAAGAGTGACAACTCCATGCCCAAGCTCATGAACAGTGCAAAACATGGAACTGGCTAGCCAAATAGAGCGACAAGTCGAGGCGAGAAAAAAACCAGAAATTTTAACTTCTTGGAGACAAAACACTTCAATACCAAACAACTTACGCAAGGTATCTCTAACAGTATACTTTTTGGAGAGGTCTATTAGACCCCGAACATTCCATGAGAGGAAGTTCATGGATGAAACACGTCCATGTCATTTGAATCCGGTTCCTCTTCATTCAAAGAAGAAAAATGATTTTGGAAAAATTCTAGTGGCATCAAGCCAATCTAAATAGAAGGAGAAGAAATTATCCGCTTCTCCTGGACATATTCCCCCTCTTCCCTGGGTAGAGAAGGGTTGCGAGAATGCCTTTGAGCTCCCAAAACGAGAGTAGAAACATTCAACTATCCCATCATAATAGTAGCAGGTTGAGGTGTGGTCTTAGGTCGAGGCTGTAGAGGCACACTATCAACCTTGGCCGGAGTGGCCGTCCCCTTTGTAGAAGGGTTTGAAGCAATTTTCACTGGATCAAAGGCTTTGGAAGCTGACTCAGAACCAAAAGACTTATTCTTGCAATTTGTAACCATAGTCCAAGTCGAATCCTGCTTGCCAGTAGAAGACTCTACCTGACGAGGCTACTCAACATCTTGTGGCAGAGAAGGTGTACGAAGCACTACCAAAGAGCAGTCCTTAATCTTGTGGTCTGTGGACTGACACTGATAACACGTGTTAGGAAAATTGAAATAGGCGACTTTCTAGGTGTGCTGGAGAGCTCCTATTTGGATATCAATGGCGTCTTTCAAATCGTGGGAGAGGTCCAATTCTACACAAACCCTTTTTTGGGGACGGGCCTGGAAAAACCTATCTAACTCAATGCAAATAACCCTCCCCAATGAGGACGCAATATGATTCAAAAAAGGGACACAAGGCAAAGGGAGACCAAGAAACTCAATCCAAATTGGGACCCAATGTTTAGTCTCATCTGAGACAGTAAAATCATGGGTCCAGACCTGGAAAACCAACAAAGAGGACCAGACATACCAAGGACCATGGCCCAAGATGGCTTGCACATGACTAACCTCTGAAAAGCAAAACAAAAAGAAACCCTTGGTCAAATTTTGGACCATATCAAGGCGGGCCCCATGAGGGACCCAGGCCTTGTTAACCCATTCCTTAAGCACACTTTCAAGGGGGGTTCTCCCAACAAAATACCCAACAAGGGTGTGACTTTCAAGCCATTGACAAGCAGAATCAAACTTTGGTAAAGGTAAAACCACATCAGCAAGGGAGTCAGAATGCATACGTCATGAAAAACTTTTAGAACAAATTTCTAGGGATGTTTGTTCGGAGGGGGATCCATTGAGCAAAGTCGTCGAACTACCAACACTAGCAAGAACTGCTAGGTTAGGGATAGTTGAAGGCATATTAAAACACAAAACTCACACTAAATGCGGTCGTACACACTACAAAAGAGGTTGTTCCTATGCTGTAAGTGCAATATGACACCAAGGATGACTGTAGAAACCACAAAACCCTAACAGATCTCATACACCCACCATTTTGACTTTGTGAAAACTATTTTCATTTTCTATTATCAAATAGTTGTATTTTTGCAAACATGATCTAGTCACAGTTACCTTATATGATTTCTTATTTGTCGGTTACCATCATTGAGTAGTGTAGATACATTTAATCCATCAATACAAACACAAAAATTAAACTAGGTCACTTGAAAATGGACAAATTAATGCACGATAAATAGAAACAATCAAAATTATTTTGATGATAGCACCCAAAAACAAAATTTGTAGTAGCTCATGTAAGTGTTGAACATGAACTACTTATTCATGCTATCAATAGAGCTTTGGAAAATGTCTTCCTGCAAAAGTGATTGATCTAAAATTCATAGTCACCAAGGAAATTCTAACTTATAAACATGCACACCTTCAAGATTAGATATCACATCCCACTTTCACAATTTTTCAAAAACAAACTAAAACATTCTATAGCTATCTGCAAGATTATAATAATGGAGTATTTTCTTTACCACAAAAAAATGTTGGAAAATCAGTGCCTCAAGGAATAGTTTTAGAGAAATGGAAGAGAAAGTGATGTAGGCCTCACATTGATGAAATCCACACATGTTTTTAGATGCAGGTGTTGTAACAAAGAATTGTTGCATATCTCTCTGATGCAATTTACATTGTAGGGAAGTCTTCTCATAACTGATGTATGATCATGATTTTGCATTTACATGGGCTTAAATTATAAATTTATAATGCAACAATGCCAGAAAAAATTGTAGACATTAAGTATTGTTTCTAATGATAGTCGAGATTCAAGCTCCATTGGACAATGTAATGTATGAAATGGCCATTCCATTATGTTGTCATGTGTATGTCTAAACCTTCACATTCTCTGCATGATAATCAAACAATGAAATCATGATTTTTAATTTGGATGGATGGGTTATTTTTTTATTTTGAAATCGTGATAATCAAACAACACAACATTAAATTGTTAAAATGACCAACCATCATGAATAAATTGAATTTGAAGTTATATTATTAACAAATCAATTGAAATTGAATTCACATTAATAATGTATTGATCAGTGCAAGTGAATTCAACATTAAAATTGATAGATAAGAAGAAAGGAAAATAATGTGAGAGAAATAATGTATGGGTTACAATGCATATACACAATGGGAGCTTTCAACGTAGTTATAAAGCAGCCCCTCACAATGGATATCTTTGGTCCTTCGAGAGAGATTTCTCATTCCACATTTTTTTTATTGTTAAGTACACAATAATGCTAAGAAATGTTTGTAAATTTGCTACATACATTATTATGTTGATGGATGTGTTTTTGGTTTATTTTAGTTGTGTTGATAAACTTTCCTACCTTATCATGGAAATCATAACTTTTCTCCCAGAATAATATGCATTTGGATATGTTGTGATCTTTGTTAGTTGTTGGTATTATGTAGATTTTCCTAAGATGAATATGAAGTGCTAGTGTATCTTTTTGAACCAAATCAAATTACTTCTGATTATTATTTACAAACTTCTACCTAACAGAGGAAGATTATACAGGCTATATACTTTTATTGTTTGAATGATAATGACATAGTTTATGCCTTTTCAAAAATAAAATGTGGCAATGATGAATGTAATCCTTCCTTTGTGATGGAGGATTGACCAATGTTGGAAGGGAAACACTTTCCAGGGCGTGAAAATAGGGTACAAACTATGAATTTTTAGCAGTTATGTTTGCTTTTTGGGCTAAGGTGAAACCACATTTAAAAAGTTCAAAATGGTCTAAAGTTACATTCAATGATGATTCTCTTTTAAAAAAAAGGTTTGGATTTGTTTTAAAAAAAGTGTATGGGTCTTTGCCTAAGACCTAAAACCATGGTTTATTGAACAAATCTCCATTAGGAATTTTTGTTGAAAGGAAGAATGGACATTTGGTTTTGTGGAGAAAGTTTCCATATCTTATTTTTAGCTAAAAGAGGACATAGATCTATTTTTAAAAAGTGACCCATATTTTATAGAAGAAAAAGGATTATAGTTTAAAACATTGGTCCATGGATTTTAATCCTGCAAATGATATGCCCTATGTAGTTCCTGTTTGGGTGAAACTTCCCCATCTTCCTTTGTTTTTGGAGAATGAAATTTTTTTGGCTACCATTGGTAGCACTTTGGGCCACTTCATTGATAAGGCTGATTCAAAAGACAACTCTGCATGACTTTGAATCTATGCGGAAGTAGATTTGAATAAATGTTTCCTTGAAGCCATTGAATTAAATCTAGATGGAGAGGCATATATGAAAAAATTTGATTATACCCTGTCACCCTTCAAATGTAATAAATGCAATGAATATGGTTAGTTTGCTAAGGATTGCAAAAAAGATCAGAATGTGCTTCAAGCACCCCTAAAGTTCTTAACACAACTATCACAACCAAAGCAAAAATACATCTTCACCAAAGAAATTTTCAATGAAATTAGGGTATCAAATATGGTCAAACTAATGTTGTTTCAAATATGTTTGAAATCTTAGGAGGAAATACTTAGGGCCCTTCAGAAGGGGAAGTGAGCAATCAAGCTGAAGTTAATTCAAGGGAAGTGCAAAGGGTTGTAGGACAAGAATGCACTTTGAAAGGAGGGGAAATATAATATTGTCAAATTGAAGTTCATTTGAGACGAAAGTATTATGAGGTAGGACAATTGAAAACAACCAATAAAAAAAGTGGTTCTTCTAAAGAATTGTCACACCCCCACAAAACAACCTTCTATGAAACCCTTAGTTTCAATGTAATCTAGACAAGGGTGGGGATTGTGTTGTCTTATTTTGGGGTATGTGTTTATGTGTGTGCTTAAGTATATGTAGACAATTAAGGTAATGATCATTGATGAAATTTGCTTATTTATTACATGGACTAGGGAATTATCATTTCAATTATGCTTACATTTGGCTCAAATGAACATGTATGAATATATTTATGATTGTAGTGGAGGAATTTTAACTTTTTTCTGCCTCCTCAAAGAGAGAGTGCTCCTCTGCTACCTCATGGGAAAATCTTAGGTGAAAAAGGATGGAAAAAAGGGAGTTTCAACTATACCTTGTGTTTTAAGACATATTTTGGAAAAGGGATTTCAGAGGTCTCGAGAGCAAGTTGGCTAGCTCTCACCCAAGGACGATAGTGTGATGCGTGAATGGTCACACGGTGCATTGTGGTCTTGTATGGTTTGAAGATAGAAAAATCTCACATAGACACATAATCTACTGACAATTCATGAATTGGAATCTAATTGTTTTACTAAGATAAAAGAATGCTAAAAGTAATAGAAATAACAAAAAGAAGAAAACTAACATGCAAGGATTTAAACTAAACTAAATGCAATAACAAGAGAGAAGAGAAGGATAGACTCACAAGAGGTCTAGTGCTATGAAGCCTCCTGTAACGCTCGAAACAAACAACTTGCACACATAGAAACAAGGAAAAATGTCGGGGTTGTTTCAAGGCTTGCCTCAGTCAAATCCCTGTTTTGGTGTTTCCACCTCCATGAACATCCAAGTAGACAATAAAAAAGAAATATATAATAGACAAGTAGATTGACAAGGTAAAGAAAGGAGACACATTAAAATAACATTATGTTATTGAAATTGAGATGATAGTGCAAAGAGAGTGTGATTACCTCCCCTCAAGCAAGTTGACAATGTCGAAGGAGAGCATGCAACACTCTAGACAAGTTGAGAGAGTCAATATGCCAATGTAGAAGCCAAGTGTTGAGAAATGTGACTCAAATTTACTGGCTTGATCGACTTCTTGGAGCAGTTGTGATTTCCTCCTTTATTAGCCTAAGTTAGGTCGATGGTTTTTTAAGTTTTTCTAACTAAACTTGTGGTGTTCTAAAGTTTCATGACCTCCCAACCTAGTGACTGTGAAGTGAAGGCTACTCCCTTTGTTGTCAGTGAAGGCACTATAGTTCTTGGATGTTTTTAGAAGAAACTGTTACAGATAGATTCACTGTCTCAGAGAAATAGGAAGATCCACCACTACAAATCTATTCCATCCACAACCTTTAGCTCATTGCCTCTAGTAACTTCAAGCACACTAAAATGTAGACACCTTCTCACTGCATCTGAAAGTCATAAGCATTAAGCTCATACTAAGATCACCACACTTGATCACATTCATGTATTTTGCACATCTTCTACTCATCTCCAATAATTCACCTTGCATTTATACCATCCACAACCTAAACAATCTTAATTAGGTCAACCTTAATGAAATGTATGCACCTCATACATGCAACACCAAAATAGGTTGGCACAAAACACCTCTACAGTGGAAAGAAGTGAAGGAAAACCACACCAAGGGTTAACTAGGACCTAAATCTACACTGACACATATCACCACACTTCCGCAAATAGCTAACAACTTTCGCAATTAGTGCTAGCACCTAAGTTAGCCAAAACTGCACTAACACTAACAAGAGACCACAGCCACACTTCTCCAAGTCCTTAAACAACATGTGGAACACAAAGCAACACTTCATAGTGTCCACACGACACCCTAGAGTATTCTAGCATCATCATAATATTTTGCAACACTGCCACAATTACCAGAGACAAATAATACTTTCATTCTATGCATTAGGATGCACTACCATTGAACTCCAACATAAGAATTGGACTTGCAGAGCAACTCAACACTAGAAAATCCAAGGAAATATGAATATAGATAATATAAGAATATTCCCAAATCTACATGACAAGAAAAAACATGGAGAAATATGAAGAAATATCATTGTGAGATTTGCTAACTAGCTTACCCAAGAATCTAATGAATGGAGGAAAGAAAAACCAGAAATATGAGGAGGAATAAATCCTCTCAAGAATGTAAAACTATATTTAGCTTGAGAATTGAGATTAAAAAGGAAATTCCTTGGTTATATAGGCCAAGGGGAGAGATAGATGCAACCAAATTATGACAAGTGTTGGCATCCTATGAGGTGTGACAACTCATGTCATTAAAGGCTCAACCACCTTATGCCTATGTAAAGTTAAGCTAGTGTGAAGAGGACTTTAGTGGAGAACTAGCTAAGAATGAACTAGTTAGATGAAGTAACCCTTTCACACTAGCACCCTCCCTTAAGTGCAACTTAGGGAGAAGTATACAATTCAAATATGAAAATATGGGTTCCAACTACTAGGCCTAATGAGGCACAACAATAAGCACTATTAGCACAACAACAACAAGAAGCCCAACAAGTGTTGTCAAAACAACAATAACAAGTGTACCGACAAGCATTGCTTGTGCAACAACAAAATTTTCAATAAACCTACACAAATGTGCAACCAAACTCCTTGAGCCTTAACACACAAGTAACATATGCCACCCCATCATTCACACAACAAGCCAACCCCACACAATGTCACATAACACACTGAACTCATGAATCATACCACCCCAAAACACGTAGATTCCACCACCTAATCCACAAAACGATCTTTCCACACAAGTCAAATTGATCTCATAGAAAATAAAAGAAATCCAATCTAGAAAGATGAAAAAAACATACACCTAATGGGATATGTGCTCCTATCCCTTTGATAGGAACATCACAATGGTCCCATCTGACTAGGATTTGAAATACCAAAATTTGATAAATATAGAGGAAAAGAAAATCTTGAGGACCATATCAGAGAGTTTCATGTACATTGCATGGAAGTGGCATATGATGACTCCTATATAATGCGACTCTTCCCCCAAAGCTTGGCCAGTCCTGCAATTGAATGGTTTGCCTACTTACCTCATGGAATCAAAAAGTTCCAAGACATCATAGACCTATTTATAGAAAACTTCTCGTTTAATCTAGAAATGGATGTCAGCTTGGAGGAGCTATTCGACCTCAAGTAAGCTAGGGGAGAAAAATTTGCAACCTTCTTAGAGCGATGGAGGTCTAGAGCCAACAAAAGAAAATGGTCCATGCTAGAGGAGCAACAAATTGGAACCATCATTTCCAACCTCGGGGGAGAGTTGTCCTTCCAACTAAAAATGCAATGTATCATGACGTATGATCAATTAATCCCTAAAGATCTCAACATTGAGAGAGCCCTCATAGCACAAGGGAATGCACCCACAAACAGGATCGACCATCAATGAGCTATAATGACAAACCTTGCACGTGGGCCAAAAATAAAAATGTTACCAACGTTGGTGTTATTGATGCCAAAGTGGTTATTAGTGCTCCACAACAAAACACACACCAATAGAAAACCCACAACACAACACTCATCAAACACAAAGAAAATATCAAAAAAATACACCCCAAAAAAAAACACCCTAACAAAAAAACAACCAAGTAGTCAACAACATAAATTCTCAAGGAGGACCACCCCCAAGGAACAAATATCCATAGAAGTGCAAATATACACCCTTGGGGGTACCTATCAAATCTATCATGAAGAAGCTAGTGCAAGAAAATATCATCACACTCCCCATTTATGAAAATTACCAAGAGCCTCAAGTTAAACCACAATGGTATAATGAGATGAACCTTTGTGATTATCACAAAATCAAGGGACATGCAATGACTAGTTTCATGAAATTGAAGAACCTTATCCAACACCTCATTGAGAGTAGGGATATAACTATTGACCAACAAGTGAGTAACCAAGATTTAAAGATATACATGAATATGATGCTCGATCATAACAAAGGAAAAGATAAGGGTAAGGGAATTAACTACACAAATTTCAACCATGTTTACGATCATGTTGTAACATCCTTGGATGAGTTCGTAACAGTCGACAATATCAAGGGGCCTAATGCAGAGTGTGGAGTCACCACATCTAGAGGCACAGTAACCATCAAAGGACCATCACTACCACCTAGGGGATCACCTACTATTCCAAAATAAAATCCTAATGATTACAATTTCTCTGACCAATTGAAGAAAACCCCTGCTCAAATCTTCGTCTTGGAGTTGCTAAAGATATCGCCAATGTATAGGGACATTCTAGAGAAATATTTGTCCACATCCAATTTTCCCACTAACATCAATGCTGATCAATTCCAAGCCATGGTTGGACACATCACCATGCCCCATCTTACATTTTTAGAATATGACCTTCCAACACAACCATCCCATAATCGTACATTACATCTAGAGGTCTTAGTTCACAAGAATAAAGTCAAGAGAGTCCTGGTGGATGGAAGCATTGGTCTCAATATTTATAGTTTGCATCTAATTAAAAATTTAGGCTTTTCTAAATATGTCATTGAAAAAGGAAAGGGTTTTACCATCAGTGCATATGATGTTCAAGAATGGGTGTCCCAAGGCACCATCCAACTCCCCATTTAAGTGGGGCCAGCCATCATGGAAACCACATGCCAAGTCCTTGACCTTGAGCTTCCTTATAATATCCTCCTAGGGAATCCATGGATCTATGGGATGCAAGTTGTTGCATCTACCTCTCACCAATGTGTCAAGTTTCATTATCAAGATAAGGAAGTAACAATCCATGGCGACCTTGAACTATTTTACTACTGCAAGAATTTGGAAGCCAAGTACTACAAAATCCCACAAGTTCCTAAGAACGATGAAGGACCCACATATTCCTTTGTTGATCCCTCCACCTTGGCCTCCACATTTGAGACAAAGACACCCTCCATCTAGAATATCCTAGATATCAAAGAAGTAATCAAAGATGACGATTGTGGAGACTATAAATTAAAGAAGACTGCATTTGAGCTAGGAGAATTACCTCAATCTCCTAAAACTCATGGAAACATGTAGCCACTCGACACAACATCTCAAAACTTTAAAGTGGAATCTACCACTTTTAAAAAGTGGGGAGACTTAAGAAAAGAGGTTGTGGACGAAAAGGATGTATCAAGCTTTCTCTACCAAGACAATAGGCCTACACCCATTCTTCCAATGGAGGATGAAAACAAGGGTCTACAACTGATGTTTGGTTTGGTCTCTAACAAAAAAAAAACTAGGGTAGAATGAAATCAGCTTATTAGAACCCCTCATTCTTGAGAAACGTTTAAAGAATCTTGGCCTTGGTTGTACTACAAGGTGACCATTCTTGGCAAGTGTATTCTGGTAAAAACAATCAAGGTTTCCCCATAGTTACCAATGTCCATTGGCCTCCCCTTTGATAGCCACACCTTTGATATAACTAACCTATTTGATGAGGATTCCAATATTTTCATGATAACCGCCACATCATCTGAGACAAACCCTCCCAACACTGAGCTACAACTTATATATCCCCAACTCATAAACTGGGACCAACAAGGACCAACAATCTTGGATTCATTCAAAAATGATGAAGCTCTCTCCAAATTTATGGGACTAAGGGATAGCATACTATATGGGGATCACAAAGTAGGATTTGACATTGAGCTCGATACGCATGCATACTATGGGGAAACAATTGAATCTTTTAGTTGCAAAATTGAAAATATGAGAATAATGTCTCGATCCTTAAGTAAAAACCACATTGTGGAACTTTTTGATTACAAAATAGTAAAAAAAAAGGACGCATTTGATGGTGAAAACCTCTCTAAGGCACCAAAGGATGAGGGATTCAATCTTCCACTTAGTGCTATACATTAGGAGAATTCAATAGTCCTATAAGAGAAGTGCAACCTAGTGAATGTAGGAATTGAAGAAGCACCCCAAATCACCTTTTATGTAGAATTACTCTTGGCCAAAGAAAAAAATAACTTAGGAGAATTCCTCATAGATAGGAAGAGAAAATTTGTATGGTCTTATGCGAATATGCCAGGTTTAGATCCTGAAGTTTTCATCCACCACCTTGCAGTTTATCCTGAGGCAAAACCAGTAAGACAAAATTTGAGAAAGATGCATCCCCAAATTGCATGTCTAGTCAAACTGGAGCTACAGAAGCTCCTCAATGTAGGATTTATTTGATCCATTGATTATCTAGAATGGGTTTCCAATCTTGTACCTGTTTCCAAACCCACTGGGGGCATCAAAATCTATATCGATTTTAGATATTTGAACAAGGCATGTCCCAAGGATGATTTCCCTCTACCCAACATTGAAATGATAGTGGATCTCACTACAAGACATGAAATGTTATCACTCATGGATGGATTTTTCAGGCTATAATCAAATTATGATCACCAAGGAGGATCAACATAAGATAACATTCACATGTCCATGGGGCACTTATTCTTGGAACACCATGCAATTTGGTCTAAAGAATGTTGGAGCCACCTATTAGAGAGCTATTACATTGATCTTCCACAACATGATTCACAAGACTATAGAAGACTATGTGAATGAAATATTAGCTAAATCCAGGAAATGAAAAGATCACATAGCAACCTTGGGACCAATCTTTGATAAACTTGAGGAGTACAAGGTGTGGTTGAATCCAAAAAAGTGTGTCTTCAGTGTAACTTCAGGAAAGCTCACGGGCTACATTGTATCATTGAGAGGAATTGAGATAGATTCCACATAGGTCAAAGCCATTCTCGATATGGAGGCACCACAAACACTGAAACAACTAAGGGATCTATAAGGATGGCTACAATCAATTAGAAGGTTCATAGTTCAACTAATAGACAAGACTATCCCCTACTCTCATCTACTACAAAAGGGGGTAGCATACAAATGGGACAAGAAGTGCGACAAAGCATTCAACTAAATCAAGGAATACATACTAACACCACCTATCCTTATGCCATCAATCCCAAATAAACCTTTGATATTATACATCTTAGCTACAATAATAGCTCTTGGTGCTCTTCTGACCTAGCATGATGAAACAGGAAAAGAGAGGGAAATATACTACATTAGTAGAACTTTAGTGGGACACGATCTGAATTACACTTTCATAGAAAGGCTTGCCTCACAATCATGTTTTCCTCACAAAAATTCAGGAACTACATGCTATCTCATTAGATAAAGCTCATCACTAAGATAGATCCACTAAAATATCTATTGGCTAAGGCAACTCTCACATGGCAGATGGGTAAGTGGGTTATGATATTGAAAGAATTCAACATAGAATACGTGGAATGAAAAGCCATCAAAGGGTAATCTAGTAGATCAACTAGCTGAGACACCTATATATGCAAAAATCCACTAGTATCATAGTTTCTAGATGAGTCAGTCTTCCTCCTGAATGTAGCAGATCATTAGAAGATGTATTTTGATGGTTCCTTCACACAACATGGATTAGAAGCAAGTATAAAATCCTATTGGTTGTCCTTCCCATGTACCAATAATATTGCATAGTATGAGGCCATTATCATAGGACTTGGAATAGTGGTACACTGGTAGATCATCGAACTAAAGGTCTTTGGGGGTTCACAGCAGATCATCAATTAGGTCAATGATGAGTACCAAACCAAAGACAACAAGCTTACCCCCTACAAGAAGTTGGTTGAAGGCCTCAAAGAGTTCTTCATTGATATAACCTTTGAGTAGATACTCCAAGTAAATAACAAAGTTGTAGATGCTATGAAACAATTGGATCCTTGATAGATATCTCAAAGAACACACATAAATGTGAGTTTCTTATAGAGAAGTTTCTCATCTTGGCTTTCAAGATACCAGAATTGGAGTTTGTGTGTAAAATCATTGGTCCCAATGATCCTTAGTATCATGACATATTCACCTATCTAAAATAGGAATCCTCCCTAATAACATCACCTTGAACCTAAAGAAAAACTTTAAAAAATCATCTTGTTTCGTTATCCTATTAGAGAGCCTTTATCGTAGAAGTATTTAGGGGACCCTATTACGATGCCTTAACCCCGAGGAAACCTTGACTGCCTTATTCAAAGTACATGAAGGAATTTATGGATCACATTCAAGTGGTATGACTTTAGCTAAGAAATTATTGAGGACAAGGCACTATTGGCCCACTATGGAGAAAAAAGCTCATGAATATGTCAGGAAATGTTTGTAGTGTCAACAACATGGGGACCTTATCCACACACGAGCTCAAGAACTTCAACCCATCATTACACCTTGGCCTTTTTCATAGTGGGGACTCGACCTCATAGGGAAGATCACACCAACCTCATCCAATTGCCATAAGTTTATCATTACCACCACAAATTACTTTACAAAGTGGGTGAAGGCCATTTCTATGACCTATATTACAAGAAAGTAGATCTCCAAGTTCATCCTAAATTACCTCATCTACAACTATGGTGTTCCACAAGCCCTTATCTCAGATAATGGGACACCTTTCAAGAATTAGGATGTTCATGAGTTGTGGAAAAAATTTGATATCCAACACTGGTTCTCCACCCCATATTACCCCCAAGGTAATGGCCAAGCCAAGGCTTCTAATAAAACCATCTTGAAAAATCCATAAGAAGACAATCAACAAAGTTGGTTGTGATTGGAACTTATAGCTAAACCCTGCCTTATGGGCCTATCGAACTAGTATCTACACACCTACAGGTGCTACACCCTTCTCCTTGGTCTATGGATCTGAGGCAATCCTACCTATTGAGGTTGAGCTCCCATCCCTGAGAATATCATTGCAAAATCTTCTAACTGATAAAGAATACAAAGTATCACAGTTGAACGAGCTAGAGATACTAGATGAACATCACCTAAATGCTTTGAATCATTTACAATTTTATTAGAACCACCTCAAGAGGAGCTACAAAAAGAAGATCAAAAGTTGGTCCTTCCAGGTAGGATAGCTTATGTTGAAGGAGAATAAAAAATTTACCAAATCTTGACAGCGAAGGCAAGTTTGAACCCAATTGGTTGGGACCTTTCATTGTCACAAGCTACAAATCAGGAGCATATTAGTTTTCAACACCTGAAGGTGAGCCCTTGTGGAAACCCATCAATAGCTCCCATCTTAAAAAAATTATGCCTAGGCTTGCAAGGTATAAATCCAAAAAACCAAAAAACCAAAAAAATAACAAAATCTAAAAAAATAAAAAAGGATTGAAAATAGTAAAGAAAAAAATCATCTTCTAGTGAAGCCCACTTCGGTGGCACTTTGGGAAAGTACCTTGGTGAAAACCTGAAAATTAGGTGCCTTGTGTAAATAAAACACTTTCCATCCACCATCAATTCTTTGGCTTGTTTGTGCATCACTTTCCATCACATTCATCCATTGGATTCCATTATTCTTTCCATCACCCATCCACATTTGCGTCATGGATCGATCTTGTGTACATGTTCCATTCTAGTACTACTCGACACTTTCCTAATGTCAATTTGTCCTCCCTATATTGGGGTAGTTTATTGCATCACACTGGGGGAATTCCCCTATACTTGCACTGGATCATATTCATGTATATCCTTAAAATATTTCATAACATCAGAAAACCCAAAAACAATCACAAAATCCAAAGCATATCAAAAAATCAAAAATAGGTTGAAAACATAAAAAGTCATAAACATAGTCACCATGTCGAACTATGTTGTCTCTGAACTTGAACGTAGGCAAGGATAATCTTTGATCAACCCCCGAGAATTAGGTTAGGTCCTTTAGGTGTCCATCATAATAAACTAACAATCCATACATGTGCATATTTTCCATCAATAAACGATTTTGTGCCAGTCAAACTATGTGGTCTTTGTGTGTACAATGTAGGCAAGGCTAATCATTGATTAGCCCCCGAGACCCCTAGGATAGTCTTTTAGGTTAGGTTCTTGGTCAAAATCTTAGAAAACACAAAAACATCGAAAAACTTAGAAATCACAACATTTGTAAGAAATCCAAAAATTCCAAAACAACCCGGCCATAACATGTCTTGAAAACACCAAAAAATCAACCATCCCATTTTTCTTTCACTCACAATAAACTTCCACTCATAATAAAATGTTTGTCACCTTCAACCTTCAAAAAAAAACATGGAAACAAGTATAGTAAATTTGTAAAGTGTAAACCTAGAACGTAAGGGTCTTGAGTCTAGGTCAGTAGGTAAACAAGTTGGTCAACTCTTTGTATCAAAATCCCATCATCCCATTAGTTTAAGAATCATCTGATAATCATGTCCTAGGATGCATCTTTCCTACAATGGACATCAATATCAAGCATCACCATAGTTTAGTTTTGGCTAGTGATATGAAGAACATTAGCTTGTTTATTTGTTTGATCTTCTCTTATAATTTATCTTATTGTGTTCATTCCAAGGACCTCTCGACGATGTCTATCAAAATGATTTAGAGAGAAAGGATGGGGCATTGATCATTATCTCTCATTTTCTATGCTTGTTGGATATTCTTGTAATATAACCTCGGTGAATAGTTGATTTTTTAGGTGTATGTAATGTGTTTTGGATAGCTTGTTAACTATTGCATTGTTAGGTTATGCCTTTCCATGTTTTGGCCCAAGATGTTTGAAGCTTCTAAAGTACATCCTAGCAAGGTTTCTATATGCCAGATATGAACAAGGATACTCCTATTTGTTTACTGAGTCAAATTCCATTGCATTGATACCATGCCATCCTAGTTGTCTATACCTTGATGCATTGTATCTATGTGTTTTATCAAACATAAGGAAAATTGTGTTATTCATGTCCAAATCCCTCGATAAGAAAAAAATCATTACTCATCATCATATCTAATAAAGTCTCAATGACTCAAAGACTTGTTGGAATTTTTCATCTTCCTCAAATCAAGGGATGATCCCTCTCATTCTTGTATCTTCTATTTGCACTAACATGGTATCATGATATTCAACAAAAGTATCAATACATCCATCCCGCATCTACAAAACGTCAACATATACACATCTTGCATAATCATAGAATATCATCATAATTAGAAACATAATCCATTCATAAAATCATCGTTTAAGTTGTTTAGGATAATATAAATTTGTTATTCTAAGCATCTAATCCATTTCATTTGTATTGCATCATCATTTAAGTTGTTTAGGATTATATAGATTTTTTATTCTAAGAATCTAATCCATCTCATTTGCATTGCATCATCATTTAAGTTGTTTTAGATAATATATATTTGTTATTCTAAGCATCTTATCATATTGCATAATCATTCATTACATTCATAGCATGAACATATACATAAAGAAATGCATCCATACATACATCCTGCACCATCATATATCACATAAGAAGGATATTGAAAAGGAGAGTAAAACCATGCATCACATTTACATCCTTTTCATACATCCATAGAGCATGAAATAAAGAGACGCCACATCATATAATTTTGCATCAGAGCCATCTCATATGTATATATATCAAAATATCAAATGTCATGGTACAAATGAAAGTTAGTGTGTAGTATCTTCAAAATAGTATACAAAAGGCTAATCAAAACTTAGCCAATGAATGTATATACATTAGTAATTAGGCTTTACATCCAAAAAAGTGTCTGCCATATGATCCTACTATCCACGGCTCTGCTGATCTTCCTAGTGTAAGCCAGACACATGTCGACTAACTAATGGGCCTCCCTGGGACCCACTTGGAACCACCCTGCTCATTTGTGAGAAGTCAGCCTACTGATGATGCTCAAGACACTCTCTATAATAGCTCATCTTGTAGTAAGCAACCTCTTGTATCGCTCTCCTATACATCTATGCCAAGACCATTGGTTGCTCCTGCGCTTGTTGCATGATAGCCTTGAGCTGCTCTTGACATCATGCTTGCTATGCTAGGGAAATATTGACATCCTACTGCAATTGTCGCTCATGACCAATCTCTCCCCTGGTAGTCTATACTCATGCTCTCAAGGCTACAATCTAAGCATCCCATGGATTGGGACCCATTGGTGGCCCCTATGGCGGTTGTTGTGGTGATCTCTACCCTACTACTGGTATCAATGGAGGTTGACCATCCTACCTCTACTGTTGATCTGGAACCTACCCATCATTCCTATCCTATCTACTCAGTGGTGGTAGCTACTACTGACCCAAAAAAGGACCCCTTTGTCATCCTCTTCCTACAACTAGTACTACGGCTGAATGTATCAACCGTACTAGGGCATGAGCCCGCCAATATGCATCACATGCTGGTGTAGTCTTGGCATCTTGTACTCCATCAAAGTAAACCCATGGCTGCATAACCAACTTCCTAAATTCATCCAACACAACTTGTGGGGGGATCTACTATCCCCAAGAGATTCTCTCAAGAGTTCCTAGCAAACAGCGCTCTGTAACCATCTTGTGGTGCATCCTGTACCTCTTCAAATTAGCGGGCTACCTACCTAGGTAGGTAACGCTCTATCATCCTATGCTCTCGCTATTGCATGTATCTCGTCTGATGGGCGTAGAAAAGATACTCATCATCGTTGATCCATTGATGAGCATGGATCTAGGGCCTCCATTGGAAAATAGTCATCTTGTCAATCACTCACCTCTAGTGCGGGATACCTGTGATGCCTATATACTATAAGGTCATCATCACCCCATATCTGTATACTATAGGCTCTTGTCGGTCTGTATCCACAAGTATAATGATTGGCTGCAAAAATAAAACATGCTCATAAGCCTAGATGTGGAGTAATGTAACCTCGACACCAATGTTGCATGCACCATAATATAATACCTGGTGCATATCATGATACAAAGATGCTAAGATAGTTGGTCCCTAGGCATATACCATCATCTCCTCCATCATTCAAGACCACACAATTCCCCATTTGACACTGCATCCTCTGGCCCATTATTAGGTACCAAGACCCCCAAAATTAGTGCACCTACGAATAATGTCAAATCTAGGGCAATCCCCTCATAATGGTGTAGGTCCATCTGGCCATTGTCAATGTCATACTCGTCCATGTCAAGCACCTAAAAAATCGCATCACCTCTAACCTCTGTGTCATATAGAATTCTCTTGCCATGGATAGGGATCCATAGGATCTACCACACGTCCTCTAGGGTCATGGTAGCCTCTCCAATTGGTAAATGAAGTGAAGATGTCTTGCTTTGCCACCACTTAACCAGAGTTTTCATCATCACCAGGTGTGTGAATCACCGACATCCATGCGATGAACCCAAAACCAACCGCTCCCAGGAAGTACATCACATCATCCATCAAGTATCTCGCTCATCACAAAATCCAACATCGATGCTCCTTCAAATGGAGTGGGGGAAAAACATCTTGCACTCAAAATGCACACCATGTTATTTTTTTTTCAAAAAATGAAAAAATATAAAACCTACAAAAGCAAAGGTGAGTTGGTTTTTCACTAGGCAACACTCTATTTTTTAGCAAAAGCAATGCTAAAATCAAAGGAAGCGCCATTTCTTAAAGCTTGGTCAACATTTGAGGGCACTTTCTACCAACATGGACCCATGCGATGCTATACTGCAAAGGCGGATCAATATTTTCAAGTGGCGCTAAACCTATTCTAGGTCATGCGACACACTTTATCAAAGGCGGGTCGACATTTTATGAGCGACACCAGAACCAAATCAAGCCCCACGATGCTATCCCACAAGGATGGTGCTCCAACATCAATACAAATGCCAACTAGAGCAAGAGTGATGCAATATGACGCCGCTTTTGGATGGCATAATTAAACCCTAAAAAATGCATAAAAAAACACAAAAAATGAGAAGTGTCAATTTACGTACCGGGGGTCCTGCGTCCAAAGGCTGTTGATACTCATGAAATTGAACTACACAATGTTTGGGAAGCACATGATCACCCATAATGTTAGAGCCTTAGAGAAAAATCTCAAGAATTCTCTAAAGGTCAATGCACAAATGACTTGAAAATGACCTCCCCTCTCTTATTTAAGCTTGAAAATGACTAGGGTTTTTGAGCTCGTTTATCTGCTTTGTGAGCCAAGAAGCCAGTATTGATCATTTTTTAACATCTTGAGCCTATTTTTGCATCCTATAACCTATTTCCGATAGCTAAACCTTTGTTGAATCTTTTTCACAAGCTTGACCCAAAAAATTGAAATTTTCACCTAATCTCTCGAGGGGGTAGTGTAGCAACATAATTCCTTTTGTTGGGGAAATAGTGGGGCATCTAAGAAAATAGAATTTTTTTTTGAATTTTGATCTTAGCAACATCATATTTGAACCAACATAATAGGTACCTCACTTCAATGAGGGGAAAAATATACACTTAAATTGTTCTAATCGGTATTACATATCTGAAACTGATTACTAACATTGTTCTTCCTAAATCACTTCTGATCTAACCATTTAGTTAAATAATCCTTATTATTTAGTTAAATTTATTAGTTTCTACTATTAATCAAATAATTAATTTTATCAGATTAATTCATCTTCTTCTCACTAATGTCCACTCCATTTAATTAAATAAACCAAATTATTTAATTAAAACCCCTATGTCCTCTCATTTGATTAAATTAATCTAATTATTTAAACAAATTTCATAAACCCCCAAGCTTTCCTAAGTTTATTAATTATGAATTAATTAAACCTTAAGCTACCCCCTAATCCTCATTATCCATTTCTCTAGCTTTTAACTGTACCTTGGTCAAATAAACCTTCGGTTTGTTAACCAAGTTGCACATGAAATTAATTTCTTTTAATTATTAATTAGCCCATTTTCCCCCACAAAGACATATTCTTAGGGAATATTCCTTCAACTTGACTTTCCCTCCAAAGGCTTTAAAATCCTCTTACAAATGCCTTAAATGCCTCTTACAAAGGCATTCAATTCCTCTTACATGACATCTTGTCTCTTACAAGGGCATTAACCTCTCTTACATCCTCATCAACATTCCCTTACATTCTCAGCCATATTCATTCAATTCCCTTACATTCTCTTACAATCTCACCTACATGCCTTAACTCATCACTGCTTTCAAAATGTGCTCACACATATTCCCATGGATTTCATTAGCCTTGTGACAAGTGTCACAAAGCTATTGGTTCCCATTTTAATCCCACATTGCTCAATTTCATCCATTCTTCAACCCTTCTTTCCTATAAATAAAGGCTTTCCCTATTGAATATGGATCCACAACTTCATGCATTGTTACTCTACTCATTTTCATCATCATATTGGCTTGAGTTAATCATATTTTGCATCAAAATCACCATTGTTCATCAAAGATCTTGAAGCTTATCACAAGGGATTGAAGAAGGGCCACTTTCCACATCAAAGTGACACCAATCCCCCTATGGGATGGAGGTTTGATCTACTTAGATAGGTTTACATGTTTTCATTTGATTATCTTTATGCTTTTGTTTCATGTTTTCATCTCTTAGTATGATCAATAATTTCATAGGGAATGATTGTTTGTTTTGTCTATGTTTAGCTAGGTGTAGATTATCATTCACAGTGACAAATCCCCCTTCTCTACAATATTTAATCCATATAATTCCACACTCTTTCACAGTCTTGTCTCTCACTTTTCCCTTCTTTATATAGCCTCCTAATGCCTTTTCATAATGTCTTTCTATCATATCCTTTCATAATAACACTTAATTATCTTAGTCCCATGAATTTACTTTTTTCCTCTATAATATTTTACACTTTTATAGCTTATTTAAGCATATTAGAGGTGTTTACTTGGATATTTAAGTGGCATATAATGAATATGTGGGTATAGAAATGACCCAAATGACATATAAGGTGCCTCACAACCCTCTATATTTTACCAACATTGGGTTCCTCTATGTCTATCTTTTTCTATCTTAAAATCTATTTTTATTTGTCAATTTCATATTTCTTAGAAATCATATTAGTTTTTTTGTATTTTTATAATTAACTTAGGAACATCATTGCATCATATAAATCAATCAATCAAAATTCAAACTATCCAAGAAATCACACCCACAAACAAAGTATTAAAACCTTGATCCACCATTATAGCTCTTCCATTGACGTTTGTAGCCAAGTGGGTTCTGAGATATCTTTTAATCTTTTTAAATTGGGACAAGTGTGATTTAGGACCTAGATCCCTTTTCCCAATCAAACAGTTCAAAAATGTCATATAGGCATACAATAAAGGACCCTAATGTAGTCATTTTCCTCTAGGGGAAGGAAAGAGATCATGAGCTATATTTGACTATCGAAAAGATATAGATGCATACGACGGTGGTATCCTTTTAACTCATTCACTTGACCTCTTTGTAAGATAGAAAATTGTCCCCACTAGGGTTTTAGGCCTAGGGCAACAAGCCTTCTATACTTTACATTTGGGGAAGGCCCTAAAGATCTCAATGCAAAGGGGAAAGAGATCTACTAAGGGACTATCCTAGGGTTTGAATGTAAACTAATGAGGGGTTCACCACCAAGCTAGGGCTTGGGAAAACAAATGAAATGCAAGATCTAATGACAAAACCTAGTGATGCATGGAACTTAAATGAATAACCTAGAAATGCATATAAATCAAACTAGAAATTTGTAAAATAAAAAGTGTACACCTAGAAACTTATAGAGGCTTGAATGAAGATTGAGAATTTTGAAAATCCTAAAATTTTGGCCTACTAGGACTCATTTGCCTTTCTGGGTGAATCAGTCCCAGATTAGGGTTTCTACATAAGAATAGGTTTTAGGTAAAAGGGTATTTGAATTTGTAAAAATCTTTAGAAAACACCTAAAGTGGGACTCATTTTCCACTTGTGGTGAATTATTCCTACTCCACTCTTTTGGGAATTCAAAGTCTAAATCTGTTCTTCTCAGTTTGCTCAATCTACTTCTCCATGTTTCCATATCTGAAAATCTGATTTCGGGGCTGTAGGTGACCTTTTAGTGAAGATTACAACCTTAGAAATGAGGAGACAATTCCAACAACTTTGTCCAAACTTGTAACGTAGTATTCAATGATCCTTCAAGTCTTCAAAGCACCTAGATCTGCAATTACACAAAGAAAGAGAGAGAAGGTGTTGATTGTTAGGGAATAGGGGTTTTCCTTGGTCAAACCCCTTTTAGGTAATTAAACCAAATGATGAAACAATGAAATGAAGGCATGAAACATAAACAATGCTACCTTGAATGATGCCTTGTAAATGGTGCTTTGTAAATTTGCAACTCAACATGAAATGGCCATGAAGGATGTAGATCTTGATCTTGACAATAGCAATAGAACAATGCTTGAACTTGGATCTTCAGTGCTACATCACAACACTAGCTCAATAACATGCTTGATGCTTGATATGCTTGGCATGATGATGGATCTTGAATTTCTGCAACAATTGATGAAATTTTTTTCCCTTGAATTCCTTAAAAATGATCTTGAATGCTATCTTGATGATCTTGTGAAGTCTTGGAATGCTTTAAAGCTCTTGCCTGCTTGAATTTTTTTCATGTAGGCTTAATGAAATAATGATTTGAAAGCTTTATTATATAGGTAGTGGACTCAAATGATTGCTTATTTGATCCCGAAGGCTGACATAAAAAAATTGAACTTAAAACCAAATTTCCCCACTTAAAACCTCAAAAATAGGCCGAATGGGACTCATTCACCATCTATGGCAAATGGGTCCCACCTAGATGGGACTCATTCACCCAAAGTGGTGAATGGGTCCCACAGGGCTTATTTTGACTACTAAAGTGTCAAGGAGTGTGTAAATTAAGCTTATATGTTGATATTATCAAGTTTTTGATTGAAATATGCCTTGGGATGCACAATTTAGGGTCATAAGGGCCTATTAAGAGGCCATAAATGCAAGAGGGCCCAAAATTCAATGTGAAAGTGTAAATAAATACATTTTACAACACTAAATTAAGGAAAAAATAGGTCTATTTAGCTAAAAAGGGCCTAAAATCCAATGTGAATGTGTAAAAGACATTACAACACTAGATTAGGTCCACATAATTTACAACCTCCTAAATTTAATGTGAAAGTGTCAATAAATACACTTTACAACATTAAATTAGGGAAAAATTAAGTTTATCTTAGAAGGGCCCAAAATCTAATGTGGATGAGTAAAACTCATCACAACACTAGATCAAGGTGATATAAAGTCCAATTTAGGAAAAAATGTACCATTTCCAAGGAGGGGGGGTCAATTTATGTTATTACATCTCACCCCCACTTTAGTGAGAGGATGAAATTGCTTCAAACTCACACTAAAGTAGACATTCAAGAGGGGTCCAATTGTGCCAATGTGGATGGTTTAGGATAACAAATATCGAGGAAGCAGTCAAGCCACCAGGATCCAAGACCCTAAGTCAAACCAACATAAGCACAAAAGGACATGCACAAGGTGTACGATAAGCAACATCAAGATACATGAACATGCATTTTCAATAACTAGAGGAAATAAGTACAAAAATAAGCAAAAATAAAAGGTGGATCAAGCTTCAACCATTTTTCCAACACGACATGGATTAGATTTAAGTTGTTTTTCCAAAAATGCATGCTCACTCTGAGGCAATGAAACTTTAGGCTGTCTGTTGAGTGAGCAATCCAAGAAGGTGAGACACATACACTCATGGCCAGTATGTGCTCACACACACATGCGAGTGGCTATGGGGAAAGTCATGCCTCGGTTGGGTTTTCCACCCAAACCATACCAAAAGTTATACCTCCTGATAACTTTGATGAGGCACCATGCAAAAATGAACTTCGAGCTTCATGAGGCAAGTAAAACTTCATATGCTTGGAGCTCATGAACAAACAAGATGGCTCTACAGGCATGCAAAGTGTGTTATGCAAGGTGGCCATATAACCAATAGTGTAAAGAATGTTTAAAGGGATTTTCCTTAGTTCATGCAAGGTCTCTTCTTAGGGAACATCATTCTTAATGTTTCTAAGAGAGGAGAAGTCAAAGAAATATCACTCTTGGAGGAAATCAAACCCAATGACACCACCAAGAAAAGGATGCATCACAAGAAGAAAGAAATCACACAATGAAACATGAGTGTCAATGTATGCCCCCACTTTAAAGCGGTTGCTAACACCATTACTGTGAACAATTGCTTTAAAGTAGAAGACATGAAATATTATTCGGAAAGCCCTATGCCAAGCCATATGTTTCTGAATTGAACTACATCATGAATAAGTTTGTCACATGCGAGTCAACTTAAGGCATGTCATCGACATCCCAAGATTGCTCCTATATGTACATGATAGGTGATCAACTAGCCAAAAGAGAAAATGAAAAGTGACATACGAGGACAAGGCTAACTAACCCCTTTCCCCCACTTAGTGTAGGACAAGGGTGAGCCGAATAGGATGAAAATTAGTTTCAATTAGAGGAACTGGGTACTTCAACACAAGGAAGAGCACCATGATGCATAAGATGTTGAATTTCATTAGTCAAAGCCTTGCATTCGTTAGTAGAATGACCATGAACTCTATGATATGCACAACTCTTGTAGTAAAATTTCTTTCCTGTTCTTGGAGGGAGAGATATAAAATGATCTTGGAGTAGTCTTGATAAGATACCTTCTTGATCAATAGTAGAAGATCCTTTATTTTGTGACAAAGATATCTCTATCTTAGTACAAGGTGTCATACCTACACAAGACTCTTTAGATTGCAAGATTTTATTCTCTCCTTTATAGGAGGGTGTAAAATCTAATGAATTCAAATCATTAGTGTTTTGCATGATGACATTGAAATTAAGCGAAGATTTCTTTGTTTTTTTTGGTTCCTTCAAAGGATAACAATCAATACCACTAGTGTCTATAAGTTCAAGATACACTAATGTTAAAATTGGCTTAGAGGAATCTTTTGTAATAGTGTTGATATTAAGTGAAGGACTATTTGTTTCTTTCAAGGGACAATAACCAAGACCACTAGTCTTGTGTGTGAGGCTCTATAGGGTTGCATATACCTTGTTCTGTAGCACCACATCCTTTTCCACTATATCCAAGTTGTTTCATCATTTCATAACCTTTTCCATAAAGATTCTTCATCTATTTTGGATTTGGTGGTTGCTCATAATTAAGTTCATCAAAGTTTGTTGTGTAATTTGTTGTCTTTTGTTCTAAAGTGGTTTATGTGGATTCTTTTGAAGGGTCTTCCAAATTTTGTGTTGACATTACCGCTTTTTCTTTTTCCTTTTTAGAGTCTTTGTTTATGATCTTGTATTCTCCCATGAATGTTGGTTCGAAGTCTAAGGAAACCCAATCATCTTCTAATAGCTTTGTCATTTTCTCAATATGTTTTTCTTTGTAATTATGTTGCACGGGTTCCACTTGTGTAGTTGGGGTTAATGTTTTCAAAGGGTTTTCCTTTCCTTTCTCAATGTTCAAACAACTATTTGGGTTAGGGTAAACTTCAAGTGTGTATACTTGGTTGTTGTAAATATACTTCATTTTATGATAAAGAGTAGAAGGCACCCCATTCATTGCATGAATCCATGGTCTCCCTAAAAGTAGGTTATATGAAATATTGTGAGGCATAACATGGATTGGTGTTTCTAATGTGTCCTTTCTAGTTGTAATAGGCAAAGTGATCACACCAAGTGCTTGTTTTCCTACATTGTCAAATCCCTTAATAGATAAAGAATTAGGTTGAATTTTTGATTTATCCACACCAAGCCTATCCAAAAGGTTTATGCTACACACATTAAGAGCGAAGCCATTGTAAACAAGGGTTCACTTTATCCCTATTCTTTTATATTTATCTATTATTATAAAAGCATCATTTTGTTTTTGTACTTCCAAACAGGGGAGCTCGCTTTGGTGGAAAACAATGTCATGTTTTATTCCTTGAATTAGGGCTACTATGTCATTCGGCTGTGCGTTAGAAGGGATAGGAACTTGTTGCAAGGCTATTTGAAGCATAGTGTGATAATTAGGTGAATTCTGAATTAGGTCCCAGAGGGATATCTTTGCAACAGTATTCTTAAGTTGTTCAACAAGATCATGTTCCTTCCCACTATGCACAGTTAAATGAGGAGGACCGAGTAAGATATGATTAGGAAAATGTAAGGTTGTTGAAGGTGTTTGTCTTGGTTTATGATTGTTTCTAGTGTTATATGTATGAGAAATGATACTATGACTTAGCTACTATGACACATTATTCTTAGGTGGGTAGAGGATAAGTTCAGATTTGTTTTGAGTTGGAGGTTTGTGTGAAGGTGGGTAAGGGATTAGAGGATTTTTAGGATGTCCAACAAGGTATGTAGGAGGTCCAATAGACAAGGGGGATCTAATGGACACTTGTGCATTCATAACCTTAGCGGTCTTGGTTTTATGCATTTCTAATAAAGGGAAATCTAGTATCATCTTTTCACTATAATCCAAGGAAGTCACATCACTATTATTGTCATTTTCTTGTATCATGATATCCTCCCTATGAGGAGAGTTTTTAGGAGAACTACAAACCAAATGTTCTTGAAATTCAAGATTGGTTCTTCCAAAATGGCTTCATCGCAAGTAGGGGAATGATCAATGGTTGAATTTTCTTGTTTTTCAATCATTGTGTTTTCTTGTTCAAGAATGTTTTCTCTAAGGGAAGAGAGGAAATCAAGATTCCCATGACTTTCATCGATTAGATCTTCTAACATCAAAGCATCATCTACACAACTAGGAGAAGAACCAATGTGATTATCATGATTGTCCTTAATTTCCTTCCTTTTTCCCATAATGTCTTCCAAATTAGGATAGGTAGGGGAAGAAAGATAAAGAGGGTTGTCATAGATCTTAAAGGTTTGATCATCTAACACCAACATATTTTCCTCACTTACACTTTCATCCTCTAAAAAAAATCACAAGAGAGGAAGATGTTGGGAGATGAATATAGGCTAGTTGAAGTTTCAATGGTTTCTTGTTGTGTTATGTTATCATGATTACCTATGGTTGTTTCTTCTTGTTCATCAATGTCTTGCCTAATAAGAGAGTTAGAAGGAGAGAAACAACTAGGATTCTCAAAAATCCCATTGATTGGTTTTTCTAACACCAAAATATCTTCTTTTCCAATAGGAGAGATATTAGGAGAAGAGCGAATATGATTGTTAGGATTATCCAAGGTTGTATTCTCTTTCACTAAAACACTCTCATAGGAAGGGGATATGAACTTTTTCTTAGCATGCCTAGAAAGGTAAGGTACTAACATTGTTTGAACAAAAATGAAAAGCAATTTTAACCATCTCATGTAATGCTTTAATAATGTAAATAATGAATATCCAAAGCTAAACAATACTTTTATCCAATGTATGCAAAAATTTAAGAATGCAAACAATGTATATCCAAAAATGAAAAGCACTTTTATCAAACTTATGAAAAGTTTTATGAATGTAAACATTGTATATGCAAAAGTGAAAAGTACTTTTATCCATATGATGGAAAGTTTCAAAAATGTGAACATTTTCATTTCTGATGATGCTTGGAATTGAAATGATTTAAAAAATGGCTACCTTAAACTGATGTTTTTGACCTAGATGCATAAAAAAATGTTACTGAAAATTTCTAGACTTATAGTATATGTTACCAGAAGGCTTAGGAAGCACATAAATGAGGTTTTTAATGCTATTAAAGGTAGTTTAGAATCTAGACTAGGACTGATTCGCCCAAAGGGGTGAATGAGTCCCAGTTAGGGTTTTTTTTCATAATTTTCAAGAAATTTTGAATTTTTTCTATGCTTTCTAGTTTGGATGATGTTTGAACTAAATGAAAATGCAGATTTTATATGATTTTCAATTATTTGAGACGTAATAATGCAAGCTACATGCACTTTTACTAATGCAAAATTAGAAATCCTAGAATGTCAATTAACTAATGCAAACCCTAATGCAATGTTAATGCAAGCTAGATATAGGATGATGATGCACTCCAAATCAGAAAAGAAGGTGCTCAAAGGTCTGGTTCACCATAATTTAAGATAGAAAATTATCTCCAATAGAGTTTTAGGACCTAGGGCAACAAGCTTTCTATACTTTACATTCGGGGAAGGCCCTAGAGATCTCAATGCAAAGGGGAAAGAGATCTACTAAGGGACTATCCTAGGGACTAAATGTAAACTAATGAGGGGTTCACCACCAAGCTAGGGGTCACCACCAAGCTAGGGCTTGGAAAAAAAATGAAATGCAAGATCTAATGACAAAACCTAGTGATGCATGAAACTTAAATGAATGACCTAGAAATGCATATGAATAAGAACAAAAAGTTTTAAAATCAAAAGTGTGCACCTGGAAACTTGTAGAGGCTTGAATGAAGACTGAAAATTCTGAAAATCCTAAAATTTTGGCCTAATGGGACTCATTCGCTATTCTAGACGAATTAGTCCCAGATTAGGGTTTCTGCATAGTAACAAGTTTCAGGCAAAATGGTATTTGAATCTACAAAAATCTCCAGAAAACACTGACAATGGGACTCATTCATCACTTGTGGTGAATTAGTCATGCTCCACTTTTTTAGGAATTTAGAGTCTAAATTTGTTCTTCACATTCTGCTCAATCTGCTTCTCCAGGTTTCCAGATTTGAAACTCCAATTTTGGGACTGTAGGTGACCTTTTAGTGAAGATTACAACCTTGCAAATGAGGAGACAATTCCAACAAATTTCTCCAAACTTCTAACCTAGTCTTCAAAGCACTTTGATATGTAATTACACAAAGAAAGAGAGAAATTTTGATTTCTAGGGAATAGGGGTTTGCCTTGGTCAAACCCCTTTTAGGTAATTAAACCAAATGATGAAACAATGAAATGAAGGCATGAAACATCAATAATGATACCTTGAATGATTCCTTGTAAATGATGCTTTGTAAATTTGCAACTCAACATGAAATGGCCATGAAGGATGTAGATCTTAATCTTGACAATAGGAGTACAACAATGCTTGATCTTAGATCTTCAATACTACATCACAACACTAGCTCAATAACATGCTTGATGCTTGATATGCTTGACATGCTGATGAATCTTGAATTGCTGCAACAATTGATGAAAAATTCTTCCCTTGAATGCCTTAAAAATGATTTTGAATGTTATCTTGATGGTCTTGTGAAGTATTGGAATTCTTAGCTCTTACTTGCTTGATTTGATTTCATGTAGGCTTAATGAAATAATGATTTGAAAGCTTGTTTATATAGGCAATGCAGTCAAATGACCATTATTTGATCCAAAAGGCCGACATAGAATAAATTTGAACTTAAAACCAAATTTTCCCACTTAAAACCTGAAAAATAGGCCAAATGGGACTCATTCGCCCAAACTGACGAATGGGTCCCATAGGGCGTATTTTGACTGCTAAAGTGTCAGGGAGTGTGTAAATTAAGTTTATATGTTGATATTGTTGGGTTTTTTATTGAAATATGCCTTGGGATGCACAATATAGGGTCATAGGAGCTTATTGAAAGGTCATAATTGTAAGAGGGCCCAAAATTCAATGTGAAATTGTAAATAAATACATTTTACAACACTAAATTAAGGAAAAATAACCCTATTTAGCTAAAAAGGGCCCTAAATATGGAATGTGAATGTGTAAAACACATTACAACACTAGATTAGGTCCACTTAATTCACAAGCCTCCTAAATTTAATGTGAAGGTGTCAATAAATACACTTTACAACATTAAATTAGGGAAAAGTTAAGTTTATTTATCTTAGAAGGGCCCAGAACTTAATTTGGATGTAAAACTCATCACAACACTAGATCAAGACGATATCAAGTCCAATTTACCATTAATTATTACCAATTTAGGAAAAAATGTACCATTTCCAAGGAGGGGGTGTCAATTTCTTTCATTACACTCCTATTTAAAGTTTCTTGTACCTCCACCTAATATAATAAAAGTATAGATATTAACATGATATATGACAAAATTATCACTTACCGCATACAAAAAATCACTATGTTCATCCACAACAGGGGCACACTCACAATCTAGAGTTGTGAAGCCCTACGAAAAACCATCTAGATAGAAATTAAACTACAAATGAATGTCATTCAATTTTTAAAAAATAGATGAATAAAACAAATTATATGATATGAAATTTACTAATCTTCCTCATAACTCTATCAAAGGCATCAAATTTTCTACTTCTATAGCAACACCATGCTCCAT
>VDFB02086081.1:390082884-390100556 GCA_007258455.2 Sequoia sempervirens
CTGGTGGATGGAAGCATTGGTCTCAATATTTATAGTTTGCATCTAATTAAAAATTTAGGCTTTTCTAAATATGTCATTGAAAAAGGAAAGGGTTTTACCATCAGTGCATATGATGTTCAAGAATGGGTGTCCCAAGGCACCATCCAACTCCCCATTTAAGTGGGGCCAGCCATCATGGAAACCACATGCCAAGTCCTTGACCTTGAGCTTCCTTATAATATCCTCCTAGGGAATCCATGGATCTATGGGATGCAAGTTGTTGCATCTACCTCTCACCAATGTGTCAAGTTTCATTATCAAGATAAGGAAGTAACAATCCATGGCGACCTTGAACTATTTTACTACTGCAAGAATTTGGAAGCCAAGTACTACAAAATCCCACAAGTTCCTAAGAACGATGAAGGACCCACATATTCCTTTGTTGATCCCTCCACCTTGGCCTCCACATTTGAGACAAAGACACCCTCCATCTAGAATATCCTAGATATCAAAGAAGTAATCAAAGATGACGATTGTGGAGACTATAAATTAAAGAAGACTGCATTTGAGCTAGGAGAATTACCTCAATCTCCTAAAACTCATGGAAACATGTAGCCACTCGACACAACATCTCAAAACTTTAAAGTGGAATCTACCACTTTTAAAAAGTGGGGAGACTTAAGAAAAGAGGTTGTGGACGAAAAGGATGTATCAAGCTTTCTCTACCAAGACAATAGGCCTACACCCATTCTTCCAATGGAGGATGAAAACAAGGGTCTACAATTGATGTTTGGTTTGGGCTATAACAAAAAAAAACTATGGTAGAATGAAATCAACTTATTAGAACCCCTCATTCTTGAGAAACGTTTAAAGAATCTTGGCCTTGGTTGTACTACAAGTAAGGTGACCATTCTTGGCAAGTGTACTCTGGTTAAAACAATCAATGTTTCCCCATAGTTACCAATGTCCATTGGCCTCCCCCTTGATAACCACACCTTTGATATAACTAACCTATTCAATGAGGATTCCAATATTTTCATGATAACCACCACATCATCTGAGACAAACCCTCCCAACACTGAGCTACAACTTATATATCCCCAACTCTTAAACTGGGACCAACAAGGACCACCAATCTTGGATTCATTCAAAAATGACGAAGCTCTCTCCAAATTTATGGGACTAAGGGATAGCATACTATATGGGGATCACAAAGTAGGATTTGACATTGAGCTTGATACACATGCATACTATGGGGAAACAATTGAATCTTTTAGTTGCAAAATTGAAAATATGAGAATAATGTCTCGATCCTTAAGTAAAAACCACATTGTGGAACTTTTTTATTACAAAATAGTAAAAAAAAAGGATGCATTCGATGGTGAAAACCTCTCTAGGCACCAAAGGATGAGGGATTAAATCTTCCACTTAGTGCTATACATTAGGAGAATTCAATAGTCCTATCAGAGAAGTGCAACCTAGTGAATGTAGGAATTGAAGCACTCCAAATCACCTTTTATGCATAATTACTCTTGGCCAAAGAATAAAAGAACTTAGGAGAATTCCTCATAGATAGGAAGAGAAAATTTGTATGGTCTTATGCGAATATGCTAGGTTTAGATCCTGAAGTTTTCATCCACCACCTTGCAGTTTATCCTGAGGAAAAACTAGTAAGACAAAAGTTGAGAAAGATGCATCCCCAGATTGCATGACTAGTCAAACTGGAGCTATAGAAGCTCCTCAATGTAGGATTTATTTGACCCATTGATTATCTAGAATGGGTTTCCAATCTTGTACTTGTTTCCAAACCCACTGGGTGCATCAAAATCTATATCGATTTCATATATTTGAACAAGGCATGTCCCAAGGATGATTTCCCTCTATCCAACATTGAAATGATAGTGGATCTCACCACAAGACATGAAATGTTATCACTCATGGATGGATTTTTCAGGCTATAATCAAATTATGATCACCAAGGAGGATCAACATAAGATAGCATTCACATGTCCATGGGGCACTTATTCTTGGAACATCATGCGATTTGGTCTAAAAAACGTTGGAGCCACCTATTAGAGAGCTATTACATTGATCTTCCACAACATGATTCACAAGACTATAGAAGACTATGTGAATGAAATCTTAGCTAAATCCAGGAAATGAAAAGATCACATAGCAACCTTGGGACCAATCTTTGATAGACTTGAGGAGTACAAGGTGTGGTTGAATCCAAAAAAGTGTGTCTTTAGTGTTACTTCAGGAAAGCTCACGGGCTACATTGTATCATTGAGAGGAATTGAGATAGATTCCACATAGGTCAAAGCCATTCTCAATATGGAGTCACCACAAACACTGAAACAACTAAAGGATCTACAAGGATGGCTACAATCAATTAGAAGGTTCATAGTTCAACTAATAGACAAGACTATCCCCTACTCTCATCTACTACAAAAGGGGGTAGCATACAAATCAGACAAGAAGTGTGACAAAGCATTCAACTAAATCAAGGAATACATACTAACACCACCTATATTTATGCCATTGATCCCAAATAAACCTTTGATATTATACATCTCAGCTACAATAATAGCTCTTGGTGCTCTTCTGACCTAACACGATGAAACAGGAAAAGAGAGGGAAATATACTACATTAGTAGAACTTTAGTGGGACATGATCTGAATTACACTTTCATAGAAAGTCTTGCCTCACAATCATGTTTTCCTCACAAAAATTCAGGAACTACATGCTATCTCATTAGATAAAGCTCATCACTAAGATAGATCCACTAAAATATCTATTGGCTAAGGCAACTCTCACAGGGCAGATGGGTAAGTGGGTTATGATATTGAAATAATTTGACATAGAATACGTGGAATGAAAAGCCATCAAAGGGTAATATATTGTAGATCAACTAGCTGACACACCTATATATGCAAAAAATCACTAGTATCATAGTTTCTAGATGAGTCAGTCTTCCTCCTGAATGTAGCAGATCATTGGAAGATTTATTTTGACAGTTCCTTCACACAACATGGATTAGAAGCAAGTATAAAATCCTATTGGTTGTCCTTCCCATGTACCAATAATATTGTAGAGTATGAGGCCCTTATCATAGGACTTGGAATAGTGGTATACTGGTAGATCATCGAACTGAAGGTCTTTGGGGGTTCACAGCGGATCATGAATCAGGTCAATGATGAGTACCAAACCAAAGACAACAAGCTTACCCCCTACAAGAAGTTGGTTGAAGGCCTCAAAGAGTTCTTCATTGATATAACCTTTGAGTAGATACTACAAGTAAATAACAAAGTTGCAGATGCTATGGAAACAATTGGATCCTTGATAGATATCTCAAAGAACACACATAAATGCGAGTTTCTTATAGAGAAGTTTCTCATCTCAGCTTTCAAGATACCAGAATTGGAGTTTGTGTGCAAAATCGTTGGTCCCAATGATCCTTGGTATCATGACATATTCATCTATCTAAAAAAGGAATCCTCCCTAATAACATCACCTCAAACCTAAAGAAAAATTTTAAAAAATCATCTTGTTTCGTTATCTTATTAGAGACCCTTTACCGTAGAAGTATTCAGGGGACCCTATTACGATGCCTTAACCCTGAGGAAGCCTTGAATTCCTTAATTGAAGTACATGAAGGAACTTATGGATCACATTCAAGTGGTATTACTTTAGCCAAGAAACTATTGAGGACAAGGCACTATTGGCCCACTATGGAGAAAAAAGCTCATGAATATGTCAGGAAATGTTTGTAGTGTCAACAACATGGGGACCTTATCCACACACCAGCTCAAGAACTTCAACCCATCATTACACCTTGGCCTTTTTCATAGTGGGGACTCGACCTCATAGGGAAGATCACACCAACCTCATCCAGTTTCCATAATTTTATCATTACCACCACAAAGTACTTTACAAAGTGGGTGGAGGCCATTTCTATGACCTATATTACAAGAAAGTAGATCTCCAAGTTCATCCTAAATTACCTCATCTACCGCTATGGTGTTCCACAAGCCCTTATCTTAGATAATGGGACACCTTTCAAGAATCGGGATGTTCATGAGTTGTGGAAAAAATTTGATATCCAACACTGATTCTCCACCCCATATTACCCCCAAGGTAATGGCCAAGCCAAGGCTTCTAATAAAACCATCTTGAAAAATCCATAAGACAATCAACAAAGCTGGTTGTGATTGGAACTTACAGCTAAACCCTACCTTATGGGCCTATCAAACTAGTATCTGCACACCTACAGGTGCTACACCCTTCTCCTTGGTCTATGGATCTGAGGCTATCCTACCTATTGAGGTTGAGCTCCCATCCCTGAGAGTATCATTGCAAAATATTATAACTGATAAAGAATACAAAGTATATAGTTGAACAAGGTAGAGATACTGGATGAACATCACCTAAATGCTTTGAATCATTTACAATTTTATTAGAACCACCTCAAGAGGAGCTACAAAAAGAAGATCAAAAGTTGGTACTTCTAGGTAGGATAGCTTATGTTGAAGGAGAATAAATTTTTTACCAAATCTTGATAGCGAAGGCAAGTTTGAACCCAATTCGTTGGGACCTTTCATTGTCACAAGCTACAAATCAAGAGCATATTAGTTGTCAACACCTAAAGGTGAGCCCTTGTGGAAACCCATCAATAGCTCCCATCTTAAAAAAAATTATGCCTAGGCTTGCAAGGTATAAATCCAAAAAACCAAAAAACCAAAAAATAACAAAATCTAAAAGAATAAAAAAGGATTGAAAATAGTAAAGAAAAAAATCATCTTCTAGTGAAGCCCACTTTGGTGGCACTTTGGGAAAGTACCTTGGTGAAAACCTGGAAATCAGGTGCCTTGTGTAAATAAAACACTTTACATCCACCATCAATTCTTTGGCTTGTTTGTGCATCACTTTCCATCACATTCATCCATTGGATTCCATTATTCTTTCCATCACCCATCCGCATTTGCATCATGGATCGATCTTGTGTACATGTTCCATTCTAGTACTACTCGGCACTTTCCTAAGGTCAGTTTGTCCTGCCTATATTGGGGTAGTTTATTGCATCACGCTGGGGGAATTTCCCTATACCTACACCAGATCATATTCGTGTATATCCTTAAAATATTTCATAACATCAGAAAACCCAAAAACAATCACAAAATCAGAAAATCCAAAAATATCCAAAACATATCAAAAAACCAAAAATAGGTCAAAAACATAAAAAGTCATAAACATAGTCACCATGTCGAACTATGTTGTCTCTGAGCTTGAATGTAGGCAAGGATAATATTTGATCAACCCCTGAGGAATTAGGTTAGGTCCTTTAGGTGTCCATCATAATAAACTAACAATCCATACATGTGCATATTTTCCATCAATAAACGATTTTGTGTCAGTCAAACTATGTGGTCTCTGTGTGTACAATGTAGGCAAGGCTAATCATTGATCAGCCCCCGAGACCCCTAGGATAGTCTTTTAGGTTAGGTTCTTGATCAAAATATTAGAAAACACAAAAACATCGGAAAACTTAGAAATCACAACATTTGTAAGAAATCCAAAAATTCCAAAACAACCCGGCCATAACATGTCTTGAAAACACCAAAAAATCAACAGTCCCATTTTTCTTTCACTCACAATAAACTTCCACTCACAATAAAATGTTTGTCACCTTCAACCTTCAAAAAAACACATGGAAACAAGTATAGTAAATTTGTAAAGTGTAAACCTAAAACGTAAGGGTCTTGAGTCTAGGTCAGTAGGTAAACAAGTTGGTCAACTCTTTGTATCAAAATCCCATCATCCCATTAGTTTAAGCATCATCTGATAATCATGTACTAGGATGCATCTTTCCTACAATGGACATCAATATCAAGCATCACTGTAGTTTAGTTTTGGCTAGTGATATGAAGAACATTAGCTTGTTTATTTGTTTGATCTTCTCTTATAATTTATCTTATTGTGTTCATTCCAATGACCTCTCGATGATGTCTATCAAAATGATTTAGAGAGAAAGGATGGGGCATTGATCATTATCTCTCATTTTCTATGCTTGTTGGATATTCTTGTAATATAACCTCGGTGAATAGTTTCTTTTTTAGGTGTATAGAATGTGTTTTGGATAGCTTGTTAACTATTGCATTGTTAGGTTATGCCTTTCCATGTTTTGGCCCAAGATGTTTGAAGCTTCTAAAGTAATTCCTAGCAAGGTTTCTGTATGTCAGGTATGAACAAGGATACTCCTATTTGTTTACTGAGTCAAATTATGTTGCATTGATACCATGCCATCTTGGTTGTCTATACCTTGATGCATTGTATCTATGTGTTTTATCAAACATAAGGAAAATTGTGTTATTCATGTCCAAATCCCTCGATAAGAAAAACATCATTACTCATCATCATATCTAATAAAGTCTCAATGACTCAAAGACTTGTTGGAATTTTGCATCTTCCTCAAATCAAGGGATGATCCCTCTCATTCTTCTATCTTCTATTTGCACTAACATGGTATCATGATATTCAACAAAAATATCAATACATCCATCCCACATCCACAAAATGTCAACATATACACATCTTGCATAATCATAGCATATCATCATAATTAGAAACATAATCCATTCATAAAATCATCGTTTAAGTTGTTTAGGATAATATAAATTTATTATTCTAAGCATCTAATCCATTTCATTTGTATTGCAACATCATTTAAGTTGTTTAGGATAATATAGATTTTTTATTCTAAGAATCTAATCCATCTCATTTGCATTGCATCATCATATAAGTTGTTTTAGATAGTATATATTTGTTATTCTAAGCATCTTATCATATTGCATAATCATTCATTACATTCAAAGCATGAAAATATACATAAAGAAATGCATCCATACATACATCCTGCACCATCATATATCACATAAGAAGGATATTGAAAAGGAGAGTAAAACCATGCATCATATTTACATCCTTTTCATACATCCATAGAGCATGAAATAAAGAGACGTCACATCATATAATTTTGCATCGGAGCCATCTCATATGTATATATATCAAAATATCAAATGTCATTGTACAAATAAGAGTTAGTGTGTAGTATCATCAAAATAGTATACAAAAGGCTAATAAAAACTTATCCAATGAATGTATATGCATTAGTAATCAGGCTATACATCCAAAAAAGTGTCTGCCATATGATCCTACTATCCATGGCTCTGCTGATCTTCCTAGTGTAAGCCAGACACATGTCGACTAACTAATGGGCCTCCCTGGGACCCACTTGGAACCATCCTGCTCATTTGTGAGAAATCAGCCTACCGATGATGCTTAGGACACTCTCTATAATAACTCATCTTGTAGTAAGCAACCTCTTGTATCGCTCTCTTTTACATCTATGCCAAGACCATTGGCTGCTCCTACGCTTGTTGCATGATAGCCTTGAGTTGCTCTTGACATCATGTCTGCTATGCTAGGGAAATATCGACATCCTATTGCAATTTTTTCTCATGACCAATCTCTCCCCTGGTAGCCTATACTCGTGCTCTCAAGGCTGCAATCTAAGCATCCCATGGATTGGGACCCATTGGTGGCCCCTGTGGTAGTTGTTGTGGTGATATCTACCCTACTACTGGTATCAATGGAGGTTGACCATCCTACCTCTACTATTGATCTAGAACCTATCCATCATTCCCATCCTATCTACTCAGTGGTGGTAGCCTCTACTAACCCAACCAAGGACCCCTTTGTCATCCTCTTCCTACAGCTGGATACTACAATTGAATCTATCAACCATACTAGGGCATGAGCCCACCAATATGCATCACATGCTGGTGTAGTCTTGGCATCTTGTACTCCATCAAAGTAAACCCATGGCTGCATAACCAACTTCCTAAATTCATCCAACACAACTTGTGGGGGGATCTACTATCCCCAAGAGAGTCTCTCAAGAGTTCATAGCAAACAATGCTCTATAACCATCTTGTGGTGCATCCTGTACCTCTTTAAACAAGCGGGCTACCTACCTAGGTAGGTAACGCTCTATCATCTAGTGCTCTCGCTCTTGCATGTATCTCGTCTGACGGGCATAGAAAAGATACTCATCATCGTCGATCCATTGATGAGCATGGATCTAGGGCCTCCATTGGAAAATGGTCATCTTGTCAATCACTCACCTCTAGTGTGGGATACCTGTGATGCCTATATACTATAAGGTCATCATCACCCAATATCTGTATACTGTAGGCTCTTCTCATTCTGTATCCATAAGTATAATGATTGGCTGCAAAAATAAAACATGCTCATAGGCCTAGATGTGGAGTAATGTAACCTCAACACCAATGTTGCATGCACCATAATATAATACCTAGTGCATATCATGATACAGAGATGCTAAGATAGTTGGTCCCCAGGCATATACCATCATCTCCTCCATCATTCAAGACCACACAATTCTCCATTTGACACTGCATCCTCTGGCCCATTATTAGGTACCAAGACCCCCAAAATTAGTGCACCTACGAATAATGTCAAATCTAGGGAAATCCCCTCATAACGGTGCAGGTCCATTTGGCCATTGTCAATGTCATACTTGTCCATGTCAAGCACCTAAAAAATTGCATCACCTCTGAACTCTGTGTCATATACAATTCTCTTGCCATGGATAGGGATCCATAGGATCTACCACATGTCCTCTAGGGTCATGGTAGCCTCTCCAATTGGTAAATGAAGTGAAGATGTCTTGCTTTTCCACTACTCAACTAGAGTTGTCATCATCGCCAGGTGTGTGTGAATCACCGACATCCATGCGATGAACCCAAAACCAACCACTCCCAAGAAGTACATCACATCATCCATCAAGTATCTCGCTCATCACAAAATCCAACATCGATGCTCCTTCAAATGAGTGGGGGAAAAACCTCTTGCACTCAAAATGCACACCACGTTATTTTTTTTTCAAAAAATGAAAAAATATAATACCTACAAAAGCAAAGGCGAGTTGGTTTTTCACTAGGCAACACTTTGGTTTTTAGCAAAAGCGATGCTAAAATCAAAGGCAGTGCCATTTCTCAAAGCTTGGTCAACATTTGAGGGCACTTCTCTACCAACATGGACCCATGCGATGCTATACTGCAAAGATGGATCAATATTTTCAAGTGGCACTAAACCTATTCTAGGTCACGCAACACACTTTATCAAAGGCGGGTCAGCATTTTATGAGCAACACCAGAACCAAATCAAGCCCCATGATGCTATCCCACAAGGATGGTGCTCCAACATCAATAGAAACGCCAACTAGAGCAAGAGTGATGCAATATAACGCCACTTTTGGATGGCATAATTAAACCCTAAAAAATGTGTAAAAAAACACAAAAAATGAGAAGTGTCAATTTACGTACCAAGGGTCCTACGTCCAAAGGCTGTTGATACTCAGGAACTTGAACTACACGATTTTTGGGAAGCACATGATCACCCATAATGTTAGAGCCTCAGAGAAAAATCTCAAGAATTCTCTAAAGGTCAATGCACAAATGACTTGAAAATGACCTCCCCTCTCTTATTTAAGCTTGAAAATGACTAGGGTTTTTGAGCTCGTTTATCTGCTTTGCGAGCCAAGAAGCCAGTATTGATAATTTTTTAACATATTGAGCCTATTTTTTCATCTTATAACCTATTTCCAATAGCTAAACCTTTGTTGAATCTTTTTCACAAGCTCGACCCAAAAATTGAAATTTTCACCTGATCTCTCGAGGGGGTAGTGTAGCAACATAATTCCTTTTGTTGGGGCAATAGTGGGGCATCTAAAAAAATATATATTTTTTTTTAAATTTTGATCTTAGCAACATCATATTTGAACCAACATAATAGGTACCTCACTTCAATGAGGGGAAAAATATAGACACTTAAATTGTTCTAATCGGTATTACACATCTGAAACTAATTACTAACATTGTTCTTCCTAAATCACTTTTGAACTAACCATTTAGTTAAATAATCCTTATTATTTAGTTAAATTTATCAGTTTCTACTATTAATCAAATAATTAATTTTATTAGATTAATTCATCTTCTTCTCACTAATGTCCATTCCATTTAATTAAATAAATCAAATTATTTAATTAAAACCCTTATGTCCTCTCATTTGATTAAATAAATCTAATTATTTAAACAAATTTCATAAACCCCCAAGCTTTCCTAAGTTTATTAATTATGAATTAATTAAACCTTAAGCTACCCCCTAATCCTCATTATCTATTTCTCTAGCTTTTAACTCTACCTTGGTCAAATAAACCTCTGGTTTGTTAACCAAGTTGCACATGAAATTCATTTCTTTTAATTATTAATTAGCCTATTTTCCCCCACAAAGACATGTTCTTAGGGAATATTCCTTCAACTTGACTTTCCCTCCAAAGGCTTTAAAATCCTCTTACAAATTCCTTAAATGCTTTTTACAAAGGCATTCAATTCCTCTTACATGACATCTTGTCTCTTACAAGGGCATTAACCTCTCTTACATCCTCATCAACATTCCCTTACATTCTCAGCCATATTCATTCAATTCCCTTACATTCTCTTACAATCTCACCTACATGCCTTAACTCATCACTGCTTTCAAAATGTGCTCACACATATTCCCATGGATTTAATTAGCCTTGTGACAAGTGTTACAAAGCTATTGGTTCCCATTTTAATCCCACATTGCTCAATTTCATCCATTCTTCAACCCTTCTTTCTTATAAATAAAGGCTTTCCCTATTGAATATGGATCCAAAACTTCATGCATTGTTACTCTACTCATTTTCATCATCATATTGGCTTGAGTTAATCATATTTTGCATCAAAATCACCATTGTTCATCAAAGATCTTGAAGCTTATCACAAGGGATTGAAGAAGGGCCACTTTCCACATCAAAGTGACACCAATCCCCCTATGGGATGGAAGTTTGATCTACTTAGATAGGTTTACATGTTTTCATTTGATTATCTTTATGCTTTTGTTTCATGTTTTCATCTCTTAGTATGATCAATAATTTCATAGGGAATGATTGTTTATTTTGTCTATGTTTAGCTAGGTGTAGATTATCATTCATAGTGACAAATCCCCCTTCTCTACAATATTTAATCCATATAATTCCACACTCTTTCATAGTCTTGTCTCTCACTTTTCCCTTCTTTATATAGCCTCCTAATGCCTTTTCATAATGTCTTTCTATCATATCCTTTCATAATAACACTTAATTATCTTAGTCCCATGAATTTACTTTTTTCCTCTATAATATTTTACACTTTTATAGCTTATTTAAGCATATTAGAGGTGTTTACTTGGATATTTAAGTGGCATATAATGAATATGTGGGTATAGAAATGACCCAAATGACATATAAGGTGCCTCACAACCCTCTATATTTTACCAACATTTGGTTCCTCTATGTCTATCTTTTTCTATCTTAAAATCTATTTTTATTTGTCAATTTCATATTTCTCAGAAATCATATTAGTTTTTTTGTATTTTCATAATTAACTTAGGAACATCATTGCATCATATAAATCAATCAATCAAAATTCAAACTATCCAAGCAATCACACCCACAAACAAAGTATTAAAACCTTGATCCACCATTCTAGCTCTTCCATTGACGTTTGTAGCCAAGTGGGTTCTGAGATATCTTTTAATCCTTTTAAATTGGGACAAGTGTGATTTAGGACCTAGATCCCTTTTCCCAATCAAACAGTTCAAAAATGTCATATAGGCATACAAAAAAGGACCCTAATGTAGTTATTTTCCTGTAGGGGAAGGAAAGAGATCATGAGCTATATTTGCTATCGAAAAGATATAGATGCATACGATAGTAGTATCCTTTTAACTCATTCACTTGACCTCTTTGTAAGATAGAAAATTGTCCCCACTAGGGTTTTAGACCTAGGGCAATAAGACTTCTATACTTTACATTTGGGGAAGGCCCTAAAGATCTCAATGCAAAGGGGAAAGAGATCTACTAAGGGATTATCCTAGGGGCTGAATGTAAACTAATGAGGGGTTCACCACTAAGCTAGGGCTTGGGAAAGCAAATGAAATGCAAGATCTAATGACAAAACCTAGTGATGCATGGAACTTAAATGAATAACCTAGAAATGCATATAAATCAAACTAGAAAGTTGTAAAATAAAAATTGTACACCTGGAAACTTATAGAGGCTTGAATGAAGATTGAGAATTTTGAAAATCCTAAAATTTTGGCCTACTAGGACTCATTTGCCTTTCTGGGTGAATCAGTCCTAGATTAGGGTTTCTGCATAAGAATAGGTTTTAGGTAAAAGGGTATCTGAATTTGTAAAAATCTTCAGAAAACACCTAAAGTGGGACTCATTCGCCACTTGTGGTGAATTAGTCCTGCTCCACTCTTTTGGGAATTCAAAGTCTAAATCTGTTCTTCTTAGTTTGCTCAATATACTTCTCCATGTTTCCATATCTGAAAATCTGATTTCGGGGCTGTAGGTGACCTTTTAGTGAAGATTACAACCTTACAAATGAGGAGAGAATTCCAACAACTTTGTCCAAACTTGTAACATAGTATTCAATGATCCTTCAAGTCTTCAAAGCACCTAGATCTGCAATTACACAAAGAAAGAGAGAAGGTGTTGATTGTTAGGGAATAGGGGTTTTCCTTGGTCAAACCCCTTTTAGGTAATTAAACCAAATGATGAAACAATGAAATGAAGGAATGAAACATAAACAATGCTACCTTGAATGATGCCTTGTAAATGGTGCTTTGTAAATCTGCAACTCAACATGAAATGGCCATGAAGGATGTAGATCTTGATCTTGAGAATAGTAGTAGAATAATGCTTGAACTTGGATCTTCAGTGCTACATCACAACACTAGCTCAATAACATGCTTGATGCTTGATATGCTTGGCATGATGATGGATCTTGAATTTATGCAACAATTGATGATTTTTTTTTCCCTTGAATTCCTTAAAAATGATCTTGAATGCTATCTTGATGATCTTGTGAAGTCTTGGAATGCTTTAAAGCTCTTGCCTGCTTGAATTGTTTTCATGTAGGCTTAATGAAATGATGATTTGAAAGCTTTATTATATAGGCAGTGGACTCAAATGATTGCTTATTTGATCCCGAAGGCTAACATAAAAAAATTTGAACTTAAAACCAAATTTTCCCGCTTAAAACCTCAAAAATAGACCGAATGGGACTCATTCACCATTTGTGGCAAATGGGTCCCACCTAGATGGGACTCATTCACCCAAAGTGGTGAATGGGTCCCACAGGGCTTATTTTGACCACTAAAGTGTCAAGGAGTGTGTAAATTAAGCTTATATGTTGATATTATCAGGTTTTTGATTGAAATATGCCTTAGGATGCACAATTTAGGGTCATAAGGGCCTATTAAGAGTCCATAAATTCAAGAGGGCCCAAAATTCAATGTGAAAGTGTAAATAAATACATTTTACAACACTAAATTAAGGAAAAAATAGGTCTATTTAGCTAAAAAGGGCCCAAAATCCAATGTAAATGTGTAAAAGACATTACAACACTAGATTAGGTCCACATAATTTACAAGCCTCCTAAATTTAATGTGAAAGTGTCAATAAATACACTTTACAACATTAAATTAGGGAAAAGTTAAGTATATCTTAGAAGGGCCCAAAACCTAATGTGGATGAGTAAAACTCATCACAACACTAGATCAAGGTGATATAAAAACCAATTTATCATTAATTTTCCCAATTTAGGAAAAAATGTACCATTTCCAAGGAGGGGGGGTCAATTTCTGTTATTACATCTAGCCCCCACTTTAGTGAGAGGATGAACTTGCTTCAAACTCACACTAAAGTAGACATTCAAGAGGGGTCCAATTGTGCCAATGTGAACGGTTTAGGATAACAAATATCAAGGAAGCAGTCAAGCCACCAGGATCCAAAACCCTAAGTCAAACCAACATAAGCACAAAAGGACATGCACAAGGTGTATGATAAGCAACATCAAGATACATGAACATGCATTGTCAATAACTAGAGGAAATAAGTACAAAAATAAGCAAAAATAAAAGGTGGATCAAGCTTCAACCATTTTTCCAACATGACATGGATTAGATTTAAGTTGTTTTTCCAAAAATGCATGCTCACTCTGAGGCAATGAAACTTTAGGCTGTTTGCTGAGTGAGCAATCCAAGAAGGTGAGACATGTACACTCATGGCCAGTATGCACTCACAAACACATGCGAGTGGCTATGGGGAAAGTCATGCCTTGGTTGGGTTTTCTGCCCAAACCATACCAAAAGTTATACCTCCTGATAACTTTGATAAGGCACCATGTAAAAATGAACTTCGAGCTTCATGAGGCAAGTAAAACTTCATATGCTTGGAGCTCATGAACAAACAAGATGGCTCTACAGGCATGCAAAGTGTGTTATGCAAGGTGCCCATATAACCAATAGTGTAAAGAATTTTTAAAGGGATTTTCCTTAGTTCATGCAAGGTCTCTTCTTAGGGAACATCATTCTTAATGTTTCTAAGAGAGGAGAAGTCAAAGAAATATCACTCTTGGAGGAAATCAAACCTAATGACACCACCAAGAAAAGGATGCATCGCAAGAAGAAATAAATCACACAATGAAACATGAGTGTCAATGTATGCCCCCACTTTAAAGTGGTTGCTAACACCATTACTATGAACAATTGCTTTAAAGTAGAAGACATGAAATATTATTCGGAAAGCCCTATGCCAAGCCATATGTTTCTGAATTGAACTACATCATGAATAAGTTTTTCACATGCGAGTCAACTTAAGGCATGTCATCCACATCCCAAGATTGCTCCTATATGTACATGATAGGTGATCAACTAGCCAAAAGAGACAATGAAAAGTGACATACGAGGACAAGGCTAAGTAACCCCTTTCCCCCACTTAGTGTAGGACAAGGGTGAGCCGAATAGGATGAAAATTAGTTTCAATTAGAGGAACTAGGTACTTCAACACAAGGAAGAGCACCATGATGCTTAAGATGTTGAATTTCGTTAGTCAAAGCCTTACATTCGTTAGTAGAATGACCATGAACTCTATAATATGCACAACTCTTGTAGTAAAATTTCTTTCCTGTTCTTGGAGGGAGAGATATAAAATGATCTTGGAGGAGTCTTGATAAGATACCTTCTTGATCAATAGTAGAAGATCCTTTATTTTGTGACAAAGATATCTCTATCTTAGTACAAGGTGTCATACCTACACAAGACTCTTTAGATTGCAAGATTTTGTTCTCTCCTTTATAGGAGGGTGTAAAATCTAACGAATTCAAATCATTAGTGTTTTTCCTGATGACATTGAAATTAAGCAAATATTTCTTTGTTTTTTTTTGGTTCCTTCAAAGGATAACAATCAATACCACTAGTGTCTATAAGTTCAAGATACACTAATGTTAAAATTGGCTTAGAGGAATCTTTTGTAATAGTGTTGATATTAAGTGAAGGACTATTTGTTTCTTTCGAGGGACAATAACCAAGACCACTAGTCTTGTGTGTGAGGCTCTATAGGGTTGCATATACCTTGTTCTGTAGCACCACATCCTTTTCCACTATATCCAAGTTGTTTCATCATTTCATAACCTTTTCCATAAAGATTCTTCATCTATTTTGGATTTGGTGGTTGCTCATAATTAAGTTCATCAAAGTTTGTTGTGTAATTTGTTGTCTTTTGTTCTAAAGTGGTTTATGTGGATTCTTTTGAAGGGTCTTCCAAATTTTGTGTTGACATTACCGCTTTTTGTTTTTCCTTTTTAGAGTCTTTGTTTATGATCTTGTATTCTCCCATGAATGTTGGTTTGAAGTCTAAGGAAACCCAATCATCTTCTAATAGCTTTGTCATTTTCTCAATATGTTTTTCTTTGTAATTATGTTGCACGGGTTCCACTTGTGTAGTTGGGGTTAATGTTTTCAAAGGGTTTTCCTTTCCTTTCTCAATGTTCAAACAACTATTTGGGTTAGGGTAAACTTCAAGTGTGTATACTTGGTTGTTGTAAATATACTTCATTTTATGATAAAGAGTAGAAGGCACCCCATTCATTGCATGAATCCATGGTCTCCCTAAAAGTAGGTTATATGAAATATTGTGAGGCATAACATGGATTGGTGTTTCTAATGTGTCCTTTCTAGTTGTAATAGGCAAAGTGATCACACCAAGTGCTTGTTTTCCTACATTGTCAAATCCCTTAATAGATAAAGAATTAGGTTGAATTTTTGATTTATCCACACCAAGCCTATCCAAAAGGTTTATGCTACACACATTAAGAGCGAAGCCATTGTAAACAAGGGTTCACTTTATCCCTATTCTTTTATATTTATCTATTATTATAAAAGCATCATTTTGTTTTTGTACTTCCAAACAGGGGAGCTCGCTTTGGTGGAAAACAATGTCATGTTTTATTCCTTGAATTAGGGCTACTATGTCATTCGGCTGTGCGTTAGAAGGGATAGGAACTTGTTGCAAGGCTATTTGAAGCATAGTGTGATAATTAGGTGAATTATGAATTAGGTCCCATAGGGATATCTTTGCAATAATATTCTTAAGTTGTTCAAAAAGATCGTGTTCCTTCCCACTATGCACAGTTAAACGAGGAGGACCGAGTAAGATAGGATTAGGAAAATGTAAGGTTGTTGAAGGTGTTTGTCTTGGTTGAAGATTGTTTCTAGTGTTATATGTATTAGAAATGATACTATGACTCAACTACTATGACACATTATTCTTAGGTGGGTAGAGGATAAGTTCAAATTTGTTTTGAGTTAGAGATTTGTGTGAAGGTGGGTAAGGGATTAGAGGATTGTTAGGATGTCCCACAAGGTATGTAGGAGGTCCAATAGCCAAGGGGGATCTAATGGACACTTGCGCATTCATAACCTCAGCGGTCTTGGTTTGATGCATTTCTAATAAAGGGAAATCTAGTATCATCTTTTCACTATAATCCAAGGAAGTCACATCACTATTATTGTCATTTTCTTGTATCATGATATCCTCCATATGAGGAGAGTTTTTAGGAGAACTACAAACCAAATGTTCTTGAAATTCAAGATTGGTTCTTCCAAAATGACTTCATCACAAGTAGGGGAATGATCAATAGTTGAATTTTCTTGTTTTTCAATGATTGTGTTTTCTTGTTCAAGAATGTTTTCTCTAGGGGAAGAGAGGAAATCAAGATTCCCATGAATTTCATTGATTAGATCTTCTAACATCAAAGCATCATCTACACAACTAGGAGAAGAACCAATGTTATTATCATGATTTTCCTTAATTTCCTTCCTTTGTCCCATAATGTCTTCCAAATTAGGATAGGTAGGGGAAGAAAGATAAAGAGGGTTGCCATAGATCTTAAAGGTTTGATCATCCAACACCAACATATTTTCCTCACTTACACTTTCATCCTCTAAAAAAATATCACAAGAGAGGAAGATGTTAGGAGATGAATATAGGCTAGTTGAAGTTTCAATGGTTTCTTGTTGTGTTATGTTATCATGATTACCTATGGTTGTTTCTTCTTGTTCATGAATGTCTTGCCTAATAAGAGAGGTAGAAGGAGAGAAACAACTAGGATTCTCAAAAATCCCATTGATTGGTTTTTCTAACACCAAAATATCTTCTTTTCCAATAGGAGAGATATTAGGAGAAGAGCGAATATGA
>VDFB02086081.1:390103192-390122132 GCA_007258455.2 Sequoia sempervirens
GTTTATATGTTGATATTGTTGGGTTTTTTATTGAAATATGCCTTGGGATGCACAATATAGGGTCATAGGAGCTTATTGAAAGGTCATAATTGTAAGAGGGCCCAAAATTCAATGTGAAATTGTAAATAAATACATTTTACAACACTAAATTAAGGAAAAATAACCCTATTTAGCTAAAAAGGGCCCTAAATATGGAATGTGAATGTGTAAAACACATTACAACACTAGATTAGGTCCACTTAATTCACAAGCCTCCTAAATTTAATGTGAAGGTGTCAATAAATACACTTTACAACATTAAATTAGGGAAAAGTTAAGTTTATTTATCTTAGAAGGGCCCAAAACTTAATTTGGATGTAAAACTCATCACAACACTAGATCAAGATGGTATCAAGTCCAATTTACCATTAATTATTCCCAATTTAGGAAAAAAATGTACCATTTCCAAGGAGGGGGTGTCAATTTCTTTCATTACACTCCTATTTAAAGTTTCTTGTACCTCCACCTAATATAATAAAATTATAGATATTAACATGATATATGACAAAATTATCACTTACCGTATACAAAAAAATCACTATGTTCATCCACAATAGGGGCACACTCACAATCTAGAGTTGTGAAGCCCTACGAAAACCATCTAGATAGAAATTGAACTACAAATGAATATTATTCAATTTTTCAAAAATAGATGAATAAAACAAATTATATGATATGAAATTTACTAATCTTCATAAATGGGTGTGGAACTCGACACCCAGAAGATTCACCTGCATCCCCCTGTACTAGAGGCCTAGTATGTTGTATAAGGTTCTAAGTGAGCAAGCTAATTGACTCTAAGGTCTCCACTTCAACACCCTCCTTCACAACGAAAGGGATAGTCACATGCTCATACTCTAGTCTAGCCAATTGTCTTGGTGCTCGATGTGGGTCAAGTTGTGTTGCCACTTTGTCTTGTGCGAAGCCCCTGCCTATACCCTAAAACTCTCACATGTCAAAGTAATTTGGGGTATTATTGAGGAAAAACTCACAATAGAGTTTCCTCAAAAATTATTGTGGTAACTCATAGTGATTGCATGGAAGATGGTAAAAAACAATCCACCACCTATCCCAAAAAAAATTATTTATCCCTTGGTGGTTGCACTAGTGGATAGACGACCTCTTGCATGCACTATGTAAGGTTTGATTGGTTCGTTGGTCAGTGAAGAGTACACACAAGTCATATTTCAATTTAATTTTTCTTTAATTTATTCATATAGTAATTTATCTGCATAAAATTGTTTTTGTTGTTCCCTCTTGTTAGACTAACTATTTATATGCCGACTAACTAATTCTACATAAGACACAATGGATTGCAATGATTGAGCATGGGTGGTCCTATGTGATTTCATTCCTATAGAATATTTCAGCCTTGTAATTAACTCCTCAAGTTCTTTTCTATTATTTTTAGTTTTCCCTAATTTTTTTTTGTGCTCCTAAAGGATGAAGAGGAATTGTAGGAGGTGTTTGTTGTGGTTATTCTTTAGGAGGGTTTTCATGAAGAGGTGAATTGATATTTTGAATATTTGGGGGTATTGTCAACTCCTTAAAATTAAATAATTAATTTAAAAAACTAATTAAATATACATATTTAATCCATATTTGACACTAAAAAACTAAAAATACTTACTCCTTTGACCTCCCATGCATTTTCATAGTATTTTGGTGATGATTTAGCAAATATTTAGGTGAAAACCCAAATCTACAACAATGTGAGCACTCTTGGAAGGGTTATCAGGCCACACAGTGAAGATAAAATGTAGAATGAAACATTTTTTTTGTTTTTATACTTTAAATGATCCATAATGTGAGTGCATTATAGTGTACTTGCATTATGACTTGCATGGGGCCAAAATGTGGGGTGGCCAATTTTTGGTCCCCCATTTGCACACACCCTACTAGTTACAACTAACATGGACCTATTATCTTAAGACCAATTTTTTTCTCCCTAGCTTACAATTAAGGGGGTATTGATGTAATATTATTCTTCACACTTGTAGGATAATTTATAGCCTAAGTGTAATATTACACCTATTTATTAATATTTTCTTAAGATAATAACACATTTTATTTTCACTCACCTAGGTAGCTAATAAAGTAATGTCACCATTTATTTTACAATATTATCCTCACTATTTTATACCTCAATACTATTTACACCTAACATGGCCTTGTTTTCAAGACCAATTTTTTCTTCTTCGTAGCTTACACTTAAGGGGGGTATTGACATAATATTATACTTCACCTAAGATAGTTTATAACCTAAGTGTAATATTACACCTATTTATTAGTATTTTACTTAAGATCATAAGATATTTTAGTTTCCCTCACCTAGGTAGCTAATTAAATATATGTCACCATTTATTTGAGGTTATCATGTGCCACCATTGCCTCATCAATTTCTAAAATTGATGGAAAATAAATGCCACCTTTATCTAATTAAGAGTAACCTCTACCTCACTTGATTGATTTAAGAGTGGGTACAAAAAAATGGGGGGCTAATATGTGGCCAAATTTTTAAAAATGTTTTGATGAGCACGTTATGAGCCATTAAAAGCAAAAAAGAAGGAAATAGAATTCATTTGCATTGTGGTTATTTTTTTTCTGCTCGTGGCCAAAAGCCCTTCATTTGCATGCTCATGTTCTGGGAGGAGTCATCTTGCAATTTTTTTCATCAAATTGTTGTTGTTTCATCACCAGGATGTCGCCATGTTGACAAGGAGGTCTAAGAGGTAAGGATTGTTTGCTTTTTGTTGTGAATTTTTTTTATTTTTGGGTTGTTTTTGATATTTATTTGTTGAATTTGTAGGAGATGTTAATGGACCTATAAACCCTCCTTAAAATCCTCAACAAGCAGAGAAAAAACAACAAGAACAAAATCCTCAACAAGCAGAGCAACAACAACATCAACAAAATCCTCAATTTCAACAAGCACAACAATCTCCTCCACTAATCCCTCAACATCCTCCTGGTACTCAACAAAATTTAATGAGTGAAATTGAAAAGAATAAAAAATAAATTGAGTTAATCACGAGGTTGAATGATCCAAACGGTTCAACCATGGAAAGAAAAACCCTTGAAAATTCACTCAAAGAAATTTTAAAACATGTAGATTCAATCAACAAATAATTAACTGGTTGGCAAGATAGGAGGCAGGTGGCTAGGGATTATTACTAGGATAAATTATCATATAAAGATGTAAAAGATCTAAATATTACAAAATTAGATTTGTGCTCATTAGTCATTGAACCACACACAAATGTAAATATTAGCCTCAATGTGAAGAGGTTTTCTATCCATTGGTGCCACCACCAATAGATTAGGACCTTTTTCTAGGATAGGTGGTACATGGTTTTTGATTACCCACCATGCAACAATTGTGAAGTCCCACAATATTTCCTACAGAAGCTATATTGTGAGTTCATCTTGAACAAAATCCCAAATTATTTTGATATGAGGGACTTCCGAGAGGTGGGGGATCGGCTCAAGATAGACCCAATGCACACAAAGATCCTAGGCAACAAGCGAGACAACCTCTTGCTAGGCTGCCTCATGAGCACATCGTTATCCCTTCCATCATGAAGGAGAGTGTTGAGGTAGAAACTTTGTAGGCCATCAACTCTTTGACCTAGAGTTTCATCCAACATGCCAACCCTATACTATAACGCCATCCAGGGGAGTCTTCGAGTGGTGGGCTTCGACCACACTTGTGTTAGGCTTGTGGGGCAACTTGTTCATATGACCCCATCAACACTCAGGAGGCTGCTACACAAGATATGTCTGCAACTATGGAGATGGCGAGGGCAGCTGCCATTTTGAATGGGGCCTATGACATCGATACTCAAGTAAATGTTAGCATGTTTATTGAATTTAATTTATTAAATTTCAATTTTTAGATGCAAGATTAACTAATTTAGTTTTATTATTTTTGATAAAAATTTTGGGTCACAGTGTTGATACTAGATACATCGGTCCTACACCCACTTATTACCCCACTACATCTATAGTTGAGGTATGTAACTAGTAAACAATTATAAATTTATTACATGTTAATAGCATTGTTTTATGAATGGTATTCTAATATGTGATTTTGGATGTTGAATAGGCTAATATTGGAGGTTTCGTGGGAACACCTCCTAGTGCACCCAGTGGATTTACACAAATGTACACATAGGTAATAGAATAAAGAGTTTAACTAATGAATTGTACTTAATAGATTTGTGTAGTTTATATTCATATAGTTGATTACCTTGCATTGCACATGTTTCAAACTCAAAGCATTACTTCACATTCCATAACTAATAACTAGATGTTGATAGATAACAAAATCTTAACTACAATATAGTTGTTTAGAAATTCAACATAAGCAGTGATGCAATTACTTCACATAGCATAATTAATAAGTAGGAGAAGCTTCCAATTGCATTTGCTTGTCATGGCATTCCACGAGATCACTTTTTACTAGGGCATATTTTCAAATAGTTCACTGCCTTGTCTATGCTATGAATGCTTGGAAGAAATATATGAAAGAATAATAGTAAAGAATAGCATAGACAAGGAAATGATTTGTTTGAAAAAATGCCTCAAAGAAATGTGGTCTCATGGTGATGGAATGCTTTTTTTCAAACAACTCACCACCTTTTCTATGGTATTTGAGGCATTTTTTCAAACATCTCACCGCATTTTCTATGCTACCACATTTTCCATACATGTCTACCAAAGAATTTTATCAAACAGTTCATTTCCTTGCTGCTATGGCTAAAATCCTAAAAAAGGTGCTTTCCAACAAACTATGAATGCTTGGAAAAAATCTAAAAAAGCATAATAGTAGGCAATATCATAGACAAGGTAGTGAGTAACTTGAAAAAATGCCTTGAAGAAATGCGATCTCATGGTGATGGAATGCCATTCCATCACCATGAGACCACATTTCTTTGAGGCATTTCTTCAAACAACTCACTACCTTTTCTATGCTACCACATTTTCCATACATGTGTACCAAAGCATTTTATCAAACTACTCACTTCCTTGCTGTTATGGCTAAAATCCTAAAATAGGTTCTTTACAACAAACTATGGATGCTTGGAAAAAATCTATCAAAGTATAATAGTAAGCAATATCATAGTCAAGGTAGTGAGTAGTATGAAAAAATTCCTTAAAGAAATGTGGTCTCGTGGTGATGGAATGTCATGACACATTTGTTTGTAATGGCATTCCATCACCATGAGACCCCATTTCTTTGAGGCATTTTTTCAAACAGTCCATTGCCTTCTCTATGCTACCACAATTATCGTACATGTCTACGAAAAATTTTTATCAAACGGTCCACCGCCTTCCTGCTATGGGTAAAAGCATAAAAAAAGGTGCTTTCCAACAAGCTATGGATAGAGAAAATAGTAAGCATGATGGTTAGAAATATATAGTTTAATAAGTTCTCAAATTTTTGTTCATTATCTCATACATTATAAGGCATGATGTGGATCGTTATTGTAGTTTTTGTGATTGAATAATTTGTTGTTTTATTTTTAGATGTTGGAAGCGGATACACCTCCAAATGTTTATAGGGAAATGGAGCTCAGTGTTTCATCTACTATAGAGTCCTTGACGACTCTCACGAAGGAGGTATGAGGCAAATTACTAAATTTCAATTTACATTCGTTGTTATAACTGTTAGTTAGTAAAAAATCAAACCATTATTGATTTTTAGTTTGATTTCTCTTTGGATGGTTTCCATAGGTCTTCAACACGCCATAACATGAGCATGTGAATCTTTCTCATGAGGAGAGAGATTGTCTACTATTGGTAAGTGATTATTTTGTTAAATATATCATTTTTAATAATGTAATTTCTATATATTAATGTCTTTAATTCTTATTATAATAGATAAATCTTGACCAGGAGCTAAACCCTAGGAGGAGCACTAGGAGCACTCCTTAGCCTCAGAATAAATGAATGACAGACCTATCGCCATCCAACTGACAAGAAAAGGGCAATAATTGATTTTGAGAGGATGCAGAGCAATGACTTTTGATTCTAGAGCCCTTTGTTATATGCCTATGGCATTTTTGTACATATTTTACATATTGGATATATTTGACATTGTATATATGGTTATTTGGTTAATACAAATCTTTTTTATCTATGGTGTCCATATTTGCATTGTAAATCCATGGTTCAATAGATATGAGTTACGTGTATTCAAGTGTATACTTTACAACTTATGTGTATACTTTGTGACTTATGTGTATTCCAATGTATACTTTGCAACTTACGTATTTTCATGTGTGTACCTTGTATTCATGCATATACTTTGTATTAATTTGTGTATACTTCAAGGCTTACATGTTTTTGAGTACTTGTGCTTCCCTTATTCACATGTATGCTTGAATTATTCACGTGTATACTTATTAATTGGTTAGCCCTAGAATTGATCATTGTTGTCCTTCATGGTTTGTCTTGAATATTTATTGATTGATGCTAAACAACTTCGATATTTCTATAAATACTAGTAGACTTACAAATTAAAAAAATGCACAAATTGAAAAGAAAAGATTAACTGTAAATAAATGCACTAATTTTTAACTTGATAATTGATTAAGAATGAGTATAATATATATCAAGAGATGAGCCTTTTAGAATGGAAATTTCCAACTAGAAAATAGGCAAAACATTCCCAATACTTTGAAAGCAATAATCCACCCAAAATTGCAATGGGAGAGAAGGCTTATTTAAGATCCTTGAGCAATGTATTTCCTAATGCTCCCTTCTTCTTACATATCTCAATTTAGTTTAATCCAAAGAGTTCCATGAAATGCTTTATCTAAGACCAAAAATGTTTTTTCAATTGATAGTCCATGAGATATTCATAAAAAGATTCTAGTATATTTAATCTTTTGATTGGAACAACTCAATTAAGCAAAGGATACATAATATTCACAACACTTGAAAAACATAATATTCATAGTAGATGATGAGTAGTTAACTTCTTGACACATTATCATAAAAATGTTTATCTTGAATAGTTTTTAAACATTTTCATTGCATAATTCTCACAGTACATAATGAATTGTTATGTTCTTGATCCATCACCATATAAACATGTGAAAATATGTATATGCCAACTTTTTGCAATATTATTTCTTGTATAGGAAATAGACTTGGGAGAAAGCATGTTATAATTTATAATACAAATAAGAAATGGACTCAAAGGTGGAAACAACATTTATCACACCAAATAATAAATGTACGTGAAAGCATCACTTGTTTCTCTTAGATTCCAATTTTCAAGCATAGCGAATAATTTCAAATGAAAATGACTAAATGCTTCACAACCAAAGTTGTAATTGAGGAAAAATGAAATGTTTCCAAGTTCCACCATTATACTCATTTACAATTGGTTGTATATTGTTGTATGGGAAAGGAGGATAATTAAAAAAATTATTGTACTTGCTAGACTTGAGGATGATCTTATGTTTTTTGTATGAAAAACTCAGACTTCTCAACTATCGTGTGAATGTTTTTCTTTTCAATTTTTTTGCATGCCATCATAAGGGATTGGGCTAATTGAACGTAGATCTCAGAGAAATTCCATGTGTTTGGGTGTGAAAGAGGACCATGCTTAGTGTAAACACACCTATCGAGATGTGTTGGAATAATTCGTTTGGTCACACAAGTTGCAGAACGTAAGTTGTACCACTTTGCAACTTTACACTGCTTGCATTTGACACTTTTTCCATCAAGTGAAAATAGGACACCATGAGAATATGACTCTGAGATAAAAAATCTGAGAGAGGTTATTGTAGAGAGCCCAACACGATCCTATAGGCTTAGACAAAGAGTTCATAAGCATCATGGTTTCCGAGTAATAGCCCATCAAAGATTGTTGCCCTTTTGCACTTTGGACCCTTAAGGGACCAAGTCGATTGAACATAGCTCAGAGCGATTCTATGTGTTTGGGTGTGAAAGAGGACCATGAATAGCATAAACGTACCCATCCATATGCATTGGAATATTCTATTTGGTCACATGACTTGTAGAATGAAAGTTGCACCACTTTGAACTTTACACTGCTTCCATTTGACACTTTTTCCATCAAGTGAAAACTGGATACCACAAGAAAACAACTTCGAGATAACAAAAACTGAGAGGTTATTATAGAGGGGCCCAAAGCAATCCCGTAGGCTCAGATAGAGAGTTTGTAAGCATCACAGCTTCCAAGTAATATCCCGTCAATGATTGCTACGCTTTTGCACTTTGAACCCTTAAGGCATCGCGCTGGTTGAACGTAGCTTAGAGCGATTCCACATGTTTGGGTGTGAAAGAGGAAAATTCCTAGCATAAATGTACCCATCTAGATGTGTTGGAATAGTTTGTTTGGCCACATGAGTTACAAAACTAAAGTTGCACCACTTTGCAACTTTACACTGCTTATATTTGACACTTTTTCAATCAAGTGAAAATTGGACACCATGGGAAAATGACTCTGAAATAACAAAAACCAAGAGAGGTTATTGTAGAGGGGCCCAATGTTATTATGTAGGCTCAGATAGAGAGTTTTTAAGTGTCACGATTTTTGGGTAATAGCCCGTCAAAGATTGTTGGCCTTTTACACTTTGGGCTCTTAAGGGATCGAGTCGGTTGAACATAGCTCAAAGTAATTATGTGTGTTTTGGTATGAAAGAGGACTATTCCTAGCATAAACATACCCATCTAGATGTGTTGGAATAGTATAATTGGTCACACGAGTTGCAAAATGAAATTTGCACCACTTTGCAACTTTACACTACTTGCATTTGACACTTTTTCCATTAAGTGAAAACTGGACACCATAGGAAAACAACTCTGAGATAACAAAACCCAAGAGAGGTTATTGAAGAGGGGATCAATGCAATCCTATAGGCTCAAGTAAAGAGTTCATAAGCATCACGATTTCTGAGTAATAGCTTGTCAAAGATTGCTACCCTTTTGCACTTTCGACCCTTAAGGGATTGACCTGGTTGAACATACCTCAGAGCGATTATGTGTGTTTGGGTGAAAAAGAGGACCATTACTAGTGTAAAAATACCCATCTAGATGTGTTGAAATAGTATGTTTGGTTACACGAGTTGCAGAACGAAAGTTGCACCACTTTGCAACTTTACACTGCTTGCATTTGACACTTTTTTACATCAAGTGAAAATTGGACACCACATAAAAACAACTCTGAGATAACAAAAATTGAGAGCGGTTATTATAGAGGGGGCTAACATAATCTCGTAGGCTCAGATAGAGAGTTTTTAAGTATCACAGGTTTTGAGTAATATCCCATCAAAGATTGCCGCCTTTTTGCACTTTGGACCTTTAAGGGATCGAGCTGGTTAAATGTAGCTCGAAGCAAATTTGCATGTTTGGGTGTGAAATAGGACCATGCCTAGTGTAAACGTACCTATTGAGATGTGTTGGAATAGTCCGTTTGGTTACATGAGTTGAAAAATGAAAGTTACACCACTTTGCAACTTTACACTACTTGCATTTGACACTTTTTCCATCAAGTGAAAACAAGACACCATGAGAAGAGGACTCCAAGATAACAAAAGCTGAGAGAGGTTATTGTAGAGGGTCCCAACACAATACCATAGGCTTAGATAGAGAGTTCGTTAGCATCAAGGTTTCCGAGTAATATCTTGTTAAAGATTGCCACCCTTTTGCACTTTGTACCCTTAAGGGATCAAGCCAATTGAATATAGCTCGAAGCAATTCTGCATGTTTGGGTGTGAAAGAGGACCATTCCTAGCATAAATGTACCCATTTGGACATGTTGGAATAGTCTATTTGGTCACACAACTTGCATAATGAAAGTTGCACCACTTTGCAACTTTACAATGCTTACATTTGACACTTTTTCTATTAAGTGAAAACTGGACACCATAGAAAAATGACTTTAAGATAACAAAAAATAAGAGAGGTTATTGTAGAGGGGCCCAACATAATCCCATAAGCTCAAATAGATAGTTCGTAAGCATCATGGTTTCTGAGTAATATCCCATCAAAGATTGCTGCCCTTTTGCACTTTAGACCCTTAAGGGATTGAGCTGGTTGAACGTAGCTCGAAGTGATTCCATGTGTTTGGGTGCGAAAGAGGACCATGTCTAGTGTAAAAATACCCATTTGAATGAGTTGGAACAATATATTTGGTCACATGACTTGCAAAACAAAAGTTGTACCACTTTGCAACTTTCCACTACTTGCATTTGACACTTTTTCCATCAAGTGAAAACTGGACACCACGGAAAAATGACTCCAAGATAACAAAAACTGAGAAAGGTTATTGTAGAGGGTCCCTACATTATCCTGATATCGTAGACGAAATTTTTTTACTTGACACATTATCTGGATAACAAGCCATCAAATATTACTACCCTTTTGCAATTTGGACTGTTAAGGGATTACGTTGCATGAATTATAAATGTTTGAGGGCAACAATAAATTTCAAAATTTGAGTAAATCTCATTTCAAATGTTTATTTGAATAAACTATATGCTATATTGATATTGATATATAATCATTAGGTTGATTTGTTTTAATAAATGAAGTTTTTATAATAAATCAGTCAATTGGTGCAAGTTATTATAGGGAGAGAATAAAAGAAGAAAAAGAATGATTAGTAACCATCAATGGTTATTACACTCACTATATTAATAATATGATGTATACAATAAATTGAGATTTATTTAGCTATCCTAATTCTTCTGTTTGTGCTACAATTGTCTAATATGCTTCATACACTATTTTGAAACCCAAGTGCTTGTACTTGTAGGCACAATGCCTTAGGTACTCCATTCTCACAGATCTTTTACAATGTCACTCATACATTCAAGATTCTCTTATAATGTCTACATCATAGGTGCTCATGATGAGGTTAACTTCAAATAACTTGATATTCCCTCGCTAAGCTTGACACGCTCTTTTATAATGGTTTAAATTAGAATTTAGATTTGTCAAAATCATCAAAATAAGGATGTATTGCTTTTTTGGCTGAGATTCTCTTGGATGGCTCATAAATCAACAATTTTTGCAAGGAGACAACAATCAATTTTTATTAGTTTACTTACAAATAGGAAAAGTAAAAGAAGAAAAAGAAAGATCATCCAAAATGGAAATGAAATGAAAATAGATGGAACTTACAGACAACAAATCCACACCATTTGGTTCCAAGTTAGGAACAACAAGGCATAAATCTTGATGCTTCCATTGAGGATAGGCATGCCAGTCTCTCAACTTAGTCACTCCAGGCCATACATCTTCATTGGGAGTTCCAAGGTACCTACTGCACACAACACCTCTCATGAATAGAATAACTTGAAATTCAGGATGCTCTTATAATGTCTACATCATAGGTGCTCATGATTAGGTTAACTTCAAATGAATAACTTGAAATTCCCTCGCTAAGCTTCACACACACTTTTATAATGGCTTATAATTGAGATTTGTCAAGATCATCAAAATAAGGATGTTGCATTTCTTTTTTGGCTAAGATTCTCTTGGATGGCTCATAAATTAGCATTTTTTGCTAGGGGACACCAATCAATTTTTAGTAGGTTACTTACAAATAGGAAAAGTAAACGAAGATGATATAAACAGTAGATGATAGCATTGACATCATACAAATTAATGTGCATACAAGTATAAATGAATAAGAACCAATGTGGATACTTACAAATTAATCCAACAAACCATCTGGGTTTGCTCTACTCTTTATTGTGTCAAGTATTGCCTCATGGTCAGACTCATAGACCTTCCACAAGGTCTTGTTCAAATATTTACCCCCATATTTGGTCAAAAAAACATTGGATGCCACAACAAGGTTCGAGTAATGAAGAATCTTCCTATGTGTGTCAAAGCCATGAAACAACCAATATTTAACACTCTAATATGTGGGTACCTTCCAAGCCACATTCCAGTAACAACTGAGCTTGTTGGGTATTCAATTTTTTCTCCATCTATAACTAGGTCCTCCAATTTCTTTTTGGCCTCAACACAATGACACAAGTAATAGTTTGTTCCCTCTTCATTGTCTTCATTTGCAATAACTGCATAAGCATGCCCTACATTGATATGTGCAACAAATCTCTTGAAATTAGTCAATGTTACAAATACACTACAAAGTAATCTATAACAATAGGAATTTCAAAAACTAAGCAAGTAGATATATTACCGGGTTGAACTAGATTTGATATGTGGTCAAAGTCAACCGATGAATCCATCTGTGTTAGTTCCAATGCCGTCGAAGGGCGATATGTGTGAAGTGGGCTAAGATAACTTAATGGCCATTTCTCAACCCACTCCTTTGACTCACAATCATCCCAAGCTTGCATTATAGGTGAAGAAAAAAAGAATGCCATCTTCTGTGTATTGATACTCCATGAACCTACATCTGAGCTAAGGAAAGAGTGTAGCTCACACGATCCTGTTAGTGTAAAAAAATCCTCATATGGTGCAATGTTAGTATCATACATCAACCAAAAAATATACAAACTAAAGACGTACCTTCATTACCTAGACCCATCGAAGCATTGCACCACTTGATGATTGATTTTGCATCTGTTAACTTTGCATTCCCTTTATACTTTAACTCTTCTTGTACTAATTCTCTTTTCACACATTCTCTTGCACCATCATGCTCCCCCTTTCCATGCTCAACCTCACAAATTTTCTACATATGTTGAACACCTGTAATGACATGCATCTTGCTCAACCAATAAAACATGCCTAAGTTCTTGAACTGTGCTGCACAGTTATCCGACCATATTAAATGCCAACTATATGCTATGCCCATCTGAGCCAAATCACTATAGAACATTTGAAAGCAACCTTGTACAAACTCTAGAGAATGTGTGTGATCATCACTAACATAAAAGTGATACTCCCTCAATACCTTCCTTTGGTCCTCTATATTATCAGTTGCATGAATGAATGCTATGTGCACAAATATCGAAACTTGTGTGGAGTTGTAATATTGTGATTGCTCCTCACATTGTGGTTGTAGAGTGTAGTTCTTCGCAAATTAAACCACTAAAACTATGTTACCAACTGGAAAGGTGTCCTTTCATAGCTTGAATTATGTGTCCAACCATCGGGCTCTATGGGTATGCCTTGTATACTCATACACTATATTGTCACAAAACATGGACATAAACTGATACATTGGAATCTTTTGAATAACCAAATCACACTATTTTGCTTGATTACCACCTTTTGTAGCATATGCCACTATTTTATACTTCCCGAACTCTACTAGTTTCTGTCCCACCTTATTTGTGCTTTCCATATGTTGACATACTGGCATACGCTGCAAGCCACCGCAATGTTGACATGAACCATCCAAGAATGTTGTCCTATAGAATATTTGGCCATCCTCTATTTTACATAAATTGTTTGATAAGACCTCTCTTGAAGATATTGGTGGGGCTTGTATGCCACAATCTTGCAAAACATCATTAGTATGCAAATCTAATTATATAGAACGATAAAAATCATAATGGTTAGAGAATTCAATATGAAGTCTACAACAATAAGTAGTGTGTGTGGGATTTATCTTGACATAAAAATGTTTAATCATTTCAAAATATCTTTTAAAAATATTAATTTGAGGATAACCCTGTTGAAATTTATGAAAATTGGGTTTGAGTCATATCCAAAAAATGCTTTGGATGTTTCTCATGGTTCCGACTACCAATTCTCCTTCTTACCACATCCCTTTGATTTGGAGATTGCCTTGTGTTATTCTTCCAGTACTCTTCAATTAATGTTCTCAATTCTTCAACAATTTTTTTATCTTTTCGTGGCAGTCTCCTTGAGAATGCCCATAATTCATTTGAATCGGTGCCCTCAGTTCTTTGCTGCCTTTGAACCACTCTTGATAAAGTTTTTCTATTAATTCTCAATTGTTCACTTGTCTTTCTAATGAGACAATCTTTCTTTGTTTGAATACTTACCAAAGTTGATGTAATGACATGTTGGGTGACATTACTATCATGTGAGCGTGAGGTATTAACCACACTCTCATAAGAATCCATTATATTCTTCACAATAGTGTTTTCACTAGAAACATTCAATATGCTCAGCCCAAGAGTCTTTATGATGTTTCTATACTTTATACCCCACATCATTTCAAAAAATAGTTGACATCTTGCGGTCTCATTTAGCCTTTCAAAGAACAATTTCCAATTCTTATCAACATATCTTCTACAAGTGCATGTTGGAATCTTACCTTCCATGTGCTACAAAATATCCTCATCAATATTAATCAAATACTTTGGCTTTCTACGCAAAATTCTAGGTGGTTTTCTCCTAGGTACATACATCTCAATGTTAGGAATTTCATCAATATTTAAGTGAGGTAGGCTAGATTTTGTACCTTTTTAGATTGAGGTTGGAATAGATGACATACCGTGAGGTTCACATGGGGATGATGGCATACCTTCTTCATCAAATATAAGTGATGATGTACTCTCAACTTGAGATGTATTGGATGGTGTCCAACCATATTCACTTGCAATAGATGGTGTCCCTCCATACTCACTTATGCTTAATGGTGTCCTTTTGTATTCACTTACGGTAGAGGGTTCATCTCCAACTACGGTATTCAAATCTATCTTACCATGATGCTTTCACATTCATGCCCTTTGTGCCGCCAATTCATTTTCTCTTTTTAATGGTTGAGGTTCCTCTTCAATTAGATTTTTTTCATCCATCGTATCCAATTTCTTCTTTCCACGATATTTCCTCACCCATTCTCTCTCCATTTATTTATTGGTTTCATACTCTTCATTTGTTAGTCTATTCCTTGTTCATTTCCTCAGCATGGTGAATAATTTCACCTGTAGCATGGTAATGAGATGAATATTACTTCCTAAAAAATGAATCCATACAAATAAATGAAATATATGTCGTTCAAGGCTTCATACAAAATACTTACAATCATCCTGTAGAAGAGTGTTTCTAGCATAGATAAATGTCACATGATATTTTTTATGGAATGCCTTAAAGAAATGTGGTAATGTGCAATGCCATGATTGCAATATAGGCTCAAAATGGAAGCATGGACAAGAAATCTAGGGTTGAAAAGGTAGGGGCAGCATATGCCTCATAGAAATGGGGACTCACAGTGATATAGTGTATGCCTCATATAAATGAGGACTCATAATGATAGACATCACCATGAGACCCCATTTCTATGAGGCATACACTGCCCCTACCTTGTCAACCCTACCACATTGGCAGGCTAGTGAGCTTACTAGCTTGCCAATTCTCACTAGCTTTCCAATGATCCACTAGCTTGCCAATGCGGTAGGCTAAACAAGGTAGGGGAAGCGTATGCCTCATAGAAATGGGCTCTCACAGTGATCACCATGAGACCCCATTTCTATGAGGCATACATTGCCCAACCCTATCACATTGTCAAGCTAGTGAGCTCACTATCTTGCCAATGCTCCACTATCTTTCTAATGTGGTAGGGTTGAAAAGGTAGGAGTAGCATATGCCTCATAGAAATGGGGACTCATGGTTATGTTACTATGAGGCATACACTGCCCAACCCTACCGCATTGGTAAGCTAGTGAGCTCACTAGCTTTCCAATGCTCCAATAGCTTTCCAATGTGATAGGTTGACAAGGTAGGGGCAGCGTATGCCTCATACCATCACCATGAGTACCCATTTCTATGAGGCATATGTTTCCCCTACCTTGTCAACCCTAGCACATTGGAAAACTAGTGGAGCATTGGAAAGCTAGTGAGCTCACTAGCTTGCCAATGCAATAGGGTTGACAAGGTAGGGGTAGCGTATGCTTCATAGAAATGGGAACTCATGGTGATGGATATCACCATGAGTCCCCATTTATATGAGGCATACACTGCCCCTACCTTTTCAACCCTACCACATTAGCAAGCTAGTGGAGCATTGGCAAGATAGTGAGCTCACTAGCTTGCCAATGCAGTAGGGTTGACAAGGTATATCACCATGAGTCCCCATTTCTATGAGGAATATGCTACCCCTACCTTGTCAACCCTACCGCGTTGGCAAGCTAGTGGAGCATCGACAAGCTAGTGAGCTCACTAGCTTGCCAATGTAGTAAGGTTGACAAGGTAGGGGTAGTGTATGCCTCATAGAAATGGGGACTCGTGATGATAATAGGCGAAACATATGCCTCATAGAAATGGGGACTCATGGTGATGTACATACGCTTCCCCTACCTTTTCAACCCTATTGCATTGGAAAGCTAGTCAGCTCACCATGAGTCCCCATTTCTATGAGGCATACGCTACCCCTACCTTGTCAATCCTATCACATTGGCAAGCTAGTGAGCTCACCATGTGTCCCCATTTCTATGAGACATACTGCCTATTATCACTATAAGGACCCTTTTTTATGGGGTATAAAGCTGCCCCTACCTTGTCAACCCTACATTAGCAAGCTAGTGAGCTCACTTTGGCTTACCCGATAAAATCCACTACCTTGCTAATGCGTGGGGTTGACAAGGTGAGGTATGTGTATACCTCTAGAAAATGAGGACTCATGTGTGATATATCATATATCCTTGAAGTGAGTCCCCATTTCTATGAGGCACACACACACACACACACTATATATATATATATATATATATCTTTGTGAGTCCCCCCATTTCTATGAGGCATACGCTGCCCCTACCTTGTCAACCCTACCACATTGGCAGAGCTGGTAGGCTCACTAGCTTGCCAGTAATATTAAAGGATTGACAAAATAGAAATGTATATTCCTCATAAGAATGGGAGTCAGTGTCACCATTACCATGGACCCATTTTTCTATGGGCATAGGCTACCCTACCTTGTCAACCCTACCACATTGGCAAGCTGAGTGGGCTCACTAGCTTGCCTTGTCGATAGGAGTTGACAAGGTACAAGGCAGTGTATGCCTCTTAAATGGGGGTCTCATATTGATAATGTTAGGGTTGACAAGGTAGAGAGCATATGCCTCATAGAAATGGGGTCTACCAGGTGATGTATCATCACCTTGAGACCATTTCTATGAACATCTACCTTGTCAACCCTCTACAGTGTGACTAGTGAGCTCACTAGCTTGCCAATGCGGTAGGGTTGACAAGGTAGGGGAAGCGTATGTCTCACAGAAATGGGGACTCATGGTGATGTGCAACGTATGTCTCATAGAAATGGGGACTCACATGATGTGTATCAATGTGAGTCCCCATTTCTATGAGACATACACTGCGCCGACCTTGTCAAACCTACCACATTGGCAAGCTAATGAGCTCACTAGCTTATCAATGCTACCACATTTTGCATACATTTATATGAAAATATTATTATCAAACAATTCAAATTCCTTTTCCATGCTACCATTTTGACTCATGATTGCAAGATAGGCTGCACCTTTGCCCATGTTGCTAACTTAGCCTTGAATAAAGAGTCTTGAAACAATAGAGAGAAAGGTTAGAATCCCTTGTAGGTAGACTAATCAAGGAAAAATTTAAAATATATCACAACATAAGTGATGAGGTAAATTTAGAAATAGAGATGAAAACCAAAATAGATTCAAATATCTATCAATGTGGGAGGAGTATATTCCATTTTTTTAGAGACATGTATGGAAAATTTGGTAGCATAGATAAGGCAATCAACTGCTTGGTATAATTGTTTGAAAAAATACCTCAATGAGATATGTCCTTGTGGACTATAATGATTGTAGGATATGCACAAAATATATTTATTGAAAAGGCTTTAGAAAATTTATAGCATATGCAAATTGTAGGTGTAAAACCAAATTCAACTATATTTTCCAACATCCCCCATGCCTATACCAAAATGAATGCTTTGGAGAGTGGTATGCACATCCATAGTAAATTATTGAGAAATGATGTATTATTTTACTTCCTTATGTCATATATATGTGTATACAAAATGTGGAAGCATACACAAGGTAAGTCAATTGTTTAACAAAATGTGTCAAAGAGATGTGGTTGAAAAATGTAATTGGCAAGTGTACAGAATTGTGTGATTTAAAATGTGCATTGACAAGCTAAGGTTATAATTACAAACAAATAGTGATCAACATGGAATATGAAAAATAACAAAAATGAAAGCAAGCCATAATAGAATGAAAGAAAATGTGTAAATACTTCACATACCTAAAAAACCAAAGTTTCAAATGGAGGAGTTCTAGCCAATTATGTAGCCTTTGTTTCTTCTTTCTTCAAACTCCTCAACAATTTGACTTTTTTTAAAAGCTTTTTCCCCTACAAACTTCAATTGTATATCACTCTTGAATGGAATTTAGACTTGAATTTATATTATATGCCTTTCAATGTGAAAACTCTGCTATTTCATGCAAAGGTGGTGGAAAGATGATGAAAATGGTGGTGGAATGCAAAAAAAATTCATGCACACTTCACAAAATCATCATTTTTTTTTATTTTTTTTTCTGAGCACACATAGAACTAGGAGAATATGCAGAATGCAGGCCTTGACATCATGGGTATATTTAGTTTTTTACCATTTTTAGATCAATCCAAAACATGCTCATGTTATAATGCAAGCATGCTATGTCTTGCTAAAAGAACAACCATATCTCTACTACTTCAAAATGTGCTCATGTTATGAGAAAGTTTATTTTTTATAGGTTCATTTTCTCTCTTTCTCTCTACCCTCTACCCTCAACCCATAACCCTTAATCCCTCTATCCTTAAACCCTCAACCCTCTACCCTCAACCCTAAAACCTATACCCTCAAACCCTAAACCCTCTACCCTCAACCCTAAAACCTTAAACCTTTTACCCTCATCCCTCAACCCAATACCCTAAACCATCAACCCTATAGGTCCTCAAACTTATACCTTCAATTATCAACCCTCTATCCTCTATATCTCTC
>VDFB02086081.1:390122232-390275792 GCA_007258455.2 Sequoia sempervirens
CAAAGAAATGCAAGAGATCAAGAAAACAACTTTGTAGGTACAATTTCCCTTTCCCACCAATGCAAAAGTCAACTATACTTTTACCAATACTCCAAAAGACTGAAGCGATGACTGCAAATGCCACTTATATCTTTTCAAAACTCCAAAAAACAAACTATGACGAAACATTCACTTTTCAAATAACATACATGGCATAGCAACTTTAACCAGGAAACATTTGCTCTTGTCAAAAACAACACAACATGAAACTTCAAATATTGAAGCTATCACATTAACAGTAATGCTATCTAACAATGAACTCAATGTTTGTAATATTTATGCAAGACCTGCAACTACCATAGATGAAGTAATTGCAATCTTGCAAATAATTATTGGGTCCACAAATTCAGAAAACATGTTGTACATCTTAGGCGATTTTAATGTCGACATGTCTTCAGAAAGCAGAAGCAAAAAAATGCTTCACAGTTATATGCACCAGAACAACATACAATTTATGTTGAACCAACAACACAGCATAGGCAACTCAGTCATTAATCACGTTTGGTCCAACACAGCTACAAATATATGCTCTACCTATATATTAGAAGCATATTGGACTGATCACAATCCAATTTTCCTAAAATTGCATGTTGCACAATAGACAAATTCAACTTTATAGAACTTATAGCCTTATATCACCTTTATGCATTGCAATGTCTTTTCCAATGCTATATCCATTATTTGCAGGAGATCTATGGATGAAACTAAAAGATAGTCAAAGCAAATACAAACCACACAAGAAGAATCAGTACAACGGTAAAGTGCTCATAGTATTATTCCTTCATACTCATTCGCCCAAATCACAAATATTCAAATAACATTGTTCCAATTCTTTGTAGGACACCAAAAGATGTATCAAAAAGACAAGACAAACAGGTGCAAATTGCACAAGAAGAGTCAGCACAACGGTAAAGTACTTCGTTCTACAATGTAATGTCATTTGCCCAAGTTGCTAATATAAAATTAGCATTTTATTGACATTATCCTTGTTCCTTGTAGGACAAGAGTCAAGAAACCTAGAATTGTTTCAATCGAATAGCTAAATGCAAGAAGAGCTGGAGACACCTTCTAGGGTGATGTCCTTGTTGTCTACAAAGCAACATTGGATAAGGCCAACAAAACACGGTAAATGCTATGTGCTGATCTGATAGATCACAAAGCAAAAATGACAATCACGTTAAATGTTAGTGGAAACCTTGTGTATCAACATGAGCCTAAAATAGTCTCGGGATCAGCTATTTCAATCTCAGATTTCCAAGTTGCACCTAGGACAGATTATGATAGAGGTGACTGTGATTGCATTTTGATTTTAACCGACATAAGCAGCACTGAAAAACATCCCCCGCCTCTGTCAAGAGTACAAATTCATCCCAAGTACAACTATCAGCCAATTGCTAACAACTGTAAATGAGTACCCGACTGGCACAATAGCTGCGCTGGTAGTTGGTGCTAGAAAAATGGGTACCCAATTTGCAATTGACATCAAAGATGGCCACACTAACATAGACAGGGCACAGGTACTTCGGTCTACAGAACTTTTACCTTTTCTTTCAGTTTCAAGCTTTAAATGTTCTGCAGTTGTCTCTATAACAATTTCTGAAACAAAATCTAATCCTCTCATTGAATTGCAGTTGCTATTACGGTCAACATATGAGCAACAATACTTTGCACTCGAAGACCAGTTGCATACAAATAAAACACCTGCAATGCTTTTCAAGAATGTTGTAAGAAAAACAGATCAAAAGAACACATTTCACACATGTCGATCAACATTCATCTGTACCTTGAATGACAAAAGAAGCTTGGAAAAACTCAACAACCTACTACATTCAACTTTCAAGGTAACAAAATTCTTTTTTTAAAAATCTAGTGCATCCAAACTTGTATTTTTGTCTCCTCTAACAATTTTGAACCATATTCTATAGGTTTCTGGTACTCTAAAAGCAGCAAATGCATTTTCCAATCCATTTCATGCATGTTGCCCAAAATGCAAATTCAAATTTGCTGCTTATGGCACACTCCAAGAAAAAACTGCTCACTGCAAACAATGCAACCAGCAAGTCAATTATACATTCTGTTTACAACTTAAAACCACCATAACAACTTATGAAAATCAAACAATTCAGTCTTCAATTGACCAGGCCACCATGCACCGTCTATTGCCCACACTGCAAAGGCTCAGCTATGAAGACTATATTAAGGACAAGTCAGCAGTGATATTCATCCTACGGGACTTCAGTGCTGAAGGACATTTTAGCCTTGACCAAAACAATGCCATTGTTGAAGCCATTTGCATTGAAAAATAGACAGGAAACACCACCAGAAGGTAATAAAGTCATTCATATGTAAACTTTTTTTCTTTTGAACCAGTACCTCAAATCACTATCCATACAAACTATGTTTCTAATACATAGCATTTTGTTGGCTTTACAGGAAACTAGGAATAGAGGAGCACAGATTTATATTGTTCAGACTTTTACTTTTTCACCTTTCCATGCTCCAAGACATTTCACTGGTTCTCACATGTTAAAGACATCTTTGGTTTTAAAATACTCTATTGCTATTATACATTTAGACACTTCTATAGGTTACTATGTTAAAGTCTTCTAGAATATGGACATCTGAAACTCTAATTTTGTTTTTGCACCTATGAAGACAATGGTTCTCTATGTACATCTGACATATATGTTCAATAATTATTATCCCTCCATGCATAATGCCATTCAAACTATATAGTTTAAATGTTCCCTTTTGCATTCTGTCCTTCCTAGCTTCTCCAATATTTGCTTTCTGATTCTTACGCTTTCAAGAATTTATGGTGACCAATTAGAAGTTGTTATGGTTGCACACTCTAGACCCATTAACAAGTTACTTGAGACAATAAATGGTTATTTTCCTTTGGCTTTTTTCATTTTTATGCTCTTACTGCAACCAAGTCTCGCCCCTGCTTTTATGCATTGTACTTTATAGTCACTTTTCCATCATGCATCCTAATGTATAGAGTACACTCCTGTATACACAAATCCGTATATTGCTTTCACTGCATATATGCATATTGACATGTATATATTCTTCTATGTCCATATGCACATATGCACATATTCATGTGTCCATGTATTCATCTAAGCTTCTACGTATCCCTGTATGCAACTGCGTATACATGTGTCCATGTATGTATGGATCTGCCACTCTAGCCTTGTACCAATTTATTATGTTATATGGATAACACATATAGCAACACTAATTAACTGTTTCACTGTACATAGCAATTTTTTTCATGAATGCCAGATAAGCTTATGTGTATCAGAATACATGTATATACTCACACTAAAAACTACTAATTTATGATCTCTATTGTCCCATTTTCGTAGACATGTTACTATTGCAATCAAGTGTGTAAAGCATTTGTGTTCAAAGAAATTAGATACAGGAATGGGAATATGTTACACAACCTTGTCTTATGCCTTTATAGCAACTTTTTCATTGCATTTCAAGAATACCAGAAACTATAATTTTATTCATATTATTTCATCTATGGCATTTACAACTTTTCCAATAATTATTACAAGCATAGAGTTCAGTGTTGAATAGTTCTATCGTTCATGTGATGGCTACAACATTGTTCATGCCAACATTGTTCATGCCAAATTGCATTATCTGACAAACTTAACACACAAAAACCAAAGTGTCCATTGTGAACACTTGTTGCATTCCATGGGACCACATTTCTTTGACAAGTTTTTTTGAACAATTCGCTTCCCTTCTATATGTTTCCATATTTTGCATATGTTCCTATCAGCACATTAACTATAACAAGTCACAAAATTCCTTTATCCTATATGCTTTCATCATAGCAAAAAAGCTCAAAGCAATTGCAGAATCTAGGTTTTCACAACACAGGCTTACAGAACACAAAAACAACACACACAAAGTAATAAAGATGCATAGCAAGTGGCTTAACTCTATATTAAATGACCAAAGTACCCTGTCCATGCATGTTCACCAAGCCACTCCAGCGCATTCACCTCCAGCCAGATGTCATTTAATGTATTTAATTTGCATTCATGCATTGCGCTTACATTTTCCTGATATTTTAATGCATTTAATCTGCATTCATGGATTACATACCTCTAGCCGCCAACTTTTAAACTATGCCTTTGCTTAAATTTATTTAATCAATTTATGATTTTGCATTTTCCCGAATTTTTAAAATGAAAATGATTTATAAAGCTACACAGACGAATAGAAAAATAGATAAATGCTAATTTTCCAATATATAAAATAGCTCTCCAAATGCAAACTGTACAAAAAAAAAAAGTAATATGCTCAATGGGAAAATGTGATTGGCCAATGCTACCAGTTAAAAGCATTCCGGGCAAATGCATAAGCAAATTAAAAATACGTTCACAGGAAAGAGCTTTTGATTCTGAATCCATATGCATACTTTGATTCAAACTAGTGGCTAAAGGTACATAATCCACTGATGCAAGCTCAATGCATTGAATGGCATCTAGCTAAAGGAAACGTTGTTTGCATTGCTAGTTACTCTTTGAATATATAACAAGGTTCAAGGAAAAAACTCTCATTACCACACATGTTGACATAATTTTCATTCCAAACCTCTATGAGACCGCTTTGCAGTAATAAAAAAATATACAAACTTTACAAGCCTCACATGCAACCATGCATCTTGCTCGCAGATACACTTCTACATGCATCCATGTGTACTGCAATACATGTATCTATGTGCACATGTAGCCATGGATATATGTATATATGCAACTTCATATGCAATCCATGGATATTTCCATACATGTATATTTAAGCATTTATGTATCCAGCTATGCACCTATCTATCTATCCATGCAACTATGTTTCTATGTATTCTTCTACCTATAGATGCATCCACACATATATGTATGTCTTTCTATGTGCAAATGTATATAGGCATCTATCCATATATGTGTCAATGTATCTATGAATACATCTATCCATAGATACATGTATCTATGCATCTATGGATACCATGATAGATGTCCACATCCATGTATGTATGGATACATGTATCAAGTAGCTTGATTCTAGGTCTTGACTCTACAGCAACATCATCTCCTGTGACTACACAGATCTACAGAATAACAAAAAATCAAACGCTCAAAGTAGTCACAATGCATGTCTAGTCACATAAATCTATATTACATGATAAATCCATATTCTGTTTAATGCATTCACTTTGAAACACAATCAAGAAAATAGCTAAATACTACTTTCCAAATTAAAAAAAAAACAACTTTGGAAACATCAACTTCCAGAATTAAATACCAATATGCACAAAGTCATCATATTACTCTAACTAGATGACTATGAACTACATGTTACCTATGCAATCTAAATTCTAGAGATACATACCATCCTTATGCACCTATGCACAAATACATATTGTCTAACATATATACATAATTACATGTACACATATACACATGCAAACCTGTATACATGGATGCATACAAAGACTATGTTTCATGGGATTATTAAAGAGTTCACTTGCTTTCTATATGGTTCCATACTTTTCCTGTGTGCCTATGAGTACAATAATTACAGTAACCAGAACCAGAAACCAGTTACTTGAGGCAATAAATACTTTCTTTCCTCAGTTTTCTTTTACTTTAGAGGTTTAAAGCACACAGTGAGATTAGCAATGTGAGCAAAAAAAAATTGTGGCTCACTTGCTCATTCCTTCCAAAGCTCTCTTTATAGCACAGTTGTGCATTGCCTCCAAGACTTAGATGAATCCTTGGTATTTCAAGAGAAGATTCAATTGGATAACACTAAAAATGATCTAAACTATGATTTTATAATCAAAGTATCTAAATGCATTGCAGCAATCCGAAACCCAACTTCCATTTAACATGTACAATGAAAATAAACAGAACAAAAAATGCATTGCTTCAAAGTTTTTAAAGCAATTTCAACAGATTGTCTAGCCATTGTCCAAAATATAGTTTTCTATCAGCATAGTCCTTGAACCTTCTTTAGGTCTGAATGCTACTTTGTTAATTCATTCTCATTGAAAAGTCAAAATGTGAAATGTTCCCAAGGATAATTATACTTATTTATCTCTTTTAATTGTTATATATTCAAAGACTAATTAGCAATCCAAACAGCCTCCCCTTTAGTCAGATGCAATTCAATGCATTAATTTTGTATCAATGAATTGTGTACTTTCAGCCACTAGTTTTAATCGAAGTATGCATATGGATCCAGAATCAAACTCTCAAAATAAATGCATATATAAATGTGTCTTTTTCTTCATTTCATAATGTATCTATGTATCCATAGGTGCAATCATGCATATATCGATTTGTGCATATATCTTGTTATCTCTTTATGCATCTGTCTATATATGTATGGCTGTATCTATGGGTACATGTATACCTTGATTTATGTATATATGCACCTATGAATTGCATACACACATCCATGTATATATGCATCTATCAATAACTTGCATGGATACATGTATATATGCATCTATGGACTCATGCACCCATGTATATATGACAACTCATTGGTTCCAAAGCTCTCTTTATAGGACAGCTGTGCATTGCCTCCAAGACTCAGATGAATCCTTCGTATTTCAAGAAAAGATTCGAATGGATAACACTTAAAATGATCTAAACTATGATTTTATAATCAAAGTATACAAATACATTGTAACAATGCAAAACCCGACTTTCATTTAAGATGTACAATGAAAATAAACAGAAGCAAAAATGCATTTGCTTCAAAGTTTCTAGGGCAATTTCAACAGATTGTCTAGCCATTGTTCAAAATATGGTTTTCTATCGACATAGTCCTTGAAGTTTCTGTAGGTCCCACTGCTACTTTGTTAATTGACTTTGATTGAAAGGTCAAAATGTGGAATGTCCCCAAGGATACTTATACTTACTTATCTCTTTTAATTGTTATATATTCAAAGACTGCTTAGCAATACAAACAGTCTCCCCTTTGGTCAGATGCCATTCAATGCATTAATTTTGTCTGAATGAACTATGTACCTTCAGCCACTAGTTTTAATCAAAATATGCATATGGATTCACAATCAAACTCCCAAAGTAAATGCATATATAAATGTGTCTTTTTCTCCATTTCATTATGTATCTATGTATCCATAGATGCAGCCATGCATATAACGATTTATGCATATCTTTCCATCTCTACATGCATCTGTCTATATATGTATGACTGTATCTATGGGTGCATGTATACATTGATTTATGCATATATGCACCTATGAATTGCATACACACATCCATCTATATATGTATCTATCGATATTTTCAATGGATACATGTATACATGCATGTGTGGGCTCATGCATCCATGTATTTGTCTTTGTCTTTGTCTTTGGCCAAATGGCCCCTAATGGCCAAAGTATCCTAGCCACCCATGGCCGTCAAGCAATTCCAGTGCCCTCCCCACCAGCCACATGCCATTTAATGCATTTGCTTCAATTATTTTGACCTCTCCATGTGTTCGCATTTTCCTGATATTTCAATGCATTTAATTTGCATTCAAGGATTACGTATCTCTACTCGCTAGTTTTATAAACTATGCCTTTGCTTAAATTTATTTAATCAATCTATGCGATTGCTTTTCACTGATTTTCAATAACAACAATAATTTATAAAGCTATTCAGATAAATAGAAACAGCTAAATGCTAATTTTCCAATATTTATTTATCAAAATAGTGCTAGTTTTCCAATATAACAAAATTAAAAGTTATATGTTGCCATACATTTATGCATATTGTCCATACATGCATATATGCATATATGCCTTCATCCATATTTGCATATGTATATGAATACATCCTTCCATGTAACATACGCATTTGTACCTATATCCAAATATGCATACATCCATGTATACATGTGTTCATATCTCCATCTCTCCATGTAGTTCTGTTTTCTGTATATACATGTGTCTGTTGATGCATCCATGCATATATCTGTGATTAGCTCTACATATTTCTCTCTCCATGTATTTAATGTTCTCCACTCCATCAACATTTACATGTTCTCTATTTTATGTTCTTCCATATTTATTTTTTCCATAGTATATGCATAAGAACTTCCACTTTGTCTTTTGTTTTGACTCTTCTATCCATAAATATCATTATATTTTTATATCCACTCTTCTATTATTGCATTTCGAGGAAGCTCAAGGATCTCAGTACCTTGTTCAGTATGAAGGAGAGTGAGAAATGCAACATGGGTCTTTTTTCTGTGTTTATATTGACGGACTTAGCCCTATGATGATTTTTAAAAGCATAACCAATACCAAACTAGACATTCTTCCACCCCTTGTTGCAAGAAATAATCACTTCATACCCTATTGATTCCATCTATTTCCATTTCCACCCTTGCATGTCCTTTCTTCTCATATCAAATACATTTCAAAATCCAGTTATTTGCTTGTGTTGCCTCATACCAATGTGTTGCGTTCCTTTTTTCACTAAATCCAGCTCTCTCATTGAAATTTTCATTTCTTGCATTTAATTGTAAGCATATAACTTGCAAACGATAAATTCATACCATTTACATTCGCATTCATTCTCATATCCACCATCCCATATCCTTGCCTCCCATGTCAAATACTTTTCATAACTTATTCATACACCTTATTTGCATCTCACCCTTTTCTCAATTCACTCCCTTTGTTCCACTCGCATAACTCATTCTTCTTTTTAACATTCACATATCTTTATCTATCTACACCTCAAATATACCTTCATCCATCACAACAAAATCCACACCATACCAAACAAAGAAAAAGATGAAGAAAATATCAAGGTTATGCAAATAAACACCGAGGGCTTCAAAAATAACACTCATAACATATAGTTGTATTCAAGAGTTATTTTCATAATGTCTTTTCTAAACCTTGTTTATTACAGATCCCTAAAAGCGCATATAACAGTTTCTTCAAGCCTATCATGTGTAATCAGATATAACAAATATTTACATGTTTCCATGCATTCATATGCATCATTAGGTATCCTTTATACAGTTGTTCAAAAAACAATATTGTATATGTTTCAAATGCAAATTGTCCCTGGAATTTCTCGCTTTATGCACACATGCATTTATAGATTGTTCTTTGTGTACCAAATTACATGGACACATCTATACATCCATCCATGCACAAATGTTTACATGGATCCATATATTTATGCATTCCTTCGATATATGCTTTGCTGGTATATAATTTGTTTTCCCTGTTTTCCTTTCGCTTGCTACTGCAAATGCTACTTGAGCATCACTATGCTTTCACAGATTTGTATTTCTACTTCATTTTACTGTTTTCCATTCAAATTTCTCATTCACATGTCATGTATGCTTTTCACTCTTTGCATTGTGTGCACATGGATACATGTATACATGCATACCTCAAGCATTGTTACAAATGTTTAAGATTATTTGCATTCAATACTTCAAACAAAATAATAATACATTTTTGCTTCCTCGATAAGGTCAAAAAGGAAATTTGTTACTGCAAATGTAGACATGCACCCATGTAAAGGTACTAATTTTCATTGGTGTTTCTCTTTTCACTCTTGCATCCTTAAATATCATTATATTTTTATATCTATTCATCTCTTGTCACATTTCGAGGAAGCTCAAGGATCTTGGAACTTTGTTTAGTCCAAAGGAGAGTGAGAAATGAGACACCAGTCTTTCTTTTGTATTTGTATTGAGACACTCAGCCCTATGATGATTTTAAAAAGCATAACCAATAACAAAATAGACATTCTTCCACCCTTTCTTGGAAGAAAAGTTCACTTCATACCCTATTGAATCCACTCATTTCCATTTCCACCCGTGCACATCATTTCTTCTCAAATCAAATACATTTCAAAAGACATTTATATGCTTCTCTTGCATCACACCAATGTCTTGCATTCCTTTTTTTTCTCAATCCAGCTCACTCATTCAAATTTTTATATATTGCATTTAATTTTAAGCGTATAACTTGAAGATGATAAATTCATATAATTTACATTCCATTCATTCTCACATCCAATTTCACATATCGTTCCTTCCCATATCTAATACTTTCCATAAGGCATTCATATACCTTACTTGCATTACATGATTCTCTCAATTCCTTCTCTTTGTTGCACTTACATCACTCATACTTCTTTACCACCCTTACATATCTTTATCTATCTATACCTCAAATATACCTTCATCCATTAGAACAAAATTCACACCATACCAAAGGAAAAATTGAAAAAAATATCAAGGTTATGCAATTAAACACTGAGGGCTTTGAAAATAACTATGACAACATAGAGTTGTAATCAGGACTTCCTTTGAAAACGTTTTTTCCTATATCCTGTTTATTGCAAATAACTAAGAGCACATAACACAGTTTCTTGGAGGCTAAAATGTATAATCAGTTTTCATAAATATTTACATATATCCATGCATTCAAATGCATTGTTGGATATCCTTAATACACTTGGTCAAAAAACAATAATGTATGATTCTTTTGTTTCGATCATTAATGTTCTTTTTATATCTGTCAAATGCAAATTGTTTCTGACATTTTCTAGCTTTGTGCACATAGGCATATATAGATTCTTGTTTACTTACCAACTTGCATGGACACATGTACACATAGATGGATGCATTTATGTTTACCTTCATCCATACATTTATGCATTCCTTCGATATATGCATTGCTAATAAATAGTTAATTTTCCCTGTCTTCTTTCATTTAATACTGCAAATGCAAATTGAGTCTCATTGTTAAAATACAGTTGTATTCAAGAGTTCTTTTCAAAACGTCTTTTCTAAATCCCGTTTCTTACAGATTCCTAAAAGCACATATGACAATTCCTCCAAGGCTATAATGTATATTCAGATTTCACAAATATTTACATGTATCCATGCATCCAAATGCATTATTAGATATACTTTATAAACTTGTTCCACAAACACTAATGTATTGCTGCTTTGTTTCAGTCAGTAATGTTTTTCTAGTTCTTGTTTAGTTGCAACTTGTTTCTAACATTTCTAACTTTATGGACGCAGGCATATATAGATTCTTCTTAACATACCAAGTTAAATGGACACATGTACACATCCGTGCATGCATATGTCTTTACATGGATCCATATTTTAATGCTTTCCTTTCATATATGCATTCATACTAACTAGTTTATTTATCTTGTTTTCTTTCATTTAATACTGCAAATGCAATTTCAGTCTCATCACGCTTTCAGGCTTGCTCAGGTGCCAACAATGCTTTTCACTCTCCTGTGCATTCTGTGCACGTCGCTAAATGTCTACATGCCTCCATGTATACTTAATGCTTCAAGCATTGTTACAAACATTATAAGAATATTTTACTATAGATTATTATAATAATTTAATGTTTAGATGCAAAGTGCTACAAACATGTTGATTATTTTACTGTACCTACATTTTATCTTACCTAATAAAATTCTTTATATCTTTTCAAATTATTTTTTTGTTTAAAATATATACACAAAAAAAAATTCATTCGTAATTCATTAACAACATTCAAATCTAATTTATAATAAAATCAATACCTTTGTACAGTTTCATCTAAGAATTTATCGTAATATTTATTTCACTTATTACATTTTCATAAGTTAAACTATTACATTTTATGTTATATATACACAAATTTAATATTAGGTAGTAAGGTTCTTTATTATATTCTTGCAAATTACTTATTGTTAATTATATAAACACAAATTTTAATTCATATTACATAAACAATATTCAAATATTATTTATAATAAAATCAATAGCTTTCTAGTCATTCATCTAACAATTTACTGTAATATAATTACATTGTTCTATACACAAAAATATCTTATCATATTGCATAGACAGGATTTAAATCTTATTTATAATAAAATCAATAGCTTTATATAATACTAATCTTCATACTACATCAAAAAAAACATTCATTAATCTTACAAAATTTTATACTCAAATGAGCTACCCTATCAATCTTCCACCTAACACTACTATTTCTATTAGCACTTGCATATTGTAATATGATAAACTAAAATAACTCAATTGTATTAATTAACATAGCATATGTTCTACAACAGTACACTAAACATAATTTTATTTACAAATAGAAATACAAGCAAAAAAAAGAAATATGGTAAACTTTGTTTCACCATGCATATAAAAATGGGGCATGTAAAGAATGCATTTTCCTTTTTTGCCCGCACACATGTTTTTTTGTACATAGTTGCAAATGATATTTGATGCTTTAGAAATATCTCTACATCAAAACTTTGTTTCATTTAAAATGACTAATGAATTTTTCAACCAAAAGGTTTTCTAAAAAAAAAATAACAAAAACATTGCACTAGTCATAAATAGTTTATTTCTCCTGTTCTCTTTCATTTAATACTATAAATGCGAGCTGCGTCTCCCCTTGCTTTAAGACTCGTTCACATGCCAACTATGCATCTCTCTTCTGTGCATTGTGCACGCGTGGATACATGTATGCGTATATGTCTCATGCATTACAAATGTTTCCGATTGTTCGCATTCAATAATTAATACAAATTAATAATGCTTTCTTGCTTCCTAATTAAGATCAGAAAGAATCTTCCATCTCACAAATGTATACATACACACAAAAAAAAACAAGTATTCATTGGCATATCTATAAAAAACTCCATGTATACATGATACCCATAAAAAAAAATTCCCTTGCATCCGTCCACACGTGTTGCCATTTCACATGTCCCTATGGACCACGTTCCCCATGCATCCTACAAATTTTAAATACATTTATATTCCTATTTACTGTCTGAAAACTTTTCCTAACTCATAACTACATGACTTTTACCTCTCAGCAGGAACTCGACGCTTGCCTCACTTGTTTTCCAAGTGAAACCACACAATAATTCATTAGCATTTCATACGACAAATTTGCTTTTAAATATTCAACCACTCAAAGATAAAGGAAGGTACCTAATTTTAGGTCAGATAAACTCGTACATATGAAATGGACAAGAAGACTTGACAGAACAAAACAACGAGGGAAACTAATGCAGGAAAGATGTTTTCTGAAAAAATGAATCCGCGTTTACATTATTTGCAAGTGATAACATCACCGTCGCTATCTTTGTCCCTCGGAATCTGCGGAGGTGGGTGGGGGCTCCATCTTCCCTTCCAGCATTCGCACCACTTGCCCCATGCTTGGCCTCGCATTCTCATCCTCTTTAATGCATTGCAACCCTATAACAATACCTCTTTTCACCTCTTCTATATCTGCCTCCTCTGCAACTGCAACAACCTCCTCCACGATATTAATCATATTCCCCTCGTAAATTTGAGCTGCGGCCCACGACGTAAAGTAATGCTTGTTTGAATCTTGCACGCTCATGTCCACATTTCTTCGCCCCGAAATGATTTCCAAGAGCGTCATACCAAAACTGTATACATCAACCTTGGGAGTAATGGGAAGACCGGAGAACCACTCTGGGGCCAAGTATCCTCTTGTTCCTCTTATAGTGGTCAGGACGCGGCTGAAATCTCTATCCAAAAGCTTTGCTAGCCCAAAATCGGCCAGCTTAGGGGTAAATTCGCTATCCAGTAGAATGTTTTCAGGCTTAACATCATTGTGAATGATGCACTCTCTGCATTCTTCGTGGAGATAAAGTAACCCTTTTGCAATCCCTAGCGCGATCTCAAATCGGGTCCTCCAGTCGAGAACCTTCCGTTTACTTTGGAAATTGCTATTGAACAGTAAGGAATTGAGAGAGCCGTTGGGCATGTAGTCGTAAACCAGTAGCCTTTGTGATCCTTCCGCACAATATCCTCGAGGCCTGACCAAATTCACATGTTGTATGATTCCGAGAGAATTGATTTCTGCGAGGAATTGTTTCTCTTCTCTTCTTGAACCCTCCAATTTCTTTACGGCTACAAGCGTGCCGTCTGTTAGAGATCCTTTGAACACTGACCCGAATCCTCCGCTCCCCAGCTTACACCTGAAATTCCTAGTTGCAATCTTTAATTCCTTGTAACTAAACACTCTAAGAAAAGAGTTAAATCTGCACTCCTCTCTATCGGTCGTAACCGACTCCCCCGCCACATTAGAAATGAGAAAATACCCAGAGCAAATCCAACAATGCCAAGCGCTGAGCCCACAATAATTGTGGTTTTGCGCGTGGAGGAGGATGGTGGATCAAACTTTGGAAGTGCAGAGGCAGCTACTCGAATAAATACATTTGAATTGCTTTGTAATGGGGAATTGTGCATGCTTGGCAAATCTCCAGACCAGATTTGGCATGGTCTTGAAGGCGGATTGAAAGTAAAAGCAGTGCACGAGCAGTTGTGGAGGCGCGCTTTCTCGCAATCTTTCTTTGTCGTTGCAGGGTATGAGAAATCGGGCTTATCAGGCAACGTTGCTATGGAGTAGATGAATCCATCGGCGCTGCCATTTTTGGCATCGCAATTGAACGGGCTCTGTCGAACACAGCCAGTTGAGGACCAATCCTGCAAATCCCAGGAGCGATTGTCTCTGGGGATGAAGCCTTCTACGCAGCTGCAGAACTGAACATTGTTGGAGTTACAGCTTCCGTAAGCGCCACAGACATTATATACGCTGCATTGATCTCCGGGATGAGACTCAATCACACTCCATTTAGTTTTATCAAACGAAGAATATAACAGAAATGCTCCTGATTTGTGTACGATGAAACGTGTGAGCAGCCCATTGAGAGAAGGCTTCAATGCATAACTGATATAAAAATCAGAGGTAGTATTTCCAATGCTGTAATTGAAGGAGCCTTTCAACGTCATTTCTGGAATCCGACTGAAACGTTTCCCGTCCCAAGCTCCACTCTCCCAGTACTGTACAGAATTGTTCCATCTGAGCACAAATTGTCTGGCCCCTGACGGATCTATCTGATAAGAAAAAAGCCCCGGAGCTGGATCCAATGAATTCTTCCAACAGACTAGCTTGCACTTTCCGCCGATCTTCATACCGGGCAACCAGGTATCGACGGGATTGTCGAAGCTCTGCCAAGCAATCTCAGATTTAATGCCATCGCTCAGCACTAAAAAATTGCCAGAGTCTAATAACACAGCCCGGGAAGCCTTGTTCGACATGTTGACCGACCAAAGAGACGTACCCTCTGCATCAAACAGTCCCAGACTACCCTGTGTGGACAGCTTCAAAATGCCGGGCCTCTTCTTTGCGGGTCTTTCTCTGTTAGCCACCCAAACAATCGTCTTCTCTGCTACTTTGCCATACCAGATGCCGATGTACCAGTTATTGGTTCCATTTGGACTGAAGAATCCCAATGCAAACGTTCCATTCTTTGAAATTATTGTCTGATTTCCTGTTAGCGAGGCACCCAAGGAAAGAGTATCTCCCCCATCAGCAGTGCACTCATCACAGTTGTGCAATATAGTTAGCACAGTAAGAGCGAGGAGAATATATGCTAATGGTCTGTTACACCCCATTTTTTTAAGGAGTTGATTCGAATGTGTAGCGCTACATTAAAATAGAGACATGATTTTTCTGAATACTAACAACGCAACCGGGATGGGGTTGGGAGGAAAATGGGTGGAAATAATCTTGTACCACTTACCTTTTCAGTCGACAATGATGGGTTGAAGCTTGAATCACATGCTGAAAACAAATTTTATTAGGTGCATTCGGTCTATCAATGTCTTTTTCTTGGAACAGTTGACAGGTACGTCAAGGTTGAAACTAGCAATCGTGGTTTACTTTAAATGGGCATACAGACAAAAAAGAGTTAGAAAATGTTGTATTTGTATATTAAATAGTTTAATAGTCAAATATTGAATAATAATTATGTAGAGTATTTTAAAATGGTAATAAAGTATGATAGTGTATGTTATAATTTTGTATATACAAATTAAAATTATTAAATTTAAAATATAATTAATATAATTAAATACAAAAATAAAATAAATAAACATATTTATTTTATTTTTGTCAAAATAGAAATAAATATATATGTTATTAATTAATTTTTATTTAGTGGAAAAGTTATTTTTTATTTTTAAAATATAAAGCTATCAAAATTTTAAAATATAAAAATGTCTACAAATGAAACTATTAAAAATAACATATAAATATTAATATTTAATCGAAATAATTAAGGGTTTTAATCCGATAGTTTCGCCCCTTAAGCCTGGTTTGAAATTACCGCCGGTTTTTTACGAGAGAGGAGTGATGTTTTACGAATACCTGAAGAGTTGCGGTAAGGAGGCGGAATTGATGGTGGAGGAAAGTGGGGTCCATGCTTATCACATCGTGCTTCCGCAATATGAAGGCACTACGCGCTGTATACGCCGTATTTCCCATTTCGTTAACAATTGTTGAATATTCCTAAATCATTGCTAAGAATAATACTTTAATAATTTATAGTTTGTATTGGGTGTGAATAGTAATTATGAGAGTTAAAAAAATGAGCACATTTAGGTTTTAACATTAAGGGAATTACTGTTCTAATTAATATTACGACATCTTTTCTCTTATAAAATATAATAATTAATACGTAAAATTTAAAACATAAATATAATAATATTATTTTATAATAATAAAAATAAAATAAAATTAATAATAATATTACAATCATTTTTTAAATGGTCTATTAATTGATCTCATGCACTACACAAATGTGTGAAAAAAAAACATTTTTTTCCTAATTGACCTTGTAATTTAATAAAACAATAGATAATACATTTTTTGTGGACAACAAAATTAAATTAAAATTTAAGCATTTAATACACATATGAGATAAAATATAAATTCTTTAATTTTTAATTTGTTCACATTGGTGATTCCAATCAAGATGACCAAAAAATATTATTTTATATTGTATAAACTATAAATAAACTATAAATATAATATAATATAATATAATATAATATAATATTAAATGAATTTATTTTATTATTATATTTTATATTTTGATTAACTTTATATAATGTAAATTAATAAATATACTTTTTACATAATATTTTATTTTTTGTAAAAAAATATATTTTAATTATACTATATATATATATATGTTATTTACTTATGTTTTTATTTTATATATAAAATTATATTTATTATCTTATATAAACTACTAAATATAATATAATATGTAATGAATTTATTTTCTTATTATATTTTTTTATAATCTAAATACCTTTTAAATAATATTTAATTTATTATAAAATTATTTTTTAATTTATTATGTATTTATTTTATACATAAAATTATATTATAATTATACTTATTATCTTATATTTCATAAACTAATATATATAATATAATATGTAAATGTCAAAAATAAGAGAGTTGAAGGGAGCGAGGGGTAGATGAAAAGAGAAAGAGACAAATATGAAGACAAAGTATAAAGGAGAGAATAATAGAGGGAGGGGCATTCATATCTCTATCTTTATCTCTATACCCTCCCTCTCTTTATCTCTGTCACCTCCTTTATCTCTCTCTTGCCCCCTCTCTCTAACTATCTCTATATATCACTTCCTATATCGTTATCTTTCTATCTCTCCATCTCCCCATCTCTCATTGTCTCCATCTCCCCATTAATCCTACTCTCCTACTGTTTCTTATTCACTCCATATTGCCTACTCTCCTACTCTCTCTCACTCCTTTATATCTGTTTATATCCATATCTTTCTCTATCTCTATCTCTCTATCTTTCTCCCTATCTCTTTATCTCTTTCCATATCCCTCTCTATCTCTCTATATCACCCTCTATCTATGTCTCTCCCTCTCTCCCCTTCTCTCTCCCTCTCTACCTATCTCTCCCCCCTTCTTCTCTCTCCCTCCTCTACCTCTCTTCCCCCTCTTGTCTCTATCTCTCCCTCCTTTACCTATCCCTCTCCCTCTCTCCCTCCTCTACCTATATCTCTCCCTTTCTCTATATTTCCTAATATCTCTATCTCTCTATCACTCTATCTCACCATCTATATATCTCTCTATCTCCCCCTCCATCTCTATCTCTCTATCTCCCTATATTTGGCTACCCTATCTTCCTCTCTCCCCCTCTACCTCTAAACATGTCTCCCTCTATATATCCATCCAACTCTCCCCCTCTCCCTCTTCCTAGACCTCAGTATTTAATTATTTGTCTCTTGATCTTTATCTCTCTCTATCCTTTCTCCCTCTCTCTTTATATAACTTGCTATCTCTATCCTTATATTTCTATTTCACCCTCTCTCATTCTCTCCCTATCTCTCCCTCTATATGTTTATTTCTTATATCTCTATCTATCCCTCTCTCCTCTCTCTTTATTTATCTCTCTCCTCTCCATATACCTCTCCTTCTCCTTCATCTCTATGTCTATCTTCCTCTCTATCTCTTTCCCATATATTTATCTCCTTACCCCTCTCTCTCGCTCTTCCCCCTCTATCTCTCTTTCTTTTTATCCCTATCTCTTCCTCTATCTCCCTCTTGCACTATTGCAAGCATACTTTGACTATTTGGATCCTTCTAAGTGAATGTATAAATGCATTGATTTTTGATTCAATAATTTCTTGATCCTTCTAAGTGGATGCATAGTTGCTTTGAAGCTATTAATTCTCCAGTGACACCTTTGTTGCACAAACACCATCATTTGCTAATTGGCCTACCAATTGAACTTATGCATTACACAAATGTATGCAAAAAATAGACCAATTTTTTTCCTAATTTACCTTGCACATCTCTTCGGTGTACCCATTGCACACCAAGGTGCAATTGCTAGTTATAGATGTATGTAAGATCTCTATACTAGTTAAGAAATTTATTTAGATGTCAAAGTAAGATTATTAAATTATTTGATAGAGTAGCCACTAAAAATATATAAAAAAGGTGTGGGTGGTAGGGTGCCCCCCCCGTCACGTTCCTTCTCTCATTTATTCACGAGCCCGATGGAAAAGAAAAGGAAAATCATTAGTTGGTGATGGGAGAGGAAATTGGGGTGCTGGATGGGGAGTGCAAGTTGGCAGTATTGTGGCAAGGCCACATCACCTCACTTTCACTGGTGATAATCCAAGGTGTCAGGGGAACGTCGGCAGTAAGCCCTTAAAAGAACGGGAAGTCCGCCAAAATTGGGGAGATCTTGGAGGCGTCTAATGTCTTAATGATTCATGATGCCAAGGATAAACATAGCGACACGTAAAGTACGTTCATCATGTAAGATTATGCAAATCGGTCGGGTGGAAAAAGTTGATCCTCATGAGGTGATTGCCGACTTAAGGCTTGTGGTTGTAGGACAAAATTTTCTTGCAAGGACGGATTGCCTTGCATCGACATCATTTCAGGCTTGTGTGTGTTGGTTCGGTCTGGCTGTATGCGGGCCTTTTAAATGTGGAAGGGCAATGGCTTTTTCTCTATATGGTTTTCGAAACTCGTTTTGTTGATTATCTCTGTGCAGGGAATTTTCAACCAGCGGGCAGCTAATGGTGAAGATGAGCAGATCAAAATTCATCATTTCCATCTCAGTGGAGGGGTTGGAAAGCTTCGGCGTCGACACTCCTGTTTCGTTTGTGGCGACAGAGAGACAAATTACATTTAGGGAGATAACTAACCAAATGCTAAAAAGAATTCTACTTGAGGATGATCCTTTGATCATGGTAGCAGTCAAAATGATTTTAGGAAAGGGCCACCTGGATAGAAAGGAATTTGCGAGGGATAATGCTCACATTTCTTCACAGTTCTTGGCCGTCATTTTGGACTTGGAAGTGTCTAAGGTGGAGGCAAAGGAATTGATGGTGAATCTTTTTCACGGTGACCTGTTAGGAGGGTTGGAGAAGACATTGAAAGCGGCCTTCATGGGTAAAGGAATCCCACGCCCCTCTGAATTGGAGCTCCTTTGGGAGACGGATGAGGCAGTAAAGGTATATCCTTTTCTTTTAGACTTAAAGGGGCGAGAGCTTATGAGGCACAAGATGACCTTGGCAATGGCGATTGAATTTTTGAAAAGAAAACTAGGGCTAGTGACGGAGGAGGTTATGGAATGGGAGGAATATTTTACCTCATTTGCATAATTAAATGGTTTCCTGTGAGGCTTGGCCTCAGTGTATGAATTTTTTGTTTCTGGTTTCTGAGGTATGCAATGGGACTGCAATTTTGTGCGAGACGTAGCATGCTCCCGTGTTGGTAGGTCTAGGTTCCATGGAAGTTTGGCGGTTTTCCTGCTATGCAGACGTATTGTATCTTTTCTTTAATACTTTAATACAAATCATAACCTTGCATATAATATATATATATATATATATATATATATATATATATATATATATATATATATATATATATATATAAAAGGTAAAGAAATTTAAAATAGAATTGATAGTTTCTTCTTATTTTAAATATTTAAATCTTAATAATCCATTTTTAATAGAAATATGTTACCTAAGATATTTGACATAGAATTGAAAACAAGAATGTATCTTCTTAGATGCTTTGCTATGGTTTTGGCTTGATCTTATTCTTCATACTTCTTCTTGTGTTATTCCCTTGTTTTTGTCAGTCTTGTTTCATATTACTTGCTATGCAAGAGGTCTCTATATTTATTACATCTTTTTTTAGTTTCCCTTACTCTTGAGTAGTTTTTTCCTATTTAGATGGTTGCCACCTAAAGGGCTTAGCATTTGATGCTAGGGTTGTTGGCTTGGAAATGTAGAAAAATGACATTGGAACACCCTTGCAAGTTTATTCCAATAGTGGTTTATGATGTAACTTGGGCATTTTTTGGTAGAATTTCCTCTAAAACAATGCTAAGGAGTTGGGTCAAATCCATCTAGGTCCCTTATGGGGTCCATGTGGAGGCTCTCCAAAACCTTACTAAGGGTTTCCTTCTTTTTTATTTTTTGATGCCAAGTTTGATAAAGCCATTTTCAAGCATGGAATCTAGTACATTTCTAATTATATCCATTACTTTATCAACTTGATATTTTATTATCTTTAAGGAGAATTCTCTTCAAGTCTTAGTTTCATTTGCATTCCCTAGTATCTCTTTTTCCGTCTGTCTCTTCCTAGATTGTATCATGGTCTCTTTGGGGTGCATTAATATTAGAAAATAATATAACTAGGGGTCATACCCTTATAATATTTATATATTTTTCTAATATAAGGTTATAAAACCTCATTCTTATTATATTATTTAGAAAACATAGACCATTTAATCATTAATAATCTAATACTTGTCTTAGATTATTAATTATTTAAAAATGGATGTTTTGAATATGTGTGACTAATATATTTTCAACTATTTTACCACCCCTTCTATATATAAGGAGGTTCTCTTTCATGAGAGGTGTATGAGAATTATGAGATTTATAGTGTATTATAAAAATGTGCACATGAGTTATTATTTGTCATGTCCCCATATTCAAAGAAGAAACCAAATTAAGTTTGCTACTTTACAACTAGAGGGTGTGGTCCACGAATGGTGGAATCAAGGCATGATAACCTAAGGACATAGCTCAATCATGACCCTAGAAGAGTTTAGTCAAAGATTGATGGAGAGGTTTGATAGGAAGGATCTAAAGATTTACTTCAAGGAACTAGTGCAATTGAGGCAAGAGGGTATAGTTGAGCACTATGTGGTAGAATTTTAGAGGCTATTGGTGATGGTTCTACATGTGACATAAAGGATCTACTCATGTAGTTATTTTTATCAAATGCCTCTCTGAATCACTCAAGGGTTTGGTAAGGAAATTTGATAAAAATTCCCTATATGATGCCATTAAAAGAGCTATGAGTTTCAAGGAATTAGTGACAAAAAGAAAACCCTACTCCAAGAGTGTACCACCAGTGCTACAATAAAAGCCTCCCTTGAAGAGCATCCCTTGAAACCTAATGCATTAGCCACCAAAATGAGAAAGATAGATGAGATGAAGAATGAACTCATGAGGAAGAAGCTAATTTTCTCTTATAGAGATCCATGGACTCTTGGTCATAGATACTTTAGTAATTTAGAAAACTACAAGTTACATAAAAGTAGTGTCAGATAAAAATGTAGAATCAAAAGATGAACTAGATGTATTTGAAGACTCTATTGATCATATTGCTAAAGAACACACAACCATAAGAGAAATTACACTTGATGCTCTCTCCAAATCCCTAAAATATCTTCCCTTTAAGGTTTGTGGAGTGCTCGTAGGATAAAGGATGATCTTTCTCATCGAAAGTGGGGCCACCCACAACTTTATCGGTGAAGGTTTGGTTATGAAGTTAGGATTGAAGGCATAAGGACTTGAGGTTTTTAATGTTGTAGTAGTTGATGGATTGACCATTCCATAGAAGCAAGTAACCAAGCAACTCAATATCACTCTGGGAGACCATAAGGTATGTGATGAATTTTATGTGATTGGTTTGGGGGATACTGATTTGGTTCTTGGGATACAATGGTTGCACTCTCTAGGAGAGTATTCACATAACTAGAAAACTATGGAATTTAAGTTCACTGTAGAGGGAAAGAAGATTGTCCTTAGAGGGACCTTGAATGGAGATCCACATGTGGTAATGGCCAAGAGGATGGAGAGAATATTCTATAGAGGCCAAGTAAGATGGGAAGAAAATTATTTGATTCTTCCCACAAAGTGGAGATTAGGAGAAAAGGATACCCCTCATATTGGTATTTAAAAAAATTAGATAGACATTATGTAGTCTTCAATGGATTTCCTTTGAGGTTATCACCTATAGAGGGTTTCAACAAACTATAGATGGAAGAAGAGGCTAAACCTATCATCACTACACCATACCATCATACAAGAGGGTATAAAGAGAAGGTAGAGAAGGACATGAAAGAACTTCTTAATATGGGACTCATAATCTGACCTAGCTTCAATCCATTTGCATCTTAAATAGTTCTTATGAAAAAGGATGGTTCTATGAGGATGTGTATTGAATATAGAGCCTTGAACAACAAATCCATCAATAATAGATATCTTATTCCAAGGATAGATGGACTCCTAGATGAATTACACAGAGTTGTGTACTTTTCCAAGATTGACCTAAGATTAGGATACCATCAAATCTGCATGAGGGAAAATGATGTGGAGAAGAGAAAAATTTAGTGTCATTAAATGGGAATTTTAAGTTTTTAGTATGCCTTTTAGACTCACCAATTCTCTAGATACATCCTAATTATGATGAATAAGGCATTCAATAAGTAGCTTAAAAAATTTGTTCTAGTTTTCTTTGATGACATATTGATCAATAGAAAAAATTAGACAAAATACTTGGAACACTTAGAAAAAGTTATGGGCATTTTAGAATAGCAATCCCTTTATGCTAAGTTGTCTAAATGTGAGTTTGGATTATCTGTTATTCTCTACTTGGGTCATGTCATAAGTTTCAAGGGCATTTAGGTAGATCAACAAAAGATCCAAGAAATCCTTGATTAACCTCCACTCACCAACCTAACTCAGTTGAAGGGTTTCTTGGATTTGTGAAGGGGCTATCTCAATTGGATTCTCCCTTGAATGATTTGAAAAAAAGAGTGAGCCTTTTTATGGTCTGAAGATGCTCATTTTTTTGGACAAGCTGAAGGAGGTAATTAGTTCATTCCCTATACTTTCCATTCTTGATTTTTCATTACCCTTTTTGTTCAATTTGACTCTTTTAGAGAGGGAATTTTATATTTACTAAGAAAAAAGGGACATCCGATAGATTTTGAGAGAAGAAAATTGAGCAAGTTAGAGAAGGATACTCCATATATGACAAGGAAATGCTGGCAATAATGCATGCATTGGATAAGTGAATAGATAGTAATTATTTTGTGGAAAAATTATTGTGAAGACTAATCATAATAGTTTAAGATTACTTTTGGAACAAAAAACATTGAATGATTTCCATAAAAATGGGTAAGAAACTTGTAGGCTTATGATTTTCAAATAGAGTGCATTAAGGGAAAACTGAACATGATAGTTGAAGAACTTTCCATAAAACCTTCTTTATGTTCATTATTTGTCCCTTTTTCTAAATGGGAGGTTTGCATTATACTTGGGTATGCCAAAAATATTTTTTCTACTAATATCCTTGAAGAATTTGTGAAAGATGATAGGTATGTTGTGAGGGAAGGGTTGATCCTCTAGAAGAACACAATCTTCTTGGTTCCCGAATCTAAGGTTAAGGGGAATATTTTGAAAGCTTTCTATGACACTCCAACAATAGGAGACCAAGGATATTATAAGACATATAGGACGATTCGTGAAATATTTTATATTTTTTTGAAGGAGGATGCCCATAAGCTCATGTTATAGAATGCATGACCTATGAATGAAACAAGGGAGAACAATTTTTTCCAGTAGGCCTTCTTCAACCACTTCCAATTCCTGAGAAAAAATGGGAGAGCATATCCATGGACTTCTTCACAGGTTTACACAAGGTACAAGATAGAGACTATATAAATATGTTGTGGTTAATGGATTGACAAAGTATCCACATTTTTATTTCTTTTGCATTAGATTTTAAGGCACTGCAAGAGGTAGAAAAACTCTTCAAGGAGATATTTAGATTACATGGCTTGTCTAAGAACATTGTTAGTGATAGGAAAAACATATTTCTTAGTTCCTTTTGGCAAGAATTATTTCACTCGACGAGATCAAAACTCATGCCAAGCACTATCTAACATCCCTAAACTTTCTTGGCTGGTCTTGGTGTCCTCAACACTCCTCATAGCTTTTGAGGGTTGTGTTGTTGTATCTTTCCATTTGTGTGATTTCATGTTGTGGTAAGAAATCTTAGAAAGCATGTGGTTGGTCTAGAAGTGATTATCATCATTCCAATTAGTGGAGAGTTTGTATCTCCTAGTTTGACATCCTTTGGTGAAGGTATGTCCTTGTGTTGTTTGGGTTAAGTGAGTCTAGAGGTGGATTGGAGGTTGATGATTCCCTCATCCTATACTAGAGTTGTGTCAAGTGAGAGAACATGATTAGGCATTATAATTGATCATCATGTTGGTGATGTTCCTCCTCTCTCTCTCTCTCTCTTGTTCTTCATGGGGGATTTGTCCCACGAGTGGTTAGTCTTCCACTATTTTCACCTTGATTATGCAACGGAGAATTCATCTTGTTGTTGTTCTTTGTGTCATGGTGTTCATGCGACACTTGTGTGCACCTCGTATGCAAGTTCAACATGTTGATGTCATATCCTTGGTGTTGTGGTTGTTATATTTCAAAAAAATTTGTTTAGTCAAGTTTTGCCTTGTGCTTCAAGTAGAGAAAATTACATCTTCAATAAAAGGGAAAGCATATGAGAATAAGGCCATAAATTCAACATCCAATTATAGAGTGCTGAAATTCATTAACTATACCAAATACATAATTAAATTTATTCCACATTTGTTTAAGTGGTGTATAAATTACAAGATGAAATTAAAAATTATTAGAAACGTGTAAGAAAATGATTCTCATGTCTTTAGCTAATTTGTCTTAATATATAAAATATTTATATTCTTTTGTAAATTAAGTTTTCTATTCACTTAACATTTATCATAAACACTTAGATTGAAGAAGCTTTTATACTTTAAGATTCCAAGTGTGATAATTGTGTGGAGTTAAGAGATCATTTTTTTATCCATAATGAAACACAAAGTGACACTTGAAATTGTTCTTTATGAACTCCTTAAAATTTGATTAGTGTTGTAAGACTAGGCTCCCCCAAAACATCAACACTTGTTGATTATAATTTTTGTAATTTTGAACTTGCGTAAATCATCCATTTATATTACATGGATATTTTTACAACATTTTAAAATACAAGCTTATTACTATGAAATTTACAGTCAAAAAATAATATAATATCAACTTGGAGGCTTAAGAAAACAACATACATGCAAAGTTGCAACAAGTTTGAAACTCTAGAGTTTTACAAGTGTTTCATATTTATAAGGTCCAAAAAAAGTAAAAAAGCTACAAAGTTCTAGCAATGCCTATAATTTTACAATAGGTTGTTCTACAAAGTTGCATTGAACTTTAGAAGCCCACAACAGTAGGTTGTAAAAACATCTAGAAGTTTGTGACAATATGTTGTGTCAAATTTGATATTTTGTGATAATTCAAAGTTAATTTTTTTTAGTACTTTGAACTTTGTATTCCATTTACAGGTCAAAAATTTAGAGCTACTTTGTAGTTTAATCTTTGGAGTTGATTTGTAGTTCAAAATTTGGAGCTAAGTTGTAGTTTAAACTTCAAATTCAATTTGTAGGCTTAAACTTTAGAGTTGGATTGTAGGCTAGACTTTGGAGTTGATGTGCAAGTTAGAATTTGGAGATTTTTTGTTGATTCAAACTTTAGAGCTAGCATGTAGAAAATAGGGGTTTGTCGATGATGCTACTATAGGAAAAAAACTCGATGGCCAAAAAGACCAACTACTTGAGTTACAAAATAGAGTTAAAATTCCAACAATGAAAAATATAAGGGTTTGGAGGTGTAAAAACCAATCAAAACCTTGATGGCACCCTCAAAGATAGGAAACAAACACAACAAAAAAATTTGATCAAGACAAAAATTGATGATGTAATTCTTTTCAAAAGTATGAGAAACTACTATTAGGTTTTGCAAATCCTTTACAAACTTTGGTGTTCATAGAAAACTAGTTTGAACTAAAATAAATTATCGAAAAACTTCTAAGGAGGCACCAAAAACTACAAATTTAATCTTGGAAACACTATCAAGAAATGTCACAAACAATAAAATGTTAATTGATCACTACAAAATACTTTAAAACTCTAGTTTGGCCACTACGGAATGGGTTTAAAAAAAATAGCATAGGTATAAACATATGAAAAATCATCTGTATAGGTACAAAAAATGAGAGAGACATCAATCTAAATTTGACAAAATAATAGACAATTATAACTTTCTCATTCATTTTAAATTCAATAGTGGTATCTGTTTAGCCCTACAATGCATCGATGGTAGGGCTAAGTGTATGATTTGAAAAAAAATAGAATTGCTATTCATGGCTCTGATCCCATATTGAAGCAACAATAAAATGAATTGTGCAAAATACAAAATCTTTCACAAATGAACATGAACATAATAATGTCAAAATCTATCATAAAAGTGAAATCAAGAATATACAATAAACTCCTTGTATATAGGACAAGGAGGAAGAAGGAAGATAGGAGTAGACTATTGAATAACCCTCCAAGAATTTTAATGCATGTAGAACACTTAGAATAGTTGTGAATACATGGGTAAAGTCCCTATGAGATGAAGCAATAAAATAGAAAACCTCTAAGATTCCTTAAGCTATTGTGAATAGGTCTACTAAGTAAAAGCAAATTGGGTAGGTAATAACACTTTTCACACTAACAATATGTAGATAAGGTTCCTAGATTAGATAGTTTTCTTACTTGCTTCTACCAAAAGTGTTGGGGGATTATTGGTAGAGATGTTGGGATGTTGTAAATGATTTATTAAAATCTAGCAATCTTTTGAAGGATATTAATAACACAAGCATTGCTCTAAACCTCCCAAAATTATATTGCAACTCCTTTGCTAATTTCCACCCTATATCATAATGTAATAACATTTATAAAATCATCTCCAAGGAAGTGGCCAATATATTTGAATTGGTTCTCCCTTAAATGATTTCCTCTAAGAAAAGTGGCTTCATGCTAGGATAGTAGGAAGAGATATATATATCATGGATGGGATTATTCTTACCCATGAATCTATTCAGTCAACTCTAAAAAATAAAATCATGATGATTAAATTAGATATCAGTTAGGCTTATGACTGGATGAGTTGGTTATTTTTTATGAGTGTAATATAGGAAAATATGGCTTTTGAATGGATTTTTAATTATATATCTACTCCCAGATTCTCTATTTTGGTTAATGGAAATTTATGTAGTTTATTTGAAGAAAGCCATGGAATTAAAAGTGTGGAAACCATATATCCTTTTTATTTTTGTGCTAATGCTTGAAGCACTTGGAAGAGTCATTAACACTAAGGCCTCTTTGGGTATTTGGTGTGGCATTCATAATACTAAGAATTTGCAAACCATTACTCACCAATAGTTTACAAATAACACCATTTTGTATGGGGAGGCTCAAATGGAGGAGACTATTGCGATTAAATATACTCTTGAGTATTACATTTCTTCCTTGGGTCAATTAGTCAATAATGACAAATCCAACATTTTTTTCTTTCACACCAAAAGTGTGGCTTAGAGGAGGAATATTAAATATCTTGGTTTCAACATCAACAAAATTCCTAGAAAATATTTGGGGGTCCTATTGTTTAAAGGAGATATAATAATTGATCTATGTATGACACCATTGGTGCTTGTAAATTCATATCAAGCACATGGAAGGGTCATTAGTTAGATGAATGAAACCTTTGGTCACTTGTAAATCCATAGACCAATTATTAAATCCATTCGTTTGAATATTTAGACACATTTATGATATCTTATCTACAACTAATGAAAAGGCCACTCAAAACATCAACAAAAATTTGAAATATTTCCTTTGATAAGGGATCCAATGAAATTAAAAATATTCCAATAGTTAGTTGGGAGATAGTTTAAAAAAAATGTTGGTAGCACTAGCATTCAAATATCCTTAGCACATAATGTTGCACTTAGTGAAACACTTGTATTCATGAAGAATGTTTAACAATCTTATGGCTTTTTGGCACAAGATTCTTTGAACTAAGTATTTGGCTAATGTGGTATTTAAGTAGAATTCTCATAACTGCTAATCACCTAAAAAATTCACATATTTAGAGATTTATGACGAATTTTCTAAGACATATTATTATTGATCACTTATCATGAATTGTCAATCATGAAAATTTTGTAAATTTTTGGGTTGACTCCTAAAATGGGTTTTTTCCTCTGATTATTATCCCAGAGTTAGGAAAATGCAAGGATATAATGGAGGATGTGTGAGTGATAAATTTGCAAAAGAATTGGGAAGGAAAATCTTGATTGATCCAAAAGAAGAGAAAATCATTTGGTGTGGGAAAAAAATGGGATGTTACTTGATGAATCTTAGTTATTGCATTCAAAATAATGCCTTTGACAACTCATCTTGACCATCAAATTTATGTTGGAGCATAAATTTTCCTATACTACTTTACATAAGAAAATTTTGATTGCCCGAACAGATTGAAATATGTTGGCATCCTTGGTCCCTCAAGATGCTCATTGTGTCAAAATATGGAAGAAATGTAGAACATATCTTATTATGGTAGCCTTTTGTTTTTAACCATTGGAGCTAGCTTCTTGATTGATTAGGATGGTTTAGGACATTTTCAAAGGACATTGTGGAGGTTTTTTGTTGCTAGTTGTGCCTTTTTAGCAACTCTTCCTAATCTAGGTTATGGTTGGTGAACTCATGCTTGGTCATTTCAGGAATCTAGAAAGAGAGGAACTCCAGAATTTTTATAGACAAGTGCTAACTAATTGAAGATGTGTTGAAAAAGATAGAAGTTGACATCTATAAATTCCTAAATGTAAAGATCTAGATAGAAATGCTAACTCAAATCAAAGGAAATTCACCCGTTGGGATAATTGAATTATGAAGGTATGGACTTTATTGAAATTCATATTACGCTTGTCTCTAATATTTCAATGGTTGACTTTGTAAATAAAAGAATTAAGACAAAATGGATGGCCCCCCAAGTGGAAGATTGAAATGAATTTCAATGGGGTCTCTAGAGGTAATCTCAAAGCCTTAGGTGCTAGATGCATCATTAGAGATGAGGCATGAGTCTTTTATTTGGGTAGTTTCAAAGTATTTACCAATTGACACCAACAACAATGTTGAGTTTTGAACTCTATTAAAGATCATAAGCAACATGATAAAAAAAACCTATCAAGTTTTAATATTGAAAGATATTTGATAATTTGCATAAACACAATAACATCCTATAAAATTCACAACTATTGCTGTGATTAGTCCATTTTACAATAAGATATATTTAGAGAATCAAATATATAGGCACTAATTTGACCTCTTTGCTCTTAAAACAAGCTTTCAAACCAAAATGTTTACCGTCGTTCCTTAAACAACTTTGCCAAAGATTGTAATGGACACTGATTTGACCTCTTTGCTCTTGAAACACCCTCCATTGTTTTCTTTGGATTTGGCTTTGAAGTTGTTATTCAAAAATTCATTTAGGTGTTATACAGGTTTTATCCCCTGCTCCGACTTTTTACAAGATGGCTTTTATCTTTCCAGGTTACTGCACGGCAGTCAACACAAATTCAGATTGTACTCAAACATGTGTTCAAACTAGAGTAACAAATGAAAACACTGGCCAAAGATCAAGAGAACCTGCCGGAAATTGGAGGAACTGAATTCATCCATTGGAGAGCTTGCAGGCTTAAAAGACGCACTAATACATCAAGGGTGAATAAGATGTTTTTCCAGTTTACGAAGAGTATTCAGAATGTTATGGCTGCTACGTCTATGACATGGAATTTTACCGTGGAACTCCCGTCGTAAAGGTGTAAGCTTATGTTTCACCTGTAGTGACTGTTTTGCTGCTGCATGTTTCCTTTAGAGGGGCCAGGTTTCTGTGAGTCATGTTTAGTTGATTTGACTGTGCAAATTTTCTACGGTCCACCTAATGGATTTCATGGGTAAACAGATTTCTGGAAGTACGATACACCGTAGTTGAAGCTCATATATATCTGGTTGCAAAATTAATTGTTGGGTTTTTTTCCTGGAGTGTTCAAACAGAATATGAGTCTTCATACCCTCTGAACTAATTCGTAGCTATTATTGTATCTTCTATTAAATTGATGTAAAATTGTTTCATGATGATGGTGTTGTAACTTACTGTTTTCTTCTATATTGTCTGGTCAAATCTTTTCTATGAAACAATCATGTAAGTTCCAAACAAAACACAAATTTTGCATGTGATAGTTACTACACAGCGCTTCCTCATGCAAAGAAATTGTGTACATTTATAAATCAAATTTCATTGTTGAAGGGCTGCAAATCTTGTCTTTTAAATACTTTAAGACAGCCTCTGTCCCACGTTCTAAAATAGGTCGTCTAATGCTTCTTAATGGATTGCCGCTCAATCTTAAACTCTGCAAGCATGGATGTAAAAGCCCCAGTTCTGGCGGAAGCATTCTAATAGAGTTATCAGACAAATCAAGCTCCACCAGACATGTTAAATGCTGGAAACTCTTTGGAATTTCAGACAGATTATTCTGGCCTAAATCAAGAATGCGGAGTTTGCTTAAGCTGGACAAATCAGAAGGGACTTCTTGTAAACGCATTCTCCTCAAATACAACTCTTGCAAATGTGGCATGTCGGACAGTGCAGGAGGCTGTGGCAATGAATTAGCTGAAATCCCACTTAGATCAAGAACCTCAAGCTTTGATAATGCTGCAAAGGCATCTTGTGGGAGCTTATTAAGTGGATTTTTATCAATTTTTAAGAACCGAAGATTGAAAAGAGATGCAAATACTGCACCAGGCCATTCCTCTATCTTGTTATCTGATAGAAGTAATACTTTGAGTGAGCTGCATTGTGAAAGCTGACTTGGTAGTTCTTTGATTTTATTCTTGCAGACATCCAAAGCTAGTAATTCTCCCAATTCCCATGCAGCAGCTGGTATGGTTTCCAAGCCTAGCCCACTGATGGATAATTGCTTTGTTGATGATGCCTCCTCAGAAGCCATATCAATGCAATTTTTAATATGGCTGGGGTCTAGTTGTTGAAATGGAGGCTTGCAATGGATACATTCAAGAGTCAAATGCCTTCTGTTGGAGATGGGGCTACTCCCCCACTCTAGTGATTTAGCAGGAGAGATGCCATTCAAGCCCCTGCAGGTGGAGACTGTTGGCGTGGCTGGGCTTATTCCCCACTCTACCAGTTTTGCAGAGGAGATGCCATGCAGACCCCTATGGGTGGAAGGGCTTTGTGTGCCTGGGCTGCTCCCCAAGTCTAGTGGTTTAACTGGAGAGCTGCCATGCAAACGGAAATTCCTCGGGGTGGAACATTCAGATGTGGCTGGACTGCAACCTAGGGAACTACCATGTAATCCCCTGCAAATGGAAGAGCCTTGTGTGTGTGAGCCCCTCCCCCAGTCCAATGGTTTAGCTGGGGAGCTACCATGTAAACCTCTTCTGGTAGAAATCTCTGGTGTAGCTGGGCTGCTCCCCCACTGTGGTGCTTTAGCCAAGGAGCTACCAGTTAAACCCCTGTGAATGGACAGGCCTTGTGTATCTGAGCTGCTCCCCAACTCTTGTGGTTTAAGTGGTGAATTGCCATGCAAACCTCTTTGGTTGGAAGAGTCTTGAGTGTCTGGGCTGCTCCCCCAATCTAGTGGTTTAACTGAGGAGCTACATTGCAAACCCCTGCGTATGGAAAACCCTTTTGTGTCCGGGCTGCTCCCCCAATCTAACTGTTTAGCTGCGGCACACATTTTAGCTGGGGCACTGCCATGCAAACCCTGGCACGTGTAGAGCCCTGTTATATGGGGAGTACTTTCCCCAGATGCAATAGGAGATTCAGTATCTTCAACAGGGGATTGTTCCTCTTCATCTAAAATCATCCTGTTACGAAGATACTCAAGCAACGCCTCTGTAGTACCAAAATAAACCTTGCTTCTTGACCCTCTAAAAGGATTCCCAATCAATAGAAGCTTCCTCAATGTGGTCATATTGCCAAGCTGTGCCGGCAACCTAGTAAGACAGTTATCTGATAAATCCAAGACCTTAAGTTGCATCTTGCACGCCTCCTCTGGAAACTCTGTTAGCATATTAGAACGGAGGTCAAGGGTTTTCAGTGACGAAAGATCTCCAAAATCCATAGGAATTGACGACAATTCATTATGCCCTAGAAAAAGCTCCAGAAGAGAAGAGCATCCACCAAATGACGAGGGAATGGCCTTAATTCGGTTCTGATGGACATCAAGACGGACAAGCTTCTCGAGCTTTCCAATAGATTCAGGTATCTCACTAAGAATGTTGTTAGCAGCATTTATCTCCCTAATAACAGTGCATGAGCTCAGCAAATGGTCAGGGAACTTTGTGATCTTATTACCCTCTATATCCAAGCTCCTCAGGTTAGAACAATGAATGAGTTCATCTGGCAAAGCTGTCAAATGATTGTTTGACACCTTAAGTTCTTCTAGCTTTCTACATTTCCCAATATTGCTTGGAAGTGAGATTAGTTGATTATTTGCACAATTTAGAGTAACCAAGGCATTTGCAGAACAAATCTCTTGAGGAATTTCACTCAACAAATTAAAAGATACATCTAATGATTTGAGCATTTTGAGCTTCCCAATTGCCGCAGGAAGATGAGAAAGTTGATTGTGGGCGATGTTCAAAACAGTGAGACCAGAGAGACGCTCCAGTTGTTCTGAGAGGGTGCGGATGTTGTTGTGAGCCAAGATCATTTTCCTCAAATCCACAACCTCCCACCATTTCTCTTCTTCTCCAAGTGAATCTAAATAATTGTAAACCTGATGTGGAACCTCATTCAACTCACGATTTGAAAGGTTCAGAGAGCCTGTGGCCCTTGCAGCCTTCAATACACTATCCATGTTCTCAGTCTGCACTTCAACTATTTTTTATTAAATGTGTAATTCAAGCAATTGGAAAACTGACCTCAAACCAGAAAATGAAAAAAATCGGAAGAAATCAAACGAATTGAAGTGGTTAAATTTAGCTTGTAAAATAGATTTTGAAACATGAATTTGTCGATCAGTCGCGTCCCTACAGTAATTTCTTACATATAATTAATTTTGTTATTTTTTTAAATAATTTTATTTGAAGGGTTATCTCTGTAATTCAGTAATCAGTAGTTTGTAATATTAGTAGTTATTTTTAAAATTTTATTTTATATTTATCATTAAAAATTTGATTTTATTTCATTTTTAATTATATATTTTTTAGATTCGTTATATATATATTTGTATTTTATTGTTTTGGGTTAATCTTGTAAAGTTTGAAATCAAATTGAAGGGTTTTAGAATTGACCTAAAAAATTAAACTTTAAAATTTAAAATTTAAATTTCTAACTCTTTTTCTACTAGTTGTTGGAAGTCAATTTGATATGTTTTTACATAACTTGTTATTATGTCTTTGTATTTAAAGACATTCAATGCACAATTAATTCACTTTTTTGAATAGATAGTGACTACACTAAGAAAACTATGCAAGGAACATTTTGATTTTGAGCTTATAAGGAGTTCAAATCAAAATTCACATATTATAGGCCATATACATGCTTCTGCATAATGGCTTCAAATATTCACCTAAAGCTATAAAGCCAACCCACCAAGGGGGTTGAATAAAGATAAATTAACCCCAGCAATTCAAAAACCTTCCCAATTTTTTTTTAAATACCAGCATCCTTACTCATCAATAGAAGGTTCTACATTCTCCTAGGATATTCTCATGGGTTATAAATAAGTCTTGCACATCAAATTTGATTCCCTTGATGCTTTGGCTCAATCCCAAGGGGCTTGGATTCAACTCACAAATAATTTTGGAATGTTAAATTTTATTTTTATCATTTATTAAGGACATTTATTGAATGATTAATTGATTAATTTAGGTGTGTCTAGAATTAATATTTTAAATAGTACATTAAAAATGATGGCATTATGTTTGCGTTATCTTATGAAAATTTGATGATTTGTTATCTTTGTGGAATGTTCTTGATTTAAACCAATAGCTTGATTGTACATGATAATTGTAAATATTTGTCATTATGAATTGACAAATGTTTCTTAAATTATATGAAATTGATATTTGAATTATTTCATGAATACATTTTTTTGATAATGAGACATACTAACTACCATATGTTGACATGAGGGGGATGTAAGATGGTATTTTCCCCTCTCGCACATTGAGGGAGAGTATCATACTTGACAAGAAGATAGAAGGTGACAATAAGTACATCAAACCATAATAATCAAAGAACCCACACACTTCCACTAGTTTGATAGTGAGATGAATGCATTCTAAGCATATAGATGGTAACTTACCTAGAAATACCATCTTAAGTTAGTCTTTTCTTTTGGATGCATTTAAAAAAATTAAATATAAGTATATTTTATCATTTATGTCTTGAGTCATGAATATCATTTCATGGATCTAGATCATAGCATTTCCAAGTCAATAAGTTATAATAAATAATAAAGTATTTGAAATAGATTTAAAAGTTTGAATTAAAATAATAATACTTTGGAAAAGAAATAAGTGTTTTATTTATTTTTTGAACCTTGCAAGTGATGGAGTTCGTGAATGGAGTCAAGTTTAAACCATTTTATTTAATATTTTAATATCATAGTCGGTAGAAACGAGTGGAGGTAATAATTAAAACATTTACATAAATTATATATTTTAGTACAAAAGCCAATGATAAAATGGAGTATTCCATTTTGAATAGAAAATTAAGAGGAGTTGTGGAGGAGAAGGTTATCATCCATTCTTTATTTTATTTTGAAGTTTTCTTGCATGGGCATGGGTTTTTGCATTTATTTTCTCTCTTCATTTGTTGATTGTTATAGTAGTTGAGCATAGGATTTCTGTGAAATTTTGGAAGTATTTTTGGAGCAAAAACTTTTATAAGTTTTTGATTATAAGAAAAATAGGTTTTGAAGGGGCCCTGAAATCCTATACAAAAAAGACCACTGCTTTTAAAGATAATCAAAACAAAACAAGTAGCCAACCATTAGCAAAAAACAATTGCAAAAAACCAGCCAAAACATAGGATAGAACCAGCAGGAAATTACAGGATTTTAAGAATATTAGTTGCTTCAAGATCACGAGCAATGATCTTCTTGTGCATATCCATCACCTCATCTACCTCCTTATCAGGAACCCCCAAGTTCTTTTTAGTATTGTTGTATGTGCAAGTGCAAAGGCCCTTATCATTCCCCCCCCCCCTTCATGTATTTGGGGAGATCAACCAAACCAAAAGCTTCTTTCAACTTGCACCTAAAGAGTCACCTTTCCACAGTCTAGCCTTTTCATTCAAAAATTGAAGACCCTTAGCATTATTGTGGAGAGTAGATTGATTGATTTGACCACGGTTTCTAGATTCTCATAGGCCTTGGTCATTTTTTCTTCCAAGACTAAGACTCTATACTCAAAGTCCCTCTTCATTTTGAGCATCTCATCATTAACCATATTCAAGATGTCAAACAATTGATTAACCTGATCCAAAATCGAAGACTCATGAGAATTAGTATTAACCTCAACATTATTAATCAGGGATTGAACCTTAACATTGGTAAGGTTTAGCTCATTGAACAACCATTTGAAGAATCTAAAGAAGATGATTGAGCCATCCTTCACCATGTCCAACACATCAGATAACTCTTCACGGTCATGATTAAAGATGTCCCTTTCATCAACCAAATTATCCTTAAGAGCATCCTGAGTCTCTACACATCCTTCAAAATCTCTTTATCTTTATTAAGAGTATAGACACCATCATGGACCTTAATTTTACGCTTGCGATTCTCCACCTTAGTAGGCACAAATTGACTATTTGAATTTCTTAGCTCCTTTTCCACCTCAAAACCTTTATCAATAGATAACTTATGCTCACCATTTAGACTCCCATCCAAGTATTTGCTAGCATTATGCTCTTGTGACCGATTCTTCTAACTAATAGATTGCTCCTTACCCTTGGCCTTCTTTGAACTATTACCACCATGCAGCTGCTTCTTCCTCTTCCACTCTAACGTAGGGGAATCCACCTCCTCACAAGCTTCATCTTCCACAATGCTGTCATCTTCTTCTTATTAGAAGAAAGGACGTCACTACTAGGCGCTGAAAATTATCCTTTCTTTACCTTCTAGGTCGTAGAGAAAACATCATCCTCCTCGCTACTAGTAAGTTACCCTTCCAACCAAGAAGGATGCTAAGATTTTTGCACCTTCTTTTTCAATTTGAGGTCAAAATCTTCAAGGGACTTCGAGAGCACCTCCATTGAGTCATTCAACCCTTCTTTAGTTTCCACAGACTCATAACCCGTACCATAACCTGTTGATGATGTTTTCTGCACAACAACAACTCAGATAGAATATGAAATCCTATCTCTCTTGAAAGGTAAATATCTATCAACAAGCCTCAAGAGATAACCCCAAGGTCTCTTATGTTAGGTCTTGACAATGCATAAACAATTCAGTGATAAATGTGAAAATGCTGGTAATCACAAAGGGACCTTACTACAAGCAAAGACTGAATTTTGAATTTATCAGATCTAGCAATGTAATGATACTTCAATCCTAAATCTAATCCAAATAATAAAGAAATAACAAAAGGTTAGGGTTTCAAAGAGATATCTAAATTAAAACTGCTCCTAAGATTAACAATGCAAATGATGAAATACTAGAAATGGACCAATCCCTCACAAACTAATTCCTGCTTGACCAAGATAAATCTACAATCTTACAGAAATAATGCAATCTTCTAAGGTTTTAAGATTTTCAGATCATGAACATTCATCCAAGATAACCCAATTGCAATTGAAATGAATAAACTTCATAATTGAACTAAGCACAATGAATATAAAGTCCAGGCTAACTTTGCAAAGCAACTAACAATCAACTAGCTGTGAAAAGTATGGACCAAGGATTGCTGCAAACACTTCAAACATTAAATCATGAACATCATTGAGTCAGATCTAAATCTAAATCTAATAACCTTGAGCAATTTGAAAGATAGAATCATAAGAACCATGCAAGATAAGTCAACACAAAAGAGATCCCCAGAAAATCACAATGTCCTCAATTGTATTGAATCACCAAATTTTAGCAACATTTCCAATGTTCTGTTACAACACTTGCTCAAAAATTGACTAACTTCTAAATCTGCTATACTGCTAAATTCACTTGTATCTGTCTATGTATTCTATTATGTGTGTTATATTATATACAAATGAGGCAAAATACCCAATTTATAGAGAACCCCAAAGCATGTCGGCCCAATAAGGGTTTTACAATAATAAAACAACCACAAACAAGTTGGCCCAAGGAGAATTCAAAATAGAACAAATTAGCATTTAATGCATGAACTCAATCCAGGTCGGCCTGGGATCTTTAACATAATTCAAATCAAGGCACAAGTTCAATGCAGGCCCATATTAACTTCCCTCTCTAGTTGAGTGCACCCCACCAAGTCGGCCAAGAGGTGGAGTAACTAGCACTTGAATTTCTTCATAGTTTTAACTTCATCTCGAGAACTCTAGCGACCAAGCCAGACTCAACCTGCACTCAACAAAACACCATTAATACTCATTATAACACCATCATAACATGAAGATCAAGATTAGCTCATCATCAACAATGTATGCGTCATCCAAATAAACTCAAACACAGATTAAAATCAACCCAGAAACCTCGTTCAATTGCAAACTACAAAATATGGGATTCTGAGCCAGCCGTGAAATCCGGACAAGAAGGGAGATTCCAGAAAAATCCAGCCCAAGCAGACTCCTACCAAAAGAACATGAAAACACCCATAAGTAACATAATCTGATCATTATCAACCAAGAAACAACATGAGAGATCTTAAAATATCTCAGATTAAACATCAAATGCATAATCATTCATTAACAACCCATCCAAATCATCCAATTTTACGTTTCACCAAGCTTTCCAGAAAATCCAGAAAAATCCGGCTAGACAGGAATTCTGCGGAGAGAGAAAAATTCTGGAGTTTCAACACATTATAGGAAAATGGAGGGAAGGAGGAAAAACCAGGAAAATCCAACCAGACAGGAAAATCCCGAGGTCGAAAAAAAAACCCAAAAATGACAATCCAACATGAATTTGCTCAAATTGACCGAAGGTCACAAATTTGAGGACCTAGGGCACAAAATCAGCCTGACATGAACCTCCTATAGATCTTCTTTGAATCCTAGGTTCATTCAAAAATAAATTAAGATGCAATGGCGACGCCCTAGGCATGAAACCCTAGATTTTAACCATGAACGCACAAGGCAAGCCATGAAATGCCCAAACACATAGGAATTCGAACTCCAAGCAGGACTATAACATTTTAAAGCATAACAAGATTGAACATCTCAACTCAGGAGAACACAAATGATAAAGCAAAATGGCATAAAGTTCAAAAATCAACCAAGTTCGTAAACCCGACGGCAAGGCGAAATTATGGAAAAATTCGGCCCAGGCGGAATTCCGCAAAGGCCAGAAATCTCTGAATTGCAGTGTAAAATAGGTCAGGCCGGACTCTGAATGCAATCTGGGAAAATCCGGACAGGGAAAAAAATCCTGAACTGGCTCAAAGACCCAAATGACAGCATTGAAATCAGAGTTTGAAAGAAATTCGGGAAAATCCGAATGGACAGGAAAATCTTGAACCTAGGTAAAAACCCAAACTTTGCCCAAAACATATGATTTTTAATATGCAAATTTGGGAAAACACTTGGGAAAGTAAAATAAATGTTTAAGCTCATGCCAAGGAAATGCAAATCCACAAAATTCAAGGGAAAAATACAAAGAGTGAAAGCAAAAGAGGGTCCCTGCTTTCAGCGGAGTGTGTGTGCGAAACTGCACAACATAACCAGACTTCAACGGTTTTAGATAGTTTTTAGAAATTTTCTTAGGTGCTTTCAGAATTTAGTAAAAGACTTAGCATAATCCATGATTAGAAAAATTAAACCCTCATGAAGAATGGGGTTCTTAGGGTTCTTTTTAAAGTCCTTAATTCCATTTTCCAAAGAAGCCAACAAATAATACACAAAAGATACTCTCTTTTTATGTCTAAAATGGTTCAATAACACAAAATGGTAGCCAAAGAGAACAAAATATATACTATCAAGGGTTATGTACCTCATTATCTCCACAACTAGGTCACCCCATATGGGTTTTATGGAATTGCGATCAAACACACCACATTTATCCTTCTACAACTGTTCCCTTTCCTTCCTCTTGAAGAAAGATGACATAGTAGCATTGGACTAGATTTTTTATCCTTGAACACCTTTCTACCATCAATTGCCATCCTGTAATGCTTCCAATTAATTCCTCTGTGATGTTTAATTCTAGACCAAACACCCTTAACACCCTATTTTTCCAGCCATTAACAAAGGCTTGCAACACCATAGGACCAAAGCCATGAATCTTTTCAATGCAAGGGGTAATACCACCCTCCTCAAAAAGACCCCAAATATTCTTATTTCTCTTAGTAGCATCATAGGAGATATGCTAAATTATGTTCCTTTCACCACCCATTTTGATCGCAGACCAAAGCGACAACTTTAGGAGAAAAATGAAAAGAAGAAGATGCTTTGTGAAAGGAAAAGGCTCTACATGCACCCAAAATCTACGTGGAAGTATTGAAAAGACTGGATATCATCATAATCTTTAAATGCATCTCTTTTCAGATAGCTACAAAATCATTAATTAGAATCGATATCACCTCAGAATAATCACACTGTGATGTGATATTACATACGCGACATAAAATAATCATAAAGGAAACCTCCTTCCTAAATAGTCTACATTTCATGATTACCAATAGATTGAATATCAATGGGAAGGGGATCCAACCTATCCCACACTCTAGGCTCAAACACCCCAAAGTTAGAAAACTTGTCTACCAAACCATTACCCTCACAATAAATATGAGTGATAAAACATTGCTCAAAGGTACTCAAAATAGCCATAGCATCAATAATAGTGGATTCCAATCCATCTTTTCTTTCATCCAGGAGTTCACCAAGATAGTTCCTGGCTATATATAATTGAAGAATGATAGGAACTATCTTGATGAACTCCCAGATGAAAGAAACCAATTCCTTCTCCTCCTCCGACAATTCAAATCTTGCCTTTCTAAAACAACCCGTTCAACTGTGAGTAGGAATGCATAGACCAACAAGGGGGATTACAATAGGTAGATGATGCTTTCACAAAGTGGTTTGTTTGGGTTCCCAAAGGGAGTGCCACCAAGACTATTATAAGTTATTGCCTCTATTTTCCTATACAATTTGTAATGCCCCTCGTATTTTCATCTTGTAGATGTGAGATCAATGCTTTAGCTTCACAATTCCCTCATGATTTTGTGAATTATTATTATTTCTTTGATTGGCGTGTATGAGCCACCACATTTTCAATGAGGTTCCTCAACATGTCAGTTCTTGGCATTTTGTATATTATATGCTTGGTTTATCATTATGTTTCAGTTTAGTGATGTGCATTATATATGTTGTGATTAAATGTGAATGTGGTTATTAATGTTCAAGGAATGATTTATATGATAGATGTATGGATGTTATTTTATGCTTTATACTATTGAGCCCTATGGAGTAATTATGTTGTGCTTCTGAAACTATATATACATTAAGCACATACCCTTAAGTGCATTGAATGGTTACAAGTACAGGGTTATTTCTCTATCTAGCTACATAGGTCTAAGTTATTCCCCCAATAATGGCTATTTCAAAGATGTCTCACTGGGCCTCCCTATCTATTTCTTGATTGCACTTGAATCAAGTATGGTATGTGTTATGTTTGATCCTATGTGAACTCAGATTCAAGTTAGGAGTATTCTGAAATCCCTATGTGTCGTGAATGACCAGTGAATGCTTGATTTAATTAATAGTTTAAAATCTATATTTTTTGCAAATGGAATATTAGAAATTTAAATGATTCTTATATATATTGGTTATTAAAATATTTTTTGTGCTTCAGGAAAGGGGAAAAATAGAATAAAAATAAAAATGAAGTTGAGAATGCTATTTAATTGTTTTATGGAAAATTCCTTGGGTTGGGAAATGTAGGTTGTGTGTGATTTAATTATCCTGTTTGAATTCCAAATTTCATAAAATTAAATGAATATATGCTTATATGGATTTAAATCATGCATTTAAATGATATATGTTATTCAATAATTCAAATTTAAATGTGTATCTAGATTTTGGGGAAAATGAAGGGACTTGCAAATTAAGAAATAGGAAAATGAATTTTATATTGTTTTAATTGGAAATCTAAAAAAGGGTAAATAGGAAAAAGGGTTTTATTTTTATTATGTAATATTATTTTGGGAAGAAATTGGGAGAGGAGAAAAATCCTCTCATGGTGAAAATTTGAATTGTTGATTGAGAGTGCATTCAAAAAGGGAATTTGATGGGATCAAATTCGTTGGGATAGGAATTAGAAAGGGAGTGTGTATGGGAGTTTTCTTGTGCATTCATTTGGCGTGCTTGAGACATTCTCCATTTTAAATTTTCTATTAATTTGAGGTAATGTTGAATTCTTCTCCTTTTCTCATTTTCTTTCAATTTTGAAAATTTGGAATAGGATTGGGAGAGTGTAGACAGGTCTCCCAACACAATTCAATTTATAAAATCTTATGCTCTTTTAATTGTTTTGCATTTTTTTGAAAGTTTTCAAATTATGTGGTTATAATGCCCAATTTTTGAGAAATGCATAAAATGCGAATTTGACCTTAAAAGTGTGTTGTTGGGCATATTTAGAACCAAAGGGTATTTATAGAATTTTTAAATTTGAAATTTAAATTTTCAAGCTTTTCTTCAATACTAGTGAAATTGGAATTTTTATGGTTTTCCTTTGTTATTAATTTTATAAAATTTGAATTCTCAAAGTGAAATTGAATGCTTGATTTTGGGGGAATTAGAGTCTCCTTAATGGATTTCCATAAGGATTTTTTTTATTGTGTTTTCTAGTTTTTGAGAAAAAATTATTCCATGTAATTATTGCTTTGTTTCCCATGCCACATTTGTTGGAAGATGTGATGATCTTAGGGTGTAGGTATTAAAGAGGGTTATGGGAGTGGATCCCAACATGAACCTAACCCAAAGTGGCATGTAGAAAACCATGGTGTGGGGAGTTTGGCTTAATAAGTGAAAACTAAGGAAATATGGATAATTAATTAACCAAGATGATAGATGGCCCTCTCATGCCTTGAGTACTCATAAGACTTGTAAGATAGATGGCCCTCTCATGCCTTAATTAACTAAGGATGATCAAGGAAGACAAGTCACTCAAGGAGAATAAGACTTGTAAGATCAAGTATCATCTTCTATATGAGAGGGCACTCGATTCCACATTAAGCCCTATGTGAGTGCCCATGAAGACACTCCCTCTCTTTCTCTCTAATACCTAACCCTAGTGTAGTTGAGTAGCACCTAGAAGATGATATATTCCCTTCCATATACACATGTATGGTAAGGGGGAAGATGATAGATGAAAATGAGATCAAACTGTGACTTGAAATTAGGATCTAAGCTAAGATCAAACACAAAAAATCTAAAATCTAATCCTATACATACGAAATGAAACTAAGCTAATTGAACATACATTAAGAAAAATATGATTACCAAAATGAATGCAAACAATACGCACAACTTTACCATCCCGTAGTGGAGTGTATTCGCTTGATGTTGGATTATTCTTGTCACCACGAAGCCTCCAAATTTTGTGTGCAAAAGCTGGATGAATGATGCTTGGTTAATCAAAAAAGGTTGAAGCTCTATCAATGGTAATTGTGATGACACTTCGTTACAAAAGTATGTTGATTCTCTGATCCTTATTTGTGAGAAGAGAGGTTTGTTATATAGGAAATGAGATTTTGAATCGACAATCAGGATCACGTTGGAGAATATCCAGATCAATGGTCAAAATGTGTTGAGAGGATTTAGAAATGAGAAGATTGTGCAAAGTTGATAGCACAATTTGGGTGATTGAAGAATAGATTGGCTATTTAAGGTTTAGATTGATCAGTCAGGATTTGATTGATCAATTAGAAATTGATTGATTTTAGTTAGGAAATAGATCAATTGGTTAGCAATTTAGATTGCTTAGTTAGCAACCCATGATTTTCTCAATCAGAAAGTGGGTGAGGAATATGAATTAATTGATTTAATTAATTCCTTTTTGGAGTTGAACATGCAAATCAAGTTTGAATTTTGTAAATAGAGTTGCATTAGTTTGATTTGATTTTTGATAATTGATTTGAATATTTTGATTTGATTATTCAAATTTTTGAGGGGAAGTGTCATAATTAAATTATTATGATTTAATAATTTAATCAATTTAAGAGAATAAGGTGATTTAGTGATGTAATCAAATAATTAGTGTTGTTTGACTAATTAGGATGAAATAAGATTAGATTAGGACTTTATTAAATAAATGTAATTTATTTATTTGGTTGAACTAATGAAACATGAATTAATCAAATAACATTGTATTATTAAATTAATAGTAGAATTAGGGTTTTGGATGCTATTTGTTATTGTGGGATGACCGTGGTGTTGGTTATTTTTTTAAGAACCAAACTGATCTCTAGAAATACCTATAGATTTTTCCATTTTCCAATTGTCAACACTTCTAAAGGGATTGGCTAGTGAATGAATAGAGGTTGCAAGACTTCTATTCATACTCTTTGGGCTCTGTGAAACCCGAGAGGGTGATCCCACAATGTAATCAAATACATTGTCAATAACATATATCTCTCAAAAACCATTCAATAATATGCATCAAATAAATTGGTACCTTATTTATCAATGCCACACATATTGAGCACGAGAGAATAGAATTCTAACACAGAACAACAACAATAATATCCCTTTGAGATTTTATGATTTAAAGACTGAGTAGCTAATGAATTAACACTGGGAATGAACCATAAATACTGTACATGAACTAGTGCCTTTATCCCAAGCATGAAGTAAATACCATTAAATGTGACCTAATAAAAATTTAGACAATAGCAACTATAACCTCAAGAAATCTTGCATTACAACATTTCTCTATGACGTTCATGATTATTACTACTTACGAATGTCCCAGTACCCAGATCTTATAAGTCATTAATATCACACAAAAAATTACATTAATTCATTGAATCAACAAGCAAACATGAAACTAAACATCCATCAAGCAATGACAGAGACAAATGAAAGAAATCCTTGATTACTTTCACTCATAACTCATAATACGCATACAAGGAGAAATAGTAGCCATGAAACTGATATTACTCTATATTAAATAAATGCTATATTATTATCATATTTACATGCATAAGTATGAACTCCAAAAGAAACTTAAGACAAAAACTCTAAAAATTGCTTCGTATTATCTTGACAACTTCACAGTATTAACTCAAAAAAAATTCAACTCTCGTGCTTCTGGCCCTGAATTCCTTCTTATAGAGATGAAGGAGCAAACAAGTTTTAGGCCAGATAGCACACATGTCAAGATTTCATTGGACCGCTTGTAACAATATTCCATTTTTAGTTATACTTGAGTTTTTAGGTGGAGCAAATAAACATGAGGCAAAATTGACCTCAAGTCTTTGTAGAAAATAGGTCCCACCTCCAAAAAACATCATTAGTTTGTTACAACAGTATCAAAATATTCTCCATGCACTCAAAAAATGCCAACCGTGGGAAAATCAAAACAAAAAAACCTACGAAGCAAGATAAGGAAAGCAGATAAAAGGTCAAAATTCATTAAACCACATTAGCACCACGTGCTATTCATTTGAATTTGAGGAGAGAATAATATTTTACCGTGTTATACCAAAAGCCTAATCTATACTATATTTGAGCTATGTATTATTCTTCTCCTGTCCATTATTCTTCTCATTCACTAATCCCTACACAGATTTACTTTGTGTATTTCTCACCAAGTATTGTATTCCTCCTCAGTGGGCCATTTTACATTCAATAAATCCTGCACCTTAGTAATGTACCAAGAATACTTGACATCAATTAAAATCCTGGCTTTTTTAACAAATATGTCCATCTTTGATTCAATTTCCACCATTGTGTAAATATTTGAATTGAACAAAATATAGTTAGTGACACTCAAGGTCATCATGGCTACTCCAAGCATTCCTCCCAAATCTTTCTTCCAAGTGTCAAATTGATGCAATTCACCTTTTTGATTCAGTATCCGAGGCATACCACATTCTTTCATCTCCTTGAATATCTTCAACTTACTTTGGAGCTGTATACCTAACTGTAGATGCATAAAAATGTCCTCTTAATCATTTTTATCCATTGCATAATCATATCTCCATAAAACCATTAAAATATTATAAGCATTTATAAGCATTTACTCATAACTATAATCCATTTACATAATCATTTAGTCATTTATCCATTATTTATCCAAATGCATATTTCATTAATTAATTTCATAAATATTTATCGTTTCATTAATCATTAACATATCCATAAATCATTTCATATTCATCCATTTACATAAATCATTTCACTTTGACTATTTGCATGATTATTCATTTGCATTAATAATTAAAATGCATCCATATTTCATTAAATAATTTAAAATTCATAAATCAAATTCCATGAAATTAGCTTAAAATTGCACATTAAATTCATAAATCAATTTCCATGGAATTAGCTCAAAATTGCACAATTTGAGCTTCCAAACATGAATCATGGCATAAATCAGTCCACTCATTTCTCATTTCTCATTTTCACATTATGGATTCATCTATAAAAACCTCCTCCTTCTTACTTTTTGGGGATACAAATTTTTATTTAAAAATTGAATTTCAATTTCTCTTCCACTCATCACAGCTTCTTGTTGCAATTGTGCTCATAAAAATCTGAGAGCATCACATGCATAAATCAAGAATCCTGGTGAAATAGGAAAACAATGGAGCTGATTTTCCTTTGAATGCATTTATTTTAGTTTTGCATAGTTTAGTTTGCATTTTGCATTTGTATTCATTTGGAAAGGCTTTATTGATGATATGCTGAAATTTTGATTTGAATTTATAAATTAAATCATTTAGCTTCTTCAGTTTTCAGCATAAACAAAATGGTGAACCTGACGTGAACGCCTGGATGAATATTTTCACATTTTGCATGCACACTGATCTGTAGAAAAATTGAAAAAAAAATCTGATATGATCATTTTGCATCAATTTCTTTGTATTTGATATGATCTACATTTTGCAGAGCATTGATTTCTTCACATCTACAACATATCGATTTCTTCACATCTGAATATGATATATATTTTGTAGGATCAACAACTCCAGATCTGATATGATATACATTGTCTCATTTTGTAGTTGAAAGGAAAAATATGATATCAATTTCTTTGCAGCAAGTCACATTGTGAAAGCATTTCAAAATACAATAAAAACTTTAATTCACCAAAAGCAAAAAAAAACAAAAAAACAAAAGAACAAAAATCATTGGCATAATTTAAAAATGTATCAGTTTTCAGCAATTTATGAGCTTGTAGCACAAATCTTTGATTTGAATCTTTCAATAATGAATAAAACCCCACAATATTTTATCCTGCAATTTAATTTTGAGTGTCAATTTTTAGTTTTAACATTTAAATTAGATTTTTAGTTTTTAACATTTAAATTAGATTTTTAGTTTTCAACTTTTAAATTAGATTTTAGTTTTTAGCTTTTAACTTTTAATGTAGAGTTAGCTTTTAATTTTTAAATTAGATTTAGCTTTTATTTTTAGCTTTTAACTTTTAATAGCTTTTTCTAATTTAGATTTTGTTTTTTTTAATTTTGATCTTTTTAAATTTAGTTTTATTTTAGAATGTAGATTTAATATAGATTTATTTCAGATTTAATTTAATTTAATCTAGTTTAGATTAAATTTAGATTAATTTTTAGAACTAGATTAATTTTAAGGCTTAGATTAATTTAGATTAGTTTTAATTAACTTAGACTAATTTTTAATTTAGTTTAGAGTTTTAGTTTCTAATTTAATTTAGATTTTTAATTTTTAGATTTAGATTCTTAGCCTTTTAATTTAGATTTAATTAGTCTCTAATTTCTCATTTAGTTAGATTATTTTTAATTTAGTCTAGATTTTTAGTTACTCATTTAATTTAGTTTAATTTTTACTAATATAGTTTAGATTTTAGTTTTAGATTTCTTTTCTTTTAGTGTGGATTTTAAAGTTAGAATTAAATTAAATTTAGATTTTAATTTATTTTAGAAGTAATTTAGATTTAGATTTAGATTAAATTAATTTCATTAGAATTTAGGTTCATTTTATTTTGGTTAAGTTTTGGTTTGTGGCTAATTTTGTTAATCTGGTTTCTTTTGCTAGGTTCGTTTGACAAAGAATTGAAAATCAAAATATACGCTTGTCAAAGAAAGGAGGCATGAAACTACTAATGAGATTTTGATGCAGGACGTTCATCGAAGACATGATTTTGAAACCAATTGTCTTTTAGATTAGAAAACACTTCAAATGGTGAATTAAAAATGAACAATTGTCTTCTCTCACATAGATCTAACTAGGGGGTGAATGAACACTATTTGTTGTGCTTGAGATGGTAGGGAGTATGCTCTCACCTTGTGCATAACTTGGTGATCAGAAACTAGACCCATCTATTTTATGTGTCACCTCGACTCAATAATCGAAGTATCCTCTCCCCTTGCGCACTTGTACGATCCTGGGTGCAAGAGAAACGATTATTGACTCTAGGACTTGGGCCTTCCTTGGTGGGAAAAAGTACTCACCCCAAGGTGACTCAAACTGACAATGGAGCTCTTTGGCCGAGCTACCCCCGACCGGTATATAAATGTGAATCCTAATGGAAAACTTAGGATTACGAGTGCGGATGTGTCATACGAACCAAGTAGTACTCCCCAAAACCCTGTTGAGCATAACCTCTTCAGGCTGGAGTGCCTCCTAAACGGAGATTAATCTTGTGCCCCATGTATGGCCACTCGAATGGGGGTCCCAAATTAAACACCTTTGTGTAGTAGCCAACAACCTTCTATTTTCTAGCACAGCACCGGTCGGTGTGAAGGCATCCACATCTTCACAGTTTTTAGTAGAGGTGATCAATCTGCCATGGGAGTTTCATGGGGGTTGGAAGCTTGGTTGGCCTGAGAAGTGAGTGCACTGTAAGGGGGAGCCTGTGTGGCCAAGCTTCTGGATTCACATGCTAATAATATGTGGCTTGGGAAACCCACGTGGAATCTAGCAGATATTATCCTTTCCAACCTTAGGATTTGTGCTTGTATTGCAAAAATTCACTATTGAAAATAAACTCAAAAACACTTTGTTTGCTATGTCTTGCATGTGTGTTCAAAAATATACCTCAAACAAAAATCACATCTAGTAACTTGCAACACCTCAAAACATTTCCAAAACCATCAACCAAATATGTCTAACTGCTATCCTCCATATTCATCCACGACCTATGAATGAAACCAAAGGATTGGATATCTTGACCATCGTTTGAAAGAGCTTGAAAAACAACTTGAATCCCAACATTTGAATGAAGTGATGCAATAATCTCATAAGACTTTATCCTCACCCAAAACTACATCATCCAAGTTCAATGTCCATGAATTTCTGCAAAGGCTAAATGAGAAACCTAAATCTATGTCCTCAAACACAAATAATATTGAGCAATCATACCATGTCATGCACCTATCTTCATCTCCCATAAGTCAAAATAAACCTCATGAGTCTTTCACCCAAGTTAATGAATCTATTCAACCATCCTCTTGCATCATACCATCTCCATCCAATAATTCATGTCAATCTATTAGTCCAAAGCATGCTAGCATAGACTCCCCTAAAAATCAAGATCAAAGTATTCTTTCCATTTCATCCAATGATACCAAAAATATCCAATGCTCTCCAATCTTTGACCAAGATCCCATCTCTCAAGAACCTCATGATGATCCCCTTATCTCTTTTTGTTTCATCCAAGATGATCCCCTTCCATCTCAAGAGAAAATTATCTTTCCAAATCCTCCTTCCACCTCATCTAATGAATCCATACCATCTCTTGATTCCATCATATCCAATGATCAAGATATGCTTTCCACAAAATATCAGGATTCCCTTCCTCATCAAGATCAAGATATACCTCCATTCAAGGATACCCTTTCATTCCATGATGATGTTCATCCTTCTCATGATCAAGACATTCCTTTCATACCACTTCATGATGATTCCATATCTAATAAAGAGAAAGCTAATCCATCTCCTACACCTCGTGATCCTTTTCCAAGTCAAGATCAAAGTACCCCATCATCCCCATGTCAAGATCCTATCACCCATCCTAATTCCCCTCATGATTACAATCCTCCACAAGATTCTATCACCCCTATTCAAGCTATACATGCACCCCTTACCTATCAAATGGGTTCTCTCACTTTTATCCAAGGTCACGGTTTACTCCAAGATCTTTTTATTCCTTCAATATCACATCCACCTCATGATAAACTTTCATCTTGTTTCATAAATAATACATACCCCATTGGCAAACGAATATGTCAAAGTATGAACTAAAAAGGAAAAGGATTAGGCCTTCATGAACAAGGTATCCTAGAACCCCTTTATATCCAAGAAAACACATACTATCATGGCCTTGGTTATACACCTCATGCTCAAGACATTGGTAGCCATCGTAAGTCCACATTCCATCAAAATAAACCTAAGTAACCTAGTCCATCAAACCTTCCATCTATCCTAGGTCCTTATCCTAGTCCATCAAAGCTTCCATCTATCCTTGGTCCTTATCATCCAAACCCTAGTTCATCAGCCCTTCCATCCATATTGGGGCCCTACATCCCTCCATCTCCTATTCATCAAGAACAAAAAAGGAACACATCCTTGATGCCCTCTCAAAATTCTATCTACATTAACCCATCCATAATACCTCCATATCATTCATCTCCATCCACCCATCCCATTGCTCTTGGAAGTAATTTGGGTGCCAAATGTCAAAAGATTCCATATCAAAATCTAGATATATCAAAGGATCAACATGTCTCCTTGAAGAGACAGGCAAAAACAAAAGAAAATCTGATCCAAATTCAAAAGAAAAAAATTCAAAGGCCACAAAGGCCCATAAATCAAAAAGGAAAATTTCAAAAGCCACAAAGGCCCATAAAGCAAAAAGAAGAATCTCAAAGGCCACAAAGGCTATGAATCAAAAATCAGATTCAAAAGCTATGTGGATTCCTAAAAGTCTCGTAGAAGCAATAAAATCTAAATTGGCATCCAAATTTGCTAATCCAAAAGCTTCCTCCTATCGTCCATCTAAAAACCTATCACCTTCCAAATTCATTTTTCCTCCATCACTCCACCACCCTTCAAGGTGTGTGCCGATGTTGATCTTTCCGTCCTTTTTTCCTATCCATCAACTAGCCTTCTAACCTCCTATCCATTATCCAACATTCATCCCCCATTATCCTCCTTTAATCCAAACCTTTGCATAAGTCCTTAACTTCTTCCATCACACCATTAATCTACCAACGTTTATGAGCCTAATCGTCATTTCCATGGTTTATTAGAGCACACATTCGAGGGATACTAGTCATGAAACTTGATGCTTGAGTCCTTCCTCCATCTCCCTATCATGCATAAATTATCTTCCATATTCATTTATCCCTATCCATATCATATCTTCCATATTCCTCTTGCACTATACACTTGGGGGCAAGTTTCATCCATCCTATCATTCATATCCATTATCCTCTTTACGTTCATCCTTTACCTTTTCACCTTTGATCTTGACAAGGTTAAAGATCCTCTTAAATTTCATACATCTTATCCTATACACTTTATCCATATCTTCCATGCCATATCCTTCACTTTATCCATATTCCACCATTCTATCTAAATGCATACTTTCTTCCCTTCCTTGGTCTTGATGAGGAATAGGGGAAAAATACTTAGGCATTGTGTCCATATGTTAGCTAGTTGATCTTGATCATCCTATTCATTATCCTTATCCTTGCTTTCTTCCATTCCATATCTCCTAGCCTATCAAAATCCATGTCCCATTTCCTTCCTTTGTTCTTGATGAGATTAGGGGAAAAATTACAAACACATGCTTTGGATTCTTTTTCATATCCTTGTGTTACCATTCCATCATAGTTCACATCCTTATCATTTATCCATGATTAAATTACCTCCAATGTTGGTCATCATGTCCCTCTACAACCTTGAATCTTATCATGTGAATCATATTTGAGCCTAGCTGCAAAACATTATCCAATCCTCATATCTTTTGTCAATCAAACATCATCAATCATTAATCTTATCATACTTAGAGGAATAAATGATCCTAAGTACTTACCATCATCATGCCTTATGGAATCAATCATTCCCGACATCTTAATTAATCAACCATTATCATCTTTTGACAAAAGATATGTTGCTTGTGTGACATGTTTTGCAGTGAATCTTTCATTTTGATCTATCATTTATCCATGGTTGCACTACCTCTAGTGTGGGGCATCTAGTTTCTTCAATCATTCATATCACATTTCATCTCACTCCATCTTTAAAACTTCAAAAAATACAAAAAAATCATAAAATGTCTTGAAAAAAAAATCCAAAAAAATTCATAAAATGTCCTGAAAAAATCCAAAAAAATTCATAAAATGACCTAAAATAATCCAAAAAACAACCATAAAATGTCTTGAAAAAATCCAAAAAAAATCATAAAATGTCTTGAAATAATTCAAAAAAAAAAATCATAAAATTTCTTGAAGAAATCCAAAAAAATCAAATATTCCAAAAATCCAAAATAAATAAATAAATAAATAAATAAATTCCAAAAAACAGTGACACTTTCAGATCACCACATAGCTTTGAACTTCAACAAAATCAAAACATGCAAGTGTTGACAATCAAGCAAACATTATAATATATATATCAACCCATCTTACAAATCCAACCAAACGCATAAACTGTAACAAGAATCAATTCTACATCGAAGTGGGACCCCTGTTTGTTTGTTGATCTTTTCTTATTTTATGATTTTATCTTTGGTGACATGCCTTTTAGCTTCTCCAAGATGTTTTGGACTAGATAGGCGAGGATGGGGCATGTTCACTTGTTTGTTGTTTGTGGATTGTTTCTTATTCACAGGATGACTCATCTTAGGACATGGTTGTCTAAAACCATCGAAGACCTATGAGTCTAATGTGGATGAGAGCATTCCTTGTCTGATAGTGTCTTCCATGCAATAAGTATTCAGGTCATCTAAGGTTCTTATACCTAGATGCTTATACTTCATTACTAAATAAAAAAAGCAAATAATATTCAGATCGTTTAGATGTTCATGTTATCTAGATGCTTATACTAACTTATGACATAATAAGCTCGATGATGATAAAAGAACTTAAAAGGAACAAGAGGCTTCATCACCTTCATTCTCTTCCATCTTGCATTTCATTTTATTCATCTTTCTTGTCGCAGAGAAATCAATCAATTGCTTAACTCACTGATATATGTCTCTTGAATCAAATCTCAAATCAATCAACCTGCTTCTCAAAATTTCATGCTCCCTTAATCAATCAGTCAATCCATCATTGTGGCACCTTGTCTTGCGTAAGCATCATTCTAAATCAGCTTAATTAGCTCATCAACCTAGCTATACTGATCATTTCCATCAATTGTTTAGTTACGCCCATCCACTGTGCATTTTCATCAAATGTGCATCTTCACTTAATCACTCGTGATCTATCGAGAGATTAATCTTATCAAAACTTGTTTGATCAAACTCTCGAGGGGGCATATCATCATCATTACTAGGATATCCTTGAGGCATGTATCAGTTAATCAATATTTTTTCTTTGAAACAACACGACAGGCTGCATTGTCTCAAAAAGGGGCAAAATGTAGATGCATAAAAATGTCCTCTTAATCATTTTTATCCATTGCATAATCATATCTCCATAAAACCATTAAAATATTATAAGCATTTATAAGAATTTACTCATAACCATAATCCATTTACATAATCATTTAGTCATTTATCCATTATTTATCCAAATGCATATTTCATTAATTAATTTCATAAATATTTATCGTTTCATTAATCATTAACATATCCATAAATCATTTCATATTCATCCATTTACATAAATCATTTCACTTTGACTATTTGCATGATTATTCATTTGCATTAATAATTAAAATGCATCCATATTTCATTAAATAATTTAAAATTCATAAATCAAATTCCATGAAATTAGCTTAAAATTGCACATTAAATTCATAAATCAATTTCCATGGAATTAGCTCAAAATTGCACAATTTGAGCTTCCAAACATGAATCATGGTAGAAATCACTCCACTCATTTCTCATTTCTCATTTTCACATTATGGATTCATCTATAAAAACCTCCTCCCTCTCACTTTTTGGGGATACACATTTTTATTTAAAAATTCAATTTCAATCTCTCTTCCACTCATCACAGCTTCTTGTTGCAATTGTGCTCATAAAAATATGAGAGCATCACATGCATAAATCAAGAATCATGGTGAAATAGAAAAACAATGGAGCTGATTTTCCTTTGAATGCATTTATTTTAGTTTTGCATAGTTTAGTTTGCATTTTGCATTTGTATTCATTTGGAAAGGCTTTATTAATGATATGCTGAAATTTTGATTTGAATTTATAGATTAAATCATTTAGCTTCTTCAGTTTTCAGCATAAACACTAACTTTCCATGGAAAGTAGTTATCTCATTTATTGAGCCAATAGTTTGCAAGATATTAGGAATATTGGTAGGTGCCTCGAGGTCCTCATTCATCTTTATCATCATTTATTTCAAAGAATTTACCCTAGTAATCCAGTTATTCCATTCATTTCTAAAGGCCTCTTGTACTTGTAGATACTTTGTATTTGCCTCATGAAAATTATTATATGTGGCCCAAACATCATTAGCCTTGTGGACCAATTTGGTCACCCTATACTTCAACACATCCTCAAAAATATCATTTTCCACCTTGACAGTTTCAAGTTTGGTCTGCCTGACATTTTTTTTCAGCAATCAATTGACCTTTCAAGTCATCAATTCTTAAGGCCAAGGTTTCCCTATCTTGTGTAGACATATCAAATGATGATGATGAAGAAGATGTATGAGTTATTGTCTTATGAGTAGTCTGAATAGTGGCTCTCATTGTATTCAGCTCATTCAAGACCTTATTATACTCTTTAACCAAAGATTCCTATTTCTTCTAAGAAATATGTGTAGTATCCACACCAAGCATTGCAGCATGTGCAGTTAACTCAACTATTTGGATAGGAGTTATGTCAATAGCTCTTTTGACTAAGTTAGTGAACCAATAACTTCTTCAATAGGCCTAGCAACCTCATGTTTATTAGTATTGGGTGCCATAGACCAAATTGCAAGAGTATTCAACTTTGGACTACATCCAGAACCAAATACTTTATCCTCAAATTGGTCTTCACATATCAAAGCTTGAGGATCTCTCCTAATTGCATCATATGCTATGGCAGCAGTGATAGTACATCATGGTAACAACATGATTCCACTATCCTTGACAATTTTTTGAGCTTTAGTGGGAGAAATAGTTGCAATTTCAGCCCTGATTTTTTCTTCCCCTGCTTTCTTAGCTTCATCCTGATGAGAAGGTTCAGCATTAGCTCACGCTGATTCAAGTCTCTCCTCTATCTCCTTACTCCACTGTTGAATCATAAAATCTTGAAATTCCTTAGACTACACAAATTTATCATTAGCCAAAAACTCATCACACTCCCTAATCCTGGGATCATCATCACTTTCTCTATCATAATGCCATTTGACAATTCTGTCAAGGGGGACATCTAAACTATTAGTTTCCTCAACATGAGGATGGGGAAATTTTTGCTCCACCTCTTCATTTCCTAGTAAATGTTCTGCCACTTGTTCCTCTCTAGCTTCTTGAACATCTACAGGCTATTCTGGGATATCCATAGCCTGTTGTTGTTGTTATTTTAGTAGAACTTGTGCTTTGTTAAAATCCTCCTTTACCTTTACCTTAAACTCCCTAGACTGATTGTCCTTTATCATAGTGAAGGCTCTTTCCAAGGGGTTTGCAATTGCATTGTATGGACTTATGTAGAAGGTATTCCTTTTCATAATTTTTTCCCAATGTTTGTCATAGCTGTCCATTCTCTTTTCCTAGTCATGACAACCTCATCACTTATCAGATTTCTTAGTACATCATCTTTATATAAAAATTCATGATGTATGATACCTAAGCTTTTTTGTTTTCTCCTTCTTGCTACAAACCCCTCTGGATCAAAAACTCTAATCTCATCAATATGCATTCTGAGATTGTTTACCATAATGCCAAGCCTTTCATATCCCTCAGGGGTAGTGACCTTGAAGTAAGCAAAAGTACATTGGGGATGTATTACAATGCCTTTTCTACCTTTTCTAAACATTTCATAATCCATGACATCAATTTTCCACATGAGCTCCATGAAAGCCAATTTATCTAAAACATACAAGGGTAGACAATGAGGTGCCACCTTAGCTCCATAAGCCCTGATCAAAGTATATTCAGAATGTAGAAACCAATCTGCCCAATTATGTGTGGCCTTGGAACTTGGTACATGTTGTATGTTGTGGTTGTATTGATGATATTTGGTTGTCATTGATGTCAACACTATTAGCATAAATGTATTTGAAGTTGTATATGTCGAGGATATTGAGATAATTGTAATAAATGAGTTCCAGGTTGTTAGTGGTGAAGTGAAGTTCAGTATGGTGGTTATTTTTGTACATTATTGATCAGATGTTGTGGACTAAAGGTTTTGTTTTTTAGTGTATCTAGTTTATCCACGTTGGTTTTCAGAGATTCGCATGAAGATTTGATCGAGTTATGAAGATTTCCATTTAGACAATTTTTTTGTTTCTTCAGTTGGTGTTCTTCATTGAAGATGGTGCTATTTCAATTTGTTTAGTTGCTGTGGATGCTTCTCTTGCGATTCATGATGCTTGTGGAGGTTTCTAGACCGTTCTCTATCTTTTTTGTACGTCTGCATTGATCATTGTGATCGTGGTTGGCGATTATCTCTTGTGTGTTCATGTTTTTCTAGTTCTTGGTTGACATAGTGTTTGTAGCATGTTGTGGATCTTCGAGGAGAAATTAATTGAAGTGTCTTCATGCTAGAGATGTTGATTTGGGTCCTCACTAAGTTGTGGCTGACCTTGGTTGATTCACATTGATAATCTTTAATGTTTTGGGCCGATAGTTTATATTCATTTTATTATTTCTTTGTGGCTGACTTGTAGCGATGAAATTTCATGTTGCAGATATATAAGAGCATTTGTTTATTCGAATTTAAGTGTGAGAAAGGTGTGCTTCTGTGTACATGTGCGTGATTAATGTTCTAAATCATTCGAAGGTAGAGCATAGTGTGAAGAAGAGTGAAGAAGTGTTCATGTGCTTAATTGGAACTGTAATTAGGCATTAGTAGATGCTATTTTCTCAGTTCAAAATCTTATTGGCTTTAATCCGAATCTCTTTGTAAGACGGTGTGTCTTCCTTTGTAATTGAGTAGTCAGCTCTAGGCAGTGTGCCTGAATGTATGTGTATTCCCCATATTTAATTTTTATTATACTTTTAATAGGGTATAATCTTGTGGACTGACCTCCATCGTGAATTTTACCTTAACAGGGTTTCCATGCAAAAAATCTTGGTGTTATGTGTGTTTCTGATGTGTTGATGATTTATGTTATCATGGTTAATAATCAAATCAGAGAATAAGTTTAATAAGTTGAATAAGTTTTGAATTTCTATGACAAATGATTCACCCCCCTCTTAGTTGTCTGCCCTTGTATTTCCAACAATTAGTATCAGAGCAGGTTCCTTGGAAGAAGTTTAACAACTTAAGGTGATGCTAATGTGAAGATTGCTAAGTTGCAGAGTTTGAAAGGGAAATATGAAAGATTGAGAATGGGTGATGATGAGAACATTAATACTTTCATGCAAAGAGTGAATGACTTGTGTGTGGTATTAGATGTGTTGGTAGAAAGATAGATGAATCTAAGACTGTTGCTAAAGTGCTTAGATCCTTGCCTGATTCTTACAAAGTCAAAGCTAGTGCTATTGAAGAGCTCCAGACTATAATAAACATAACTAGAGATACATTGGTTGGTAAGCTGATTGCTTTTGAGTTGAGTGAATTTGATGATGCCCTTCCTAAGGTTGAATATGAATTTAAGGCTACTACTTTTAGAAGAGATAGACAAAGATATGATATGGGTGAGAGTTCATCTAGAAAGACATTCAAGTATGAGGATGAAATCAGATAGATTGAAGAAGAAGAAACAGAGCTAGAAGAGCTGGAAGAACTTATTGTCAAAAGATTACTGAGAGGAAAAAGTAAGTATGAAGGAAAATTACCTCTTAAATGCTTTTCTTGCAATAAGATAGGTCATTTTGCATCAAGGTTTCCAGAAAGAGCTGCTAAACCAAGACATAACAAGCCTATATTTCAAAAGAAGTGTTACTATGCTACTGATGAAGGCATGAAAAATGGTGAATCTGATAAAGGAAATAGAAGTGATGATGAATGGGTATTTATTGCTATCAAGGAAAATAATCCTATATCTACTAAATCTGTTGGTTGTACAAATGTGGAGAAAGACTTGGATACTCAAGTTGAAGAAACAGATGAATGGGTAATTGATAGTGGATGTTCACATCATATGACAGGAGACAAAAATAAGTTTGTAAGCTTGGAAAATTATGATGGTGGTGTTGTGAGATTTGGTGATAATACAACTGGTGTGATCCATGGAAGAGGTTACATTTCTCTTTATGGTAAGCATAATACTAATGATGTTTTTTATGTGGAAGGCTTGGAGCATAATCTTTTGAGTGTTGGTCAAATGATTGATAAGGGATACAATCTTCAGTTCAAGGATGGAAAGTGCAGAATATTGAGTTCTAGAAATGAAATTACATTAGGTACAAAAATAAAAGGTAATATCTTTCACTTGAGTGTTGCTATTAAAATTTGTTTGATTGCTCAAGTTGATGAAAGTTGGTTATGGCATAGGAGGTTGTGTCATATTAACTTTGATAATATTGTCAAGATAAGTTCCACTAAGGCTGTGAGAGATCTACCTAAGTTGGTGAAACCTACCAATGCAATATGCAATGAATGTCAATTGCGAAAGAAAACTAGGATTTCATTTCGGAGTAAAAAGCATTGTTCAAATGAATTGTTAGAACTTGTGTATACTGATCTGTGTGATCCCTCTAAGTCAAAAGTTTACAAGGTTACAGGTATTTCATGTTACCCATTGATGATTATTCTAGAATGGTATGGGTTACTTTCTTAAGGGAGAAATCTGAAGCACTAAAAAATTTCAAGATCTTTAAAGCTATGGTTAAGACAGAGACAGGTTTAAAGATTAAATTTTTGAGATAAAATAGAGGTGGTGAATTCACTTCAAGTGAATTTAATACTTTTTGTGAAGAACATGGAATAAAGAGACAATTATCTGCACTGTGGACCCCTCAGCAAAATAGAGTTGTGAAAATGAAGAATCAAACAATTGAAGATGTTGCTAGAACTATGATGTTGGAAGGAAATGTTCCTCATATCTATTGGAGAGAAGTCGTGAGTATTGCTATGTATGCACTCAACTGGGTACAAATCAAAGGTGATATTGGTAAGACCCCTTTTGAGCTATGGACTGGTCAAAATCCTACTGTTAAATACTTCAAGATATTTGGAAGCAAATGCTATATTAAGAGAGATGAAGACATAGGAAAGTCTGATGCTAGGAGTGATGAAGGTATCTTTCTGGGTTATGCTACTAAAAGTAAGGCCTACCGGTGTTACAATAAAATATTGAAGAAAATGGTTCAAAGTGCAAATGTTAAGGTTGATGAAGACTTTGGTACACTATCTAGAACCTATGGATATGACTCTGATGATCAAGATAATAGTACAAACAAAGGAAAGCAAGTTCAAACTACAAATCAAGTGCAAATCATCTAGTAAATCAAGAAAATGAATAAGAAGGAGAAATTGGTGAAAGACCAGAAAAAAGATCATAAGAGCCTAAAGTTGAAGAAAATCCTAAGAAGACTTTGAGGTATGTAAAATTGAATCATTTAGAAGATTAGATTATAGGTGATAAGAACAAAGGTGTCCAGACTAGGAGAAAGATTGCAGAAGAGTATTGCTTGATTTCAAAGATTGAGCCTACTAGTGTGAATGAAGCATGTAAAGATGAGCATTAGATTGAAGCAATGAAAGAAGAGTTAGAACAGATTGAAAAGAATGATACATGGATTCTTGTTCCTAGACCTAATGATAAGAATGTCATTGGAACCAAATGGGTCTTTAGAAACAAACTGAATGAGCAAGGTGAAGTGGTTAGAAACAAAAAAAGACTGGTATGAAAAGGATATTCACAAAGGGAAGGAATTGATTTTGAAGAGACCTTTGCCCCTGTTGCTAGAATTAAAGTTGTAAGATTATTTCTTTCCTATGCTACTCACAAGAACTACAAAGTTTATCAAATGGATGTAAAATCAGCTTTTCTAAATGGTGAATTGGAAGAAGTGTATGTTAAGCAAACTGATGGATTCCAGTTGACTAATAAAGAAGATATGGTGTGTCAGTTGAAGAAAGCATTGCATGGACTCAAGCAAGCCCCCAAAGCATGGTATGCAAGATTGGACAAGTATTTGTTGAGGCTTAGATTTAACAAAGGTACTGTTGATAGTAATCTATATTTCAAGAATTATGATAAAGATTTGATTGTTGAAGTCTTTGTTGATGATATTATTTTTGGAGGAGATGATGCTTTGTCCATGAAGTTTGCTAATGAGATGTAGAATGAATTTGAGATGTCTATGATTGGTGAGATGAAATTATTTTTGGGATTACAAATTACTTAGTTAGATAGAGGGATTTTTATATCTTAGTCCAAGTATGTGAAGGAATTACTGAAGAAGTTCGGTATGGAAGATTCAAAGCTAGTTGGTACACCCATGGTGATTGGATGCAAGTTGACAACAAAAGATGATTATCCAAAAGCAAATCAGACAAGATATAGATCAATGATTGGTGGATTGTTGTACTTAAGTCAAACTAGGCCTGATATCATGAATGTTGTATGCATTGTTGCAATATTTCAAGCTAATCTGAAAGAATCTCATGTGACTGTTGTGAAGATAATTCTCAAATACTTGAAGGGAACTATTGATCTTGGCCTATGGTATCCTAAAGATGATGATTTTACTTTGAGTTCCTTTACTGATGCTGACTAGGAAAGAGATGTGAATGACAGGAAAAGTACTAGTGGCGGATAAATTTTTCTTGGGTAAGAAGCTAATTTCATGGTTAAGCAAGAAGCAAAATGCTATTTCCTTATCTACTGCAGAGGCCGAATACATTGTTGTTGCTAATAATTGTACTCAAGTCTTGTGGATGAAATAGTTGATGAAACAGATGTTGAAGGATATCAGAATTATATATGATGAGCCTATTGCTATATTCTGTGATAACTCAAGTGCTATTAACATTTCCAAGAATCCGATGCTGCATTAAAAAACAAAGCATATATCTATCAAGTTTCACTTTTTGAGGGAGAAGGTAAGTGAAAAGGAAGTCAGATTGGAGTATGTGCCTACTAAGAAGAAGATTGCAGACATCTTTACCAAGTTGTTGCCTAAGGATAATTTTGAGTATCTCAGAGGGAAGTTAAGGGTGATTACCCCTCCTAATCAAAACTAAGGATGCATTGCATTGCATCAATCCATGCATTTGACAGTCATATCTTGTCTCAAATTGATGTTGTGGTGGCTGCTACTTAGGGGGAGTAGTCAGATGTTTAGAAATTCAGATATGTGGTTCAGAGCTTAGAGAACTTTGTCATTGATGTCAAATGGGAAAAGAGTCATGTGAAAAAATGGTGATTATCTAAGGAGAAGAGCCTTATGGGGAGAAATATTATGTGAAAGTGTTGAGGAGCAGATGAGTTAAAGCCTAAGCAGGAGTTAGTTGTGTTGATGGTTTTTTTCACATCAAGCATTGCCATCAATGCCAAAGGCGGAGATTGTTGGATGTTGTGGTTGTATTGATGATATGTGGTTTTCGTTGATGTCAACACTATTAGCATAAATGTATTTGAAGTTTTATATGCCGAGGACATTGAGAAAATTGTAATAAATGAGTTCCAGGTTGTCGAGGATATTGAGAAAATTGTAATAAATGATTCATGTGAAAAACTAGTGATTATCTGAGGAGAAGAGCGTTATGGGAAGAAATATTATGTGAAAGTGTTGAGGAGAAGATGAGTCAAAACCTAAGCAGGAGTTAGTTGCATTCATGGTGTTTTTCACATCATGTGTTCCCATCAATGCCAAAGGGGATATTGTTGGATGTTGTGATTGTATTGATGATATGTGGTTGTCATTGATGTCAAAACTATTAGCATAAATGCATTTAAAGTTGTATATGTCTCGAGGATATTGAGAAAATTGTAATAAATGATTTCCAGGTTGTTAGTGGTGAAGTGAAGTTCAGTATGGTGGTTATTTTTGTATGTTGTTGATCAGAGGATGTGGACTAAAGGGTTTGTTACTATGTGCATCTAGTTTATCCATGTTGAGTTTTTGAGATCCACATGAAGATTTGATCGAGTTATGAAGACTTCCATTCATATAGTTTTTTTTGTTTCTTCAGTTGGTGTTCTTGATTGAATATGATGCTATTTCAGTTAGTTTAATTGCTATGAATGCTTCTCTTGTGATTCGTGATGCTTGCAGATATTTCTAGATCATGCTCTATCTTTGTTGTATGTCTGCATTGATCGTTGTGATCGTGATTGGTGATTTTCTCTTGCATGTTCATGTTTTTCTTATTCTTGGTCGACATAGTGTTTGTAGCTTGTTGTGGATCTTCGAGAAAAAATTAATTGAAGTGTCTTCATGCTAGAGATGTTGATTTGGGTCCTCACTAAGTTGTGGCCGACCTTGGTTGATTTGGATAGATAATCTTTAATGTTTTGGGCCGACAATTTATATTCATTTTGTTATTTATTTGTGGCCGACTTGTAGTAATGAAATTTCATGTTGCGGATATATAAGAGCAATTCTTTATTTGAATTTAAGTGTGATAAAGGTGTGCTTCTGTGTGTGTGCACGAATAATGTTCTAAATCATTCGAAGGCAGAGCAAAGTGTGAAGAAGTGTGAAAAAGAGTGAAGAAGAGTGAAGAAGTGTTCATGTGCTTAATTGGAACTGTAATAAGGCATTAGTAGATGCTATTTTCTCAGTTCAAAATCTAGATGGCTTTAATTTGAATCTCTTTGTAAGGCAGTGTGTCTTCCTTTTTAATTGAGTAGTGAGCTCTAGGCATTGTGCCTGAATGCATGTGCATTCCCCATATTTCATTTTCATTATAATTTTAACAGGGTATAATCTCTTGGACTAACCTCCACCTTGGTTTTTCCCCTAACAGGGTTTCCCATTAAAAAATCTTGGTGTTATGTGTGTTTCTAATGTGTTGATGATTTATGTTTTCATGGTTAATAATCAGATCAAAGAATAAGGTTAATAAGTTGAAAAAGTTTTAAATTTTTGTGACAACTGATTCACCCGCCCCCTCTCAATTATTTGCCCTTGTATTGCCAACAGTACATCCTTTGGACACATAATATTTATGATCTCTGGAGAGAGTCTGAACATAGGTGCCACACCAAATGACTCCAAGATACATCTTACAACATTAGCAAACAAGATGTAATTGGAATTGGAGCAATCCTGATCCCATATATATGTCCACATTTGCACAGGTAGAATATTATTCTCACTATCCCTAAGCTTCAGATTTAGTTTCCTTTTCCGTTCATAATCATCCTCCCATAAGAGCATATGCATCAATAAAGAGTAATGGGGAAAACACAAAGGGAGCACCTCCTTTCTCAAATTGATAAAATCCTCATGCATCTGTTTAGTGACAAAGTTAGCATAATCAAAACTAGTGTTTCGATTGTGATTTTGTATATCCACTACCATCACCAATAAATTAGGAGCTATCCTAACCTCAAAGTTCCAAGCCAGTACTTGATTTAAGCAATAATAAGTGTTTTTGAAATAATCTTCAAACTCCTCACACTCAAAAGGCTCAACATCCTTAGCAGTGAATCTCTCCTTGCTCCTTCTATGTTGCACAAGCAGTGCTTCTTTATATGCAAATTTTATCCTCTAATATTCAACATGCAATTCAACACATCTAAACTTTTTAGTATAATTGGGGTTTAACCCAAATACATCTATCATCTTATCCTTCGTTACCTCCAGAATTAGATCACCATTTTCACTTCTGATTGTCCTGTCAGTAGGGTTATAGTTCCTTGCCAGTTCCAATATTAAATCCACTTCTACAAACACATTTGGGACCACCAAATTTCCAAGGTTCAACCCCCATAAAAAACATGCAGGCCTGCTAGAATTCTACCTATTGAAGGCATATCAGAACAATTGCCATCCACTCTGGGGTTGGGGTTTTTCACCAATTTTTCCAGCATTATCAATCAACCTAGTGGTCATGATAACTTGGCCTGTGGTCCTTTTACCAATTTGTGACCCTCCTTATTTGACACCTTCAGAGGCCTCTTGCATAAATTTTTCTGTTTCTTTCTTCGCACTTCTATACCTAGTGGATGTTACAGGAGTACTAAGTGAAGGGTTGGATACTATCACCGGCTTAGACATAACTTCAGTTGAAGCATCCTGAGTTTTAAGTCTTTTAACCCTCTTATGTTTTTCTCTCCTTTATGGTCTAACACTAGATTCACTAGGCTCTAGATCACTCATGTTTGTAATGCAAGTGGAACTAGGGTTTACAACTTCTTATGACCAAATGAAACCCTTCACAATTATGATAGGACAACACTTAATGAACATGACACTCTTCCTTAAAATTTATATAGTGCTCAATCACCAAGCTAAAATTACCAGTAATGAACAAATAAACAATTCCCCCAATTTTCTATCAATTCTTCAAGACATTCACCTCACTAATTCAATTAGAAAGAAGTATCAATTCTTCTTACCTAGTGAAAATTATGCCATTCTAGTTACTGGTAATCTCTAGATCTTTCCCCACAATTTCTTCAACTTCTGGTACCCTTTCCAATGGCTAATGAATTCAAACGTACGATCAACCAGATATCTACTTTCTATTATGGCCAAGAGAGAGGTGTGCCACCATTAATACTTGATAGTAAGCTTGTGCAAGTGAACTGACAATTAGTCATTCAGGTTTAAACCATGATTGTTGATCTTTCAGCTTTAAAACAACATCAATGGTTATTAATGCATCTCACCACCTTCCTCTTTGCTTTATATGAAGTCCTTAGGATTTTTCCATGTTATCTTTTCATGTAGTAGTGGTTGCTTGTTGCTGATTTACTTTGTCCTTGCTTAGCTTCATCAATGATGCAATTTTTTTGTGTGATGAAATCTCAACCCTTGGATCTATGGCTCGTCCTCTAATCAACATTCATTACCATCGCTCCTTGCTAATCCAAATTTTAACCTTGGCTCCTATCAGTGACAAGAGATACAATGAAAGCATATTATTTTGACACATACACCTACATGAAAAATCAATGGCACAAAAGGTATCACAAATAAGATGTACCCAGATTAGTGAAATAAACCTTTTAAAATGAGGAACTTCATCGATCATCGCTAATCAAACTAAGGCTTTGAAATGGATTAGTGATGAATGATAAAATATCTAGCCATCGCTCATCCCTAATCCTCCTTATAAGATTTGCAAACAATTGGTGATGAGAGCTATTCATGATGTCATTATACATCGCATATCGCTAATCAAAAACTTAGCGCTGAAAAAAAATCCATGAGAAGCGATGCAATAAAAATTCATTTCCTCACTCATCGCTGATTTGTAAAACCATTTTATAACATATCTGTGATATGCGATGAAAATAAGATCATAAGGCCGGAGGGCATCGCTCACTGCTATTACAATATTGAGTGGTCAAAATCCATTAGCGATAAGCGACCCATTAACAATACTAAGAACCTCGCTCATCATGCATTTAAATTAGGAGTTCTAGTAGCTATTCGCGATGAGTGATACCAAAGGGATATTACCTCATTGCTCATCGCTGATTTAGCACATACACCCCAAAAGTGATCAGCGATGAGCAATAAAGCTGATAGAAGGCTGACTAAACTTAAGTGAAAAGCTTTTGGAATGTGCTCATAAGTTGTTTTAATGGAGGGGAATCTCTAGGGTGATACAAAAGAAAGGACTTAAGGACTCCAAATCCATAATAACACAAAGGATAGAAATTTTAAAACTAACCAGCAGCGGGTGATAGGGAGTCAACAACAAAATAGAACAAGCGCTTAAGAAAAATGAATCCTAAACCCTCCTAAATGTGACAAGGGTTTGAAAATGGAACAAGAAAATTAAGGTTCCATCAGTGGCTCTGACTGGGGACGTATGCCTCTTGTAGGCATGGTGAGATCCCAAGAATCTCAAGTTGAAGCAGACCAAAATGTGGATTAAAACCAAAAAGACTCAAACTAGGGAACTACTCGAAAAAGGTAGTAGAACCAAAGAAAACACAACAAAAGCAAACACACCAATATACATAATATACAAAATCAAATTGTACATGGAGAATAACATACTTAGGAAAAGTATGGCTTTAAGAACTATCCATGTACTGGTAGTTCAAAAAGTTCACCTGTTAGGCTCTGAAGAAAATATGAATCTTCACCATGAGTGTTGACTATCAAATAAGGACCAGTCCATAAAGCTTTAAATCTCCCATGCTTGCCCTTATCTTGAGCTCTTGCATTCCAGGCTAACACCATATTATTTACTTCAAACTTTATGGGATAAGCCTTCTTGTCATGTAGATGCTTAACCTACAGTTGCATCTTTATGTTTTTAACCTAAGATTCCCTCTTGGTCTCATCTAACTTCATCAAATTGTTTATTATATGTTGCATATCATCACAGATTTATTCATCATATTCTTGCACAAACTTATACATTTTAAGCAGGTTATTTTGTGGCAATCTAGCCTCTAGACCATATACTAAGCCAAATGGTGAATAACTAGTAGCCTTTTTTTATAATCACTCTATCTACCCAAAGTGCCAATTTTAACTTTGAGTCCCAAGCCTTTTTGTTCTTTTCCATAACTATCTTGATTATCTTCATCAAGCTCTTATTACTAGATTCAACTTGACCATTTCCTTGAGGATGGTAAGGTGAAGAGTAAGAAACTTGTATGCCATGTCTTTCACAAAAGTCCTTGAATTCATCTGATCTAAAACACATAGCATTGTCTAAAATAATATTTTGAGGTACTCCAAATCTGATGAGAATATTATTTAATTGGAAATCAACTACTACCTTGCTTGTTGCCTCCTTTGTGGGTATTGCTTCCACCCATTTTGTAAAATAGTCAATGACAAAAAGAATCCATGAGTGGCCTCCACTAGATTTTTCAGATATTTCTCCAATGAAACAAATTCCCCATTGTTGGAAGGGGGCCTTAACTATCATAGGCATGAGTGGTAAATTCCTGAAGAACCTCGACTTTCCTAAAAATTAGTAACAAGCATCACAAGTTTTAACAAACTTGTGAGCATCCTTAAAAACAATGGGCCACCAGAATCCAGCTCTCAAAATCTTGTGTGTAGTGTTTTTTTCCATTTAATGACCACCACACACCCCATTGTGCATTTCTTGCAGAAGTTCCAATATACCATCCAAGCTTCTCCACCATAACTCATTGTTAATAATCACATACTTGATAGCATGCAATTTCAACGTTCTTTTTTCATTGTCGACCATATCAATAGGACACTACAAATTTTATAAATACTGGACAATTATTCTATACCATCCACATATTTTCATATCACAAAGAGGTGAAACATCAATTACTTCATTTTGATTAACTTGATTAGCTTCCAAATTTTCCTTTGCCATTAATTTGGCTAGGCCCTGTCCTCTCACCAATTTGGTAATCTAGACATCAATGTTGAATTTCTAGATTGTGTTGATCCATCTACACCTTCTGCCTGTTGGCTCTTGCTGAGGAAAAATTTCCTTCACAACAACACTCAGTAAAAAAGCTATAACTATAGCCCCTTGTAGGTAAGTTCTAAAAATTTTCATAGCCTTTACCAAAGCATATGCCAGTTTCTCGGTAGTATCATATTTCAATTTTGTAGCTTGTAAAGATTTACTAAAAAATGCAATAGGTTGTTCAAAACCTTCCTCATTTTTCTGTAGTGAGACAACAACAATGGTATGAAATGAGGAAAAAGAGAAAATATGCATTGGTTTAGAAAAATAGTGAGACTTCAAAACTGGAGCTTCTTTGATAGCTTGTTTTATTTTCTTGAAAGCCTGGCTAGGCTCTTCACTCCAAAGCACCTTTTCACCTTTTTTCAACATTTTAGAAATAGGTCTTGTGATTTCTGCAAATTTGGTTTTAAATCTTCTCAAAAAATTTATTTTCCCAAAAAATCACTAAATCCCCTTAACATTTTTTGGCTGAGGGATCTTATCAATGGCTACCACTCTTTCAAGATCTATTCTTACTCCTTCCTTGGACATAATGTGCCCTAGCAATTTTCCCTCGGTGACCCCAAAGGCACATTTCTTTAGATTCAGAGATATTCCATATTCTAGTGACCTAATAAATACCTTTTCTAAATGCATGCAATGATCTTCTACTTTCTTAGAATAAGTGGTCAGGTCATCTTGATATACAACCATAAATAAATCAATAAAATCTAAGAAAGCTACATCCATAGCTCTTTGAAATGCGGCACCTGTATTTGATAAGCCAAAAGGAATCTCGACATAGACATATGTACCCCAAGGAGTAGTAAACACAGTCTTGTACTACTCAGACTCCTTTACTTTTACTTGATTATAGCCTGAAAAACCATCCATCATTGACAGTAGCTCACAACCAGTTACCTTTTGTAACATAGCTTCCATATTTGGTAATGGATAATTTTCCTTTCATGAGGATATATTCAGGATCCTGAAATCAACACATAATCTTATGTCACCATTCTTTTTTCTTACTGGTACCAGATTAGATACCCATGAAGAGTGCCTAATGGGTTTTATAATACTAGCATCCCTTAGCTTTACCAACTCCTTTTGCATCTTGGGAGCTAAAGTAGAATTAATTGGTCTCTACTTTTGTCTAAAAGGTTTTGCATCATTCATCAAAGGAATTTCATGCTGAAACAATTCCTCTCTATAAGCTTTCAAGTCATCATATGACCAAGCAAAGACATGTCTGTATTTTCTGAGTAAGGTAATTAACATTGCCTTTACTTTTGGCTTCATCTTCTTTCCTACATAGACCTTCTTTGGGGCATTTACAGTCCCCAAGTTCACTTCCTCTAGGTCTTTTGGGTGTGCAACAGTTGTTTTGTCCTTGTTGGTATCTTGACTATCAAAGACTCTTTCAAGAGCTACAAGGCCTTTGGGGATTTTATTTGTTTTTAATTGAATGAACTCTTTTCCAAACGCTGTGTCTTTTCCATCAATATTATCAAGAAATCTAGCAAAATAAATCTCCTGACCTTCATATTTATCAACACAATTTAGGAATCTAAGGATATCCTCACCATCATTGAAAAATTTCCAATTATATACATTGTCAGGGATGGATGATCTGGTCTGTATCTCAACCTTAGAAATTCCTATGAAAGTTATATCATCAGGTCTTAATTCAATATTAGCAAGTAAGTCAAGTACTCTATTATGTCCTCTTTCCATCCAATCAATTCCAAAAGCATCGAACTTCTCAATGGAATCCCAAACAACATTCCTATATTGCTTCAATCTATTATTTTTGCAAGCATATTTAGCTCTTGGGATATCACAAGCTCAGAATCACCAATTACCATTAAATTTTGTATTCCATGTTTTTTAGCAAGTCTCAATCCCAATAACAAGGCTTCATATTCTGCCACATTATTTATATAGACAAAAGATAATGTAAAAGAAAACTTATAATTATTTCCAGTAGGTGATACTAATAAAATTCCTGCACCAGGTACTTCTTTGGAATTTGCACCATCAAAGTACATTTTCCAAAGTCCTTTATCAAAAATTCTTGAAACTTCATTTTCTATAGGTGCAGGACATCTCTCAATCTCTCTTGGTACTTCTTCTACCTTGAACTCACCAATATTGGTATCTATGAATAGAATTGTGTCATCTTCAGGAACATGTTCCAACATATGTGGTACCCTAGGTTCTCTCATTATTTGGACATTCTTACCATCAATAGGATAAGACATGTCACACTACATAATGCCTCCCATAGATGCACTCTATTTCCGTGACAATAACATTCCATAGTTAGGTGGGATATCTACCACTACCACACTCATTTTAAACTCTTTGTCAGGGTAAGCTACTAATCTATAAGGAAGTTCATTTATCACACCTATCACTGGGACCTCTCTGGAATCCATGGAATAACACTTTCCATGAGTGCTATCAACCCTTAAGCCTAGTGCATCCATGATTTGAACTGGCATGACATTTTTTGATGTGCCAGAGTCAATAATACAATTCTTTATAAAATTTCCCCCAACCACTAGTGTAAGAAAAAATGGATCTATCTTATAAGGAAAAGTATTTATAGAATTTCCTAGGAAAATATGGGGAATCTTAGTAATTACTCCCTCAACTTCTTTACCTTTCTTATCCTTTTCACTCACTTTGGGTGAAGTGAGCACCACTAAATCCCTACAGGCTATAACAGCACCATTGATAAGGGCCACTACCTTTTGTTTATGTTCCTATATACTCATCATTTCAAGAAAAGGTATGAGTATTTTAACTTGGCTAAGTAACTAAAACATATCAACAAGAGTATACTTGGGTAGTTCAGTTGAAGGCATACCTTGTCCGTTGCTATTATCTTTCTGTTGATTTCTAGTTGCTTTAGCCTTGTGTTTAGCATCCTTCCTTGTGGCTTTAGGAGCTTGCTTTTTTGTTTTTAATTTCTTAGTAGAGGATCCATGTTCATGAGTAGCTTTTGGTTTTTCTACTCTCTTAGCCCAAATTTTATCTCCCCTACCCTCTTTGATTTTGACTGGTTCTATCTTTTCATCAGGTTTGTGTTCTTTTCCCTTTTCATTTTGTTCCTTGATGAATAGACCAGCAGGATTACCTTGTTCATCTCCAATGGTTCTATTCCTCAAATGATATGAGCTTCTAGCTTGGGCAGCTAGGACTACAGTATATTTTGCAATCTCCTCTTCAGAGGGTCTTCTTAATGAAACACCATCTTTAATTGCCTCCAAATTGTAAATCTCAACATCACTATTGGCATCCTCATAAGAAATAACTTGTTGATGATGTGCATTAGCAATTTTCCTTTGACTATCTACATCCACTTCATAAGAACCTTCATCATAAGAACATTCGCTGCAGGAAACATGAAAATCACCCATAATCATAAGTACATCATCATCCTCTTGATCTTACTGATCACAGTCTTTGAGTATGTCATCCTCTACTTCCACCATATGTGCTACTGCACATTGCTATGAAGAGTGTGGCATTTGGAAAGTTATACACCAAGGAGTATCCTCAGCAGAATTTCTTGAATTCTTCTACAGAGGGTGTCGAGGAACTCTATTTTGGGTATTTCTCTGATTTTTTAGGATAGGCTTCCCATTATACCAATTGGTATTGTAAGGGTGGTCTTGCAATCTAGGGGCTCTTTCATTCCTTTGGTAGTTTTTGGGTTGACCCTTCTCTTGCTTTACAATCTTGTCACTTATAGTTTTCATAAACCTGTTAAGTTTGTCCTCAATTGTTCCCCCTTTAGCACCTGAACTTTTGTCTTCCTTTTTTGAACTTTTGAAGAGTTTCGGATCATCTCTTCTACCAACTTTACTAGTTGCTTTACTGATATTCTCAATATGCTCTACCATTTTGAAAGCTTCCCTTAATGACTGAGGACACTTATCTAGCAAGCGGTAACTCATTTCTGCATCAAAAGCATTGCAATAATTTACCAAACACACATGATCATTTAATTATAGAAGAGGGGGCAACCTTTTCCCAGCCTTCTGGAACTTTGTGTTAAACTCAACAATAGATTCATTGGATCCTTTAACAATATTATTAAATTGATTCAATAGAAAGCTTGAATTAGTCTTGTCACCATATTGTTCTCTAAAAACCCTCTTGAACTCCTCCCAAGAGCCAATACTTTCACTAGGTAAACTCCTATACCATTCTTGTGCATCCTCATTGAGAGACTGCATGAACAACTTCATCTTGACATCTTCTGCTTCCACCTCAAATCATCCATAACATTAACAAATTCTTTGAGATGGTCTTCACCACTCAAGGCATTATTTCCATAGAATTTGAGTAGAGCAAGCCTGAAGTCTTTAGGGAATGGGTTAGGGTAGCTAGGTATTCTAGTGAAACACAACTACTAGTATCTATCTACTTGGAGTGGCCTCCTAGTACATTGATCCCCATTATCATCTTTGTGCTCATTACCTTTCCCATTGTTATAGTGGCTACTATCTTTACCCTTTCCACTTTCACCATCACCTCCCCCTTTCTTACTTCCCTCATTATCTTCAAAATAAGAATTATCATTCTCATTTTTTTCTCCATCACCACCTCCTTGATCTCCACCACCACCTCCACCAGGAGTATGTCCACCATATTTCTTCTTTTGCAACTTACTATCAATATATCCAGAGTTTGAAGCCTCTGGAATATGGGTGGAAATTTGAAGGAATTCAATCTTCCTAGCTATTTCTGCATTAGAAGCTATCATTTCAGCATTTTTCAAATCTTCTCATAGCTTTTCACTTTCCAATTACAACCTTAATATCTCAAGATCTGGAGGTGCAATAGATGGGGTTAGATCAATTTTTGCCTTATGTGTGGGGATTTTGGTAGATGAAGTATTTGTATTGTCATTGGTTTTGAATGTGGTTTTCTTGGATTGGTCAATAGGTCTCTTCCCATGATCTACAAATGACATTTTCTTAGTACTAATAGGAGGGTCAGAGGCTTTAGTTGTTGAGACAAATGTTGTGTAGGTATCAGTAGCTAAAGCTCCTATTGAGACTGTTACTTCAGGAATATCATTGGTCATCTTAGAGGTAAATTTGGAAATATTTTCCTCAAAGGTCTTACGCCTTGCAACATCTTCTCTCTTCTTCTCCAAATTTCTCCTTCTAGCATCTCTCTCAAGTTGCTTAGCTTTAATTCTATCTTCCCTCTCTTTCAATTCTTTCATTATTTTTTCTTCTTGTTCTTGAAGTCTTAACTCTTCCTCTTCAATAGATTTTAGGTCATTATCTATGTCTTCCTCATTCTCTATAACATCCCCGTGCTCACTTGGGGTGGGGGTAAAATAAGGTTGATTAGCAGGGTCTTCCTCAAGAGAAAAGTGGACTGGCTCATTAAGAGATTTACCTCATGGATTAAAATTATTTCCATTAAAAATAGAACCAAGTCCAAGGGTTAAAGGCTTATAGAACTTCTTATTCTTTTCCCAAAACTCCCACCTATCTTCCTCTCTTGAGATATTTAACTCACTATCAAAAAATTGTTCAATCAAAAAAATTCTTTGGTCTATGTTAAACCCTTGAACTTCATGTCCTTCTTCATGAACAATAACACTACTTATATCAACATTGAAAGTAGGAGATACATCAGGATGGGAATCAATAGACTTACTTGATTCAGAGCGTTTCCTGACCCATTTAGGTGTTTTTCCTTTGTAACTTTAGATTTTTCCTTCTACTCAACGTGCTTCTTTGCATAACTTCTGGTCTTCCTCATAATGTCAAGTACTGCAAAATATTTCTTGTTTTCCTTTTGAGAACTAACCTTCACACTGGTACTAGAGAACTCAGAGTCCCCACCCAAAATACTAGGAAACAAAAAGTGATTACACTTTGATTTTGTACTTGTTACTTCAAAAAAGACTTTAAACATTACCCGACAGAAGGTGGCAAAATGAAATAACACTTGACACATAAAACTTAGTATGATGGGACCAATGCAATAGACATAAAACTGGTTATTCTTCAAACAACAAAGAATATCACAACTAACAATTGACTTTAACTATACCAAATCTAAACTTAGAGACTTTGAACTTAACTATTCCCTATCAGAGTTGCCAATCTATTGGTTATTTTTTAAGAACCAAACTGATCTTTAGAAATACCTATGGATTTTTCCATTTTCCAAATATCAGCACTTCTAAAGGGATTGGTCAATGAATGAATAGAGGTTGCAAGAATTCTATTCCTACTCTTTGGGCTCTATGAAACCTAGGAGGGTGATCCCACAATGTATACCTAAACACTTTCCACAATTGTAGTCAAATACATTATCAATAACAAATATCTCTCAAAAACCATTCAATAATATATGCATCAAATAAGTTGACAACTTATTCATCAATGTCACACATATTGAGCATGAGAGAGTAGAATTCTAACATAGAACAACAACAATAATATTCCTTTGAGATTTTATGATTTAAAGACTAAGTAGCTAATGAATTAACACTGGGAATGAACCATAAATAATCTGCATGAACGAGTGTCTTTATCCCAAGCACAGAGTCAATACCATTAAATGTGACCTAATAACAATTTAGACAATAGCACCTATAACCTCAAGAAATGTTTCATTACAACATTTCTCTATGACGTTCATGATTATTACTACTTACAAATGTCCTAGTACCTAGTTCTTATGAGACATTAATCTCACACAAGCAATTACATTAATTCATTGAATCAACAAGCAAGAATGAAACTAAACATCCATCAAGCAATGATAGAGACAAATGAAAGAAATCCTTGATTAGTTTCACTCATAACTCATAATACACATACAAGGAGAAACAATAGCCATGAAACTGATATTACTCTATATTATAAATGCTATATCATTATCAGATTTACATGCATAAGTATGAACTCCAAAAGAAACTCAAGAAAAAAAATCTAAAACTTGCATCGTATTATCTTGACAACTTCAGAGTATTAACTCAAAAAAATTTCAACTCTCGTGCTTTTGGCCCTGAATTCCTTCTTATAGAGATGAAGGAGCAAACAAGCTTTAGGCTAGATAGCACACATGTCATGATTTTATTGGACTGCTTGTAGCAATATTCCATTTTTAGTTATACTTGAGTTTTTAGGTGGAGAAAATAAACATGAGGAAAAATTGACCTCAAGTATTTGTAGAAAATAGGTCTCACCTCCAAAAACATTATTAGTTTGTTACAACAGTATCAAAATATTCTCCATGCACTCAAAAAATGCCAACCGTGGCAAAATAAAAACAACAAAACTTACGAAGCAAAATAAGAAAAGAAAACAAAAGGTCAAAATTCATTAATCCACATTAGCACCATGTGCTATTCATTTGAATTTGATGAGAGAATAATATTTTACCATGTTATACCAAAAGCCTAATCTATACTGTATTTGAGCTATGTATTATTCTTCTCCTGTCCATTATTCTTCTCATTCACTAATCCCTACACAGATTTACTCTGTGTATTTCTCCAACCAAGTATCGTATTCCTCCTCATTGGGCCATTTTACATTCAATAAATCCCGCACCTTAGTAGTGTACTAAGAATACCTAGCATCAATTAAAATATTGGCTTCTTTAAAAAATATGTCCATCTTTGATTCAATTTCCACCATTGTGTCAATATTTGAATTGAACAAAATATAGTCAGTGACACTCAAGGTCATCATGGCTACTCCAAGTATTCCTCCCAAATCTATCTTCCAGGTGTCAAATGGATGCAATTTACCCTTTTGATTCAACATCTAAGGCATACCACATTCTTCCATCTCCTTGAATATCTTCAACTTACTCTGGAGCTGTATACCTATCTTTCCATGGAAAGTAGTTATCTCATTTATTGAGCCAATAGTTTGCAAGATATTAGGAATATTGGTAGGTGCCTCGGGGTCCTCATTCATCTTTATCATCATTTCTTTCAAAGCATTTACCTTAGTAATCCAATTATTCCATTCATTTCTGAAGGCCTCTTGTACTTGTAGATACTTTGTATTTTCCTAATGAATATTCTTATATGTGGCCCAAACATCATTAGCCTTGTGGACCAACTTAGTCACCCTATACTTTAGCACATCCTCAAAAATATATTTGCCACCTTGAAAGTTTCAAGTTTGGCTTGCCTGGCATTTTCTTTTTCAGCAGTCAATTGACCGTTCAAGTCATCAATTCTTAAGGCCAAGGTTTCCCTATCCTATGTAGAAATATCAAATGAAGAAGAATATGGCTAAGTTATTGTCTTTTGAGTAGCCTAAATAGTGGCTCTCATTATATTCAACTCATTCAAGGCCTTATTATAGTTTTTAACCAAAGATTCATATTTCTTCTGAGAAATATGTCAAGTATCTATACTAAGCATTGCAACATGTGTAGTTAACTCAACTGGCTGGATAGGATTTATGTCAGTAGCTCTTTTTGACTACTAGTGAACCAATAACTTCTTCAATAGGCCTAGCAACCTCATGTTTACTAGTATTGGGCGTCATAGACCAAATTTCAAGAGTATGCAACTTTGGACTATATCCAGAATGAAATACTTTATCCTCAAATTGGTCTTCAAATATCAAAGCTTGAGGATATCTCCTAATTGCATCATATGCTATGGAGGAAATGATAGTACATCCTGGTAACAACATGATTCCACTATCCTTGACATTTTTTCGAGCTTCAGTGGGAGTAATAGCTGCAATTTCAGCCCTGATTCTCTCTTCCTCTGCTTTCTCAGCTTCATCCTAATGAGAAGGTTCAACATTACCTTGCGTTGATTCAAGTCTCTCCTTTATCTGCTTACTCCACTATTGAATCATAAGCTCCTAAAATTCCTTAGACTACAAAAATTTATCATCAGCCAGAAAATCATCACACTCCCTAATCCTGGGATCATCATCACTTTATCATAATTCCATTTGACAATTCTGTCAGGGGGAACATTTGAACTATGAGTTTCCTCAATATGAGAAGGGTGAAATTTCTGCCACTTGTTCCTCCCTAACTTCTTGAACATCTACAGGCTATTTTGGGATAGCCATAGCTTATTGTTGTTATTTTAGGAGAACTTGTGCTTTGTTAAAAACCTCCTTTACCTTTACCTTAAACTCCCTAGATTGATTGTCCTCTATCATAGTGAAGGCTCTTTCCTAGGGGTTTGCAATTGCACTGTATGGACTTATGTAGAAGGCATTCCTTTTCATAATTTTCTCCTCAATGTTTGTCATAGCTATCCATTCTCTTTTCCCAATCATGACAGCCTCATCACTTATCAAATTTCTTACTATATCATCTTTATATAAAAATTCATGACGTATGATAGCTAAGCTTTTTTGTTTTCTTCTTCCTGCTACAAACCCCTCTGGATTAAAAAATATAATCTCATCAATAGGAATTATGAGATTATTTATCATAATTCCAATCCTTTCATATCCCTTAGGGGCAGTGACCTTGAAGTAAGAAAAAGTACATTGGGGATGTATTACAATACCTTTTCTGCCTTGTCTAAACATTTCATAATCCATGACATCAATTTGCCACATGAGCTCCCTGAAAGCCAATCTATCTGAAACATACAATGGTAGACATGAGGTGCTACCTTAGCTCCATAGGACCTGATCAAAGTATATTCATAATGTAGAAACCAATCTTCCCAATTATGTGTGGCCTTGGAACTTGGTACATGCTTTGGATGCATAAAATTTCTGATCTATGGAGAGAGTCTGAAAAATAGGTGCCACACCCAATGACTCCAAGATACCACACCTTACAACATTAGCAAACAAGATGTAATTGGAATTGGAGCAATCCCGATCCCATAAATATGTCCACATTTGCACAGGTAAAGTATTATTCTCACTGTCTGTAAGCTTCATATTTAGTTTCCTTTTCCATTCATAATCACCCTCCCATAAGAGCATATGCATCAACAAAGAGTAATGGGGAAAACACAAAGGGAGCACCTCCTTTTTCAAAATGAGAAAATACTCATGCATTCGTTCAACGACAAAGTTAGAATAATCAAAACCAGTGTTTCGATTATGATTTTGTATATCCACCACCATCACCAACAAATCAGCAGCTATCCTAACCTCAAAGTCCTGAGCCAGTACTTGATTTAATAAATAATAAGTGTTTTTGAAATAATCTTCAAACTCCTCACACTCAAAAGGCTCAGCATGCTTAGCAGTCAATCTCTCCCTCTTCCTTCTGTGTCACACAAGCAGTGCTTCTTTATATGCAAATTTTCTCCTTTGATATTTAGCATACAATTCAGCACGTCTAAACTTTGTAGTATAATTGGGGTTTATCCCAAATACATCTATCATCTTATCCTTCGTTACCTCCAGAATTAGATCACCATTTTCACTTCTGATTGTCCTGTCAGTAGGGTTATAGTGCCTTTCCAGTTCCATCATTAAATCCACTTCTACAAACACATTTGGGACCATCAACTTTCCAAGGTTCAAACCCCATAAAAAACATGCAGGCCTGCTAGAATTCTACCTATTGAAGTCATATCGAAACAATTTCCATCCACTTTGGGGTTGGGGTTTTTCACGAATTTCACCAACATTATCAATCAACCTAGTGGTCACAACAACTTGACCTGTGGTCCTTTTACCAATTTGTGACCCTCCTTTGACACCTTTAGAGGCCTCTTGCATAATTTTTTTTGTTTCCTTCTTCGCACTTCTAGGCCTAGTGGATGTTGCAAGAGTACTAGGTGAAGGGTTGGATATTGTCACTGGGTTAGACATAACTTCAGCTGAAACATCTTGAGTTTTAAGTCTTTTAAACCTTTTCTATTTTGGTCTCCTTTCAGGTCTAACACTAGATTCACTAGGCTTTAGATTACTCATGTTTGTAATGCAAGTGGAACTAGGTTTTACAACTTCTTACGACCAAATAAAACCCTTCACAATTATGATAGGAAAAAACACTTAATGAACAAGACACTCTTCCTTATAATTTATATAGTGCTCAATCACCAAACTGAAATTAATAGTAATGAAAAAATAAACAATTCCCCCAATTTTCTATCATTTCTTCAAGACATTCACCTCACTACTTCAATTAGGAAGAAGTATCAGTTCTTCTTACCTGGGTGAAAATTATGCCATTTTGGTTACTGGTAATCTTTGGAGCTTGCCCGACAATTTCTTCAACTTCTAGTATCCTTTCCAATGGCCAATGAATTCAAATGCATAATCAACTAGATATCTACTTTTCGTTATGGCCAAGAGAGAGGCATGCCACCATTAATACTTTATAGTAAGCTCGCGTGAGCAAACTGACAATTAGTCATTCAGGTTTAAACCATGATAATTGATCTTTCAGCTTTAAAACAACATCAATGGTTATTAATGCATCTCGCCACCTTCCTCTTTGCTTTATACGACGTCCTCAAGATTCTACCATGTTGTCTTTTCATGTAGTAGTGGTCGCTTGTCATTGATTTACTTCGTCATTGCTCAACTTCATCAGCGATGCAAGTGTTTTGTGTGATGAAATCTTAGCCCTTAGATCTATGGCCCATGCTCTCATCAACATTCATTACTATCGCTCCTCGCTAATCCAAATTTTCACCTTGGCTCCTATCAATGATAAGAGATACAATGAAAGAATCTTTTTTGACATGTACACCTACATGAAAAATCAATGGCACACAAGGTATCACAAATAAGATGTACCCAGATTAGCGAAAGAAACCTTTTCAAATGAGGAACTTTATCGCTAATTTCTAATCAAAACTAAGGCTTTGAAATGGATCAGTGATGAACAATAAAATATCTGACCATTGCTCATCTCTAATCCTCCTTATTAGATTTACAAATAATTGGTGATGAGAGATATTCATGATGTCATTACGCATCGCGTATCGCTAATCAAGAATTTAGTGCTAAAAAAATCTGTGAGAAGTGATACAATGGAAATTCATTTCCTCGCTCATCGTTGATTTGTAAAACCATTTTATAACATACTCGCGATAGGTGATGAAAATAAGATCATAAGGTCGGAGGGCATCACTCATCGCTATTACAATATTGAGTGGTCAAAAACCATTAGCGATGAGCGACCCATTAACAATACTAAGAACCTCGCTCATTGCACACTTAAATTAGTAGTTCTAGCTGCTATTCGCGATGAGCGATACCAAAGGGATATTACCTCATCGCTCATTGCTGATTTAGAACATACACCTCAAAAGTGATCAACGATGAGTGATAAAGATAGAAGGCCGATTGAACTTAAGTGAAAACCTTTAGGCACATGCTCATAAGTTGTTTTAATGGAGGGGACTCTCTAGGGTGATACAAAAGAAAGGAATTAAGGACTCCAAATCCATAATAACACAAAGGATAGAAATTTTAAAATTGACTGGCAATGGGCAATAGGGAGTCAACAACAAAATAGAACATTCAAGCGCTTAAGAAAAATGAATTCTAAACCCTCCTAAATGTGACAAGGGTTTGAAAATGGAACAAGAAAATTAAGGTTCCATCACATGGGATGATCCTGAGATGATTCTGAGATGTTTTGAGGCATTCTAAGTTGATTCTAGGATGTTCCAAGATGTTTTGTGTTAATTTTGAGTTGTTTCAAGGCATTCCAAGTTGTTTCAAGACATTCCAATTTGATTTTGAGATGTTTTGAGTTGATTCTAAGTTATTTTGAGACATTATGAGTTGATTTCGAGATGTTCTGAGATGTTTCGGGTTGATTCCAAGTTGTTTCATTTTATGATAGGTGTTAATTCAATTTTACATGTCTACAAGATGTTTTTGATTATATTATTGGTGAGTTTTCCCAATGAGGATTCTTGTGTTATGCCATTGGTGATATTTCCCATTGAGGTTTATGTGATGTGACATTGGTGAGTTTTCCCAATGATGATTTTGTGATATTGCATTTATGGTTGTGACCAATGTGGAGTTGTATTTGATCCTACCTTTGATTAGCCATCTTGTGATTCTGGATGAGTATTTTATATGATGTATATGTTGAGTGTATACTTCATGTATGGTGTGTGTAAGCCATTTTCCAATGTTTTTGGTGTGAGTGTTGTGATTGTGGCCCATGTGACTATCTCCTAGCATCATGGGACTGGATATTTTTATTCCATGAAGTTGTGTGGCATGGAAACCATTGTTGGGTATTAAAGGATCATGGTAGATTCAAAGGTGACTTCATGTGATAGAAGTATTTCTTGTTGAACTCTCGTTTGGTTCTTTGATTCGTTAATGTAATTGATATTAAAGGATAATTGAGTCCTCATATAAATTGTAATAATGTTGTTATTGGACCTCTCTTTGAGATAAAATGTAACATTAGATAATGACAAGTGTATTAGTTTAGTTACATGACTCAACATTGGAAACAAGAATGATCATATCATGGATATTATAATTATGCAATGCTAATGTTAAAACAAACCTTAGAATCTTTCATTTGGGCTTAAAATTAACTTAGAATCCTTTAATCCCTATTGGGGTAGCTTAGTATTGTATTTGTGTGACCTTGTATCACCTAGTATATACCTAGTGTGATGTAAAAAAATAGATCCTAGATCTACCTAGTGTGATGTAAAAAAAGAGATCCTAGATCTACCTAGTAGATTAACTAGAATTAATATTTTATTACACCATTAGAACTCAAACCACAAAGGTGTTAAGATCAACTATCAACCTATAAGGAGAGCCAATCTTCCCAGGGTTTAGTTTTTTGTTGCCAATAAAATTGATTAAATTGATATAAATTTATTGACCTAATTTACTATGAAAACCTAGTCTAAAAACATAAATTATCGACATAGATAAAACTAAAATTGATGAAATAATGAAATTGTGGACACGAAAAAATTAACCCTTCTACTTTTTCTCATGTTTAGGCCCTCCTATTGGATTTTGGCTTGATTCTACCTAGATTTAATGTTGTAATGTGGTCAACACATTCATGTTAGGTCTCGAACCCTTGTGAATCATTAAGAATTCTAGGTTGTCTTGTAAAAGTGTTGTGAAGTGTTTCACACTTTTCTAGGAACCTTTCATTATAATTCACATAAATAACCTCTTTTTATCACTTACCAAGTCTTATTTCAAAGTGTTGTAAAGAGTTGTAACAAACTCTCATACTTTTCTAGCCTTGTCATCAATAATTCAACCCTTTTTTATGTTTAAATGACCCCTTCATGCACTTGCCAGCCCTACTTAAGTGTATTTTTGAGAATATTCCCATTAAACCTCATTAAATACACTTGAATCCCCAACACCCAGTAAAATTTCCCTAGTGGGACCAAGTCGCCACCTGGGGCGGCTTACTCCCACTAGGCACAAAAAATCAAAATTATTTCAATTTTCTGGTGGGATTTTATTCTCTTAACCTTAACGTCGGCCTGTGATGTGTTATTTTTGGGAAATTTTATAAAATCAAGTTTAAATAAAGAGTTTTTTTCTCATTTTTACCCCCATTCATTTTCAAACAACCCATTCATTCACTTAATCATTCTCAAGCATTCTAAGCACTTTCAAGCATCCATTGGAGCATCTTCTTGCATATCTTCATATTTCAACATCAAGGGTTTGGTGAGTTGTGACATTGCATGTTGTTCATTCATCATTCTCTTTCTATTTCATTTCATTTTCAAGGGTTTGATTCCCAAATTTGGGTTTGACCAAGGAAAACCCCTATTCTCTAATCCTTAACCCTTTTTACCTCTTTGCATGTGTGTTTTATAGGTCTTGTATGCAAATTTTTTTAAAATGAAAGTGTTAAAAAGGTGTTTTCAACTCATAAAATTTATTCAAGTCAACAAAGCCCTAATTGAAGCTTGGAGATCTCTTTCAGCCTATTTTCTACATAATCTGAACCAGACACCTATCATGAAGGGAAGTGCAGACAGAAAGCTACAGATTCCTGTCCCGAATATCTTGAGATTCCCAGGTGAACTAAGTCACCATCTGTGGTGAATTAGTCCCACTATTAGGCTTGATAAGTGATTTTTTCATTTTTGGATACCCATTTAGCAAAAACCCGTTCCAGTAGGACGCCCTAAAATAGGACTAAGTCACCCAACTTGGCGTAAGTATCCCAATTGGCTTTAACAACAAAATATACAAGATTCCAGAGCCTCTTTGCATCACATTTCAGTTTCCAGGTGCACCTCTCTAGTCTTGTTTATTTTTGTTATTGTTTGTTTGCATTCTTAGGTCATTTTGCATACATCATTGTGTTTTCAAAAAAATTGCATTTATGAGGTTTTACATTAATAACTCATTTCTTTTATCATTTTACTGCATTTAGACATTGCATTTAGGCATACTTCATCCATCCTTGCATTGATTTTGAGCATTTACATTGCCCATTTTGGCCCATCTTTCTCCTTTTAGGTGGAAAACCTTAGAAGTGCAAGAAAGCCATTGGGAGCCAAAATATTTGTAAACATTTTGGTGAACCTGACTTTTGAACATTTTACTTTTGATTTCAAGTGCATTTACATCCTAGGAATAACTTTCATCAACATTGCATTAAATTTTGCATTGTTTAAATTGAATCGTAAGGTTTTAAAAATTGCATTAGTCAAAAGCTCATATAACTTACATTTTTGCATTGCATTTCATTAAAAAATTCCAAAAACTCTACATTTTCATACCGTTTCTGCATCTGAACATCTAAAAATCATATGTAGTTTCATTTAATTTTTTTGAAAAATCTAAAAAAAAAATCACTACTCGGGCTAATTTGCCACACTGGGCGACTTAGTCCTCCTGCACATTTTGCACAGTAATTTCTATCATTTTCTGAGCATTTTCTACATTTCTATTTTCTGTTATAGTTTCCAAAATTGTAGTTATTAGCATTTTATTGCTCTTAGTTTATATTTCATTTTCATTCACCCGCATTTAGAAACCTTTGTATGAGTGTTTGGTGTCCTATTGCTAATACCTTAGTGAGAAGAAGTTTAAGACTTATGTTATCCCATGATAATACACTTGTTGTGGATCTTGGGTTGTCTAAATCTTCCACTCTTAGTATTGCAACTAGTACACTAGGAATGGATCCTATGTTTAGCAATGCTTTGCCTTCCAATAGCATGCAAGTTGACACACAAAATGATCACATTCCACAAGACAAAGTCATTAACATTCATGAGGACTTAACACATCTCGAACATCAACTATTTCTAGAAAACATTTCAACCATTGCAATTTCTACTATAGAGAGCCTCCATCACATGCTTGAATGTGATGGAGGCATAAATGTTATGAAACAAATCATTTCAAGATATACCACAAACATGTTCCTTCCACCTATAGTACATCTCAACCAACAAACACTATGGTTAGCCAAGGAGGACCTAACACTCCTCCTTCAACAGTAGCATCTATACCTACCTATACCACTCCTCAAGTCACAACACCAATGCAACAAGTTAGTCATGTGATTCCTTCCTCAACTATTCTTGCTAGCATTCCTAATTCTTATGCGGCATCACATGTTCTATCCTCTTCCACAATACCATCTATAAGAATCCCCTTCACTTGCCCTACCACTACATATACTCCATCACCACTTTCCCTTCCACCCCATACTATTTACACTAACCCTCTCATCACACAACTATTCAAAACCATCTCATCCATGCAAAAATAAATATCCACCATCAACCAAAACCAAAATGGCTCACCCACCTATTATGTTTGAAGCAGCCCACTCTCTTTGGTAATCTTGATAACACCAATGCCACAAGGAAAAAATATTCCTAGATTTAATAAATATGGAGGGAAGGGTGATCTTTCTAACCATGTTAATGCTTACACTGCCTTATGTAGTGACTTTTTCCTTGACAATAAACTATTGGCAAAACTGTTTCCTATGACTTTAAAAGACACTGCCTTGGAATGGTTCTCCTCTTTACCGAACAATTCAATTTGTTCATTCAATGAATTAGTTGATGCATTTATAAATCATTTCCAAGTGCATATGACTCTAAAGAAGACCTTGGCCGATTTGATGTGATGTAAACAACATGAAGAAGAAAAGATAACTGATTTTATCTCACGATATCAATCACTTTATTCTCAAATTGATGCAAGATTCCTTATCCACATCTTCAAAAGATGTTTATAGAAAACTTGCAAACTAAACTGAACAGGAAAAACTCACAATGATGAAATTTCCCTCCTTTATGCGATTGTGTATTTCCCTTTGCGATTATCACAATTCGGCTAGTAGTCGTTCAATGCAAAGTCTACTTCTAGCCGAGCTAAAAATTTTGAACATGCCAACCCAAACAATTCACAACCATTTAGAAAAAAAAACAAAGGGTTCTTGTAGTTCAACCCCCCTCAACAACTAGCTCAACCCATCAACAACCAAGTAGCAACTGTTAAAGCCACAATACCTTATAGTTATGGAGATATGAAACGACAGTTTACACCTTTACCAGACACTCTTCATAACACAATGTCCCAACTTTTGCAACAACAAATGATTACCTTACCTGTCGTTAAGCCACCCAATCCTACTAAACCTTCACCTCCAACCTTTCAATCCAATGCTTATTGTCATTATCATAGACAAAATGGACATGAAACGGAAAATTGTAAGCATCTTAAACACCTTGTGCAAGACCTCATTGATTCTGATCGTCTATCCATTAAGCCTGTATCACGCAGTTGATTCCGACAAGATGGATCCGAAAGGGGACTCGTCGTATGGGTCAATCTCCATGAACAGAAAGTCCGAAATAGAATCCTTATTTTGTAGTGACCAATTGATCCATTGATCGAGTTTATCAAAGTGGTGCATTAGAACTTAGATTCTAAGAAGTTACTTGCCATGTCCGATCTTGGTTAAAGTATTAAGGTTAAGACTTCATTCTTAACATACCTTTATACTCTTTCCTTAGTTGCATGTAAAATCATCTCTTCTATGAAGGGCATGAGGCAAGCCCACCAAGAAAAACGTACCAATTGAGCTAGGATGTTATATTGCTTGTGAGTCAATTTGAAAACACAGTGCTTTAATCAAAAACATTGGAAAACCAACATTCAATGAATCATCAAAATTGCAAACCCTTTAGGAGAGGCAAATATCCTTGAACAAATTCACATGTTATTCCTTGCCCTTGGGATTTGTGTCCTTAGAGGCATCTAAACATTTGGATTTCATCTCAATTTGCTCCTACTAAAGTCAACTTTAGGTAACTCTTGCCTCAAATTTCCTTGGTTTCCACATAATACACTTTGTGGGATAAAGGGAAACTTGAGACATTAGACATCTAGATTCAAAATCTAATCAAGAGTGTGTTTGTGGTAAAAGAATCCATTAAGAAAATATTAAATCAATTGGACCCCACATATGTGCTTGTCATCTTTTGTTCATATGGTTTTCATGCAAACATTGGTCTTTTGATTTTGGGTTACTTTTAGAGAAAGGCATGTTCTTCACTATCTTGGCCTAGTAAACAAGTCCTTCCTAGGTTTATTTAGGAGCAAATCAAACACTTCATCCATCCAAAAATTTATCATCTTCATCCCCCAAACAACTTTAGAGCTTTTGGAAACATCATTGTAGACTTGGGTAGATCATCAAAATCAAAATCACCTTGTTTAGTTACGTGTGTGGGAATGCATCCTTTTTCATACATTTAATTAAATCAGTAATCCTTTGAACAAGTTCATCCTAAAATCACATCCAACATCTTAGGGTTTACAAGTTCATTATCCAAATCAAACCAACCAAAATCAAACCCTAAATCTAGCATTGATCCAAAGTCCCTAAACGTTCAACATCCATATCATTCACCCCTTTTACCCTTCGTCTCGTCATTCATCCTAAGAACCTTAGAGGTCACTTTTGCAGCAAGGTCAAAACATAAGAAGAACATGTAATACAAACTTGATCCATACATCATGAGTAATCCAAATCAATTGAACTTTCAAAGCCTTACAACACCAATTGATTATCAACACTCACACTTATACAATCCATACATGGTATCATTACCTTCTACAAATGTCAATGGCACAACAAGTGTGAGTATCCCTAAATCAAAGATTGGAACACATTTCTCGATGGTAGATCTAAATCCAAAGCTACAAGTCTGTCAATCGAACAATCAAAGCATGAGCCTCCAAACGAACAACGTCATCCCACCAAATCCATACATGCCAAATCAGAATGTACCAAGTACAAGTTTTCCAAGCATGAATCCAGAAAACTTTGGGATAAATATGTTTGCAAATCACACAAATGTTGTCCAGAGTCCAAACAAGATGTTAATGACTCCAAGACAAGGTAACACCATGCAAAGTCAAAATTACCTAAATCAAGACAATGTTCAATTTCAACCTATAAATCTGAAAACCATCCCAAATTAGAACATTGTCCAAAATCAATTTGTTCATGATCCCATTCAAACACCACAAGTGTACATCCCAAATATGCTTGAACAAAAGCCAAATCAAGGGAGTAAAATTAAAAATCAAGATCAAATTTCACTAGAACAACTTGCTTCACATGCCAAGCTAATTGAATTATTGAGCCAAGAGATATCTTCACTCCAAAATCAGTACACTCTTTCGTTGGTTGAACCATGTCATCAAAACATTGGGTTATGTCCACAACCACATCAAGAACAAAATCTCCAATGTCAGAGGGTAGATATCAAGATCAAGATCAACAACAAACCCAATTACTCCATCTCGAAGATCAATCACCACATCTCCAAAATCAATCACAACAAGGTCAATTTAAGACACAAATCTCACAAGGTAACAAGCAAAAATACACACCACTTGGGAGACCAATCGAATCAGTCCTACAATAGTTGGTACAAGAAAATCTCATCAAAATCCCCATTTATGTGAACTATCAAGAACCAACCATAAAACCACCAGGGTATAATGAGAAGCACCTTTGTGATTATCATAGAATAAAGGGACACAAAACATCAGATTGTGTTCAGCTCAAAAAACTCATCCAAGACCTGATTGATCAAAAGATAATCACTATTGGGGAAAATGATACCATTGGAAATCTCTCCACCACAACTGTTGAGAACAAGGATCAAGATCAATCCATCACTGAGCACCTTCAAGCTATTTCTACTTCATCCAATGATCAAATCAACATATGTCAAAAGTCACTTTTTAATCATGATCAAAGTCCACCAACCAACAATGATCCAATCAAAGAAATGCCAACATCACTTGACCCTATGGTTGAAGAAATTGGAAATCCCTCCACCACAATTGTTAAAAACAATGATCAAGATCTCTCCATCAATGAGTGCATGGAAGATGTTTTCACTTCATCCAATGATCAACTTACCATATATCAAGAACCACCTTTTAGTGATCGATTTCAAGCAATGTTAACAGTATTTGATCCTGTAATCAATAATCCATCTACCAATGATCATGTTGAAAATGTCTCTACATCACCTAATAAGTTAGAGGACATATCTCAAGAATTTATGCCAAAGTATGATCAATGTCTTTCACCAAAGTCTAGCAATGGTCCTTTCCAAGACATATTGACATCCTTCGACCTCATGATTGCTGATATTGAAGGAATCTTCAACTCGACACCTGATCCAAGTCCACTCAAAGATCAAGAGGATATTGAACCATTCCCCATGCCTAATAACGACATCCAAGAACCCTTTGTAAGCAATCCATCCTTTGAAACTGACCCATGTCAAGAACTTGATCCAAAGCACGTCAAAAGCAACCCCAAAATCATTCAAGATCAAGAATTTGTATCTTCAAGATACTACAATAATCTAATGGATACTCTCTTATCTATGAAAGATGATCATATCCATGTAGCACATACTCCTCCATCTACCCATGAGATGCTTTCTATGGATGGACACGTAGATGATCTTCATCTAGAACAAAATTTTGTAAGGAAAAAAGAGCAGATTATCAATTCCTATAGTCAAACTGATTTATCAACATCAAGATCAGATATATCCAAAATCTAGATTGAAGACATCATGTATGGAGATATCCAACATTATCCACTCAAGGAAACAAGTCAGATAGAACAAAATATTCCAGAGTTAGCAGAGCAGCAAATGGAAATAATGTCATCTATAGTGATCATTGATAAGAGAATGCACTCTAAATGGGAGCTTGTAGAACAAGCAGAATCAAGGAATGAAGGTGATACTACCACCATACTGGGGGCAACTTCATCTCAAGCAAACGTCAACATAGGGAGCACAAAGATTCCTTATGATGAAACTAGTGTCAATACTACAACTAGCCATGTCATGAATCTTCATCCACCCATCACCACCCCATCCACGAATTGGGACCAACGTCAAAAGAAAGAATTGAATCAAATTACGAAGAACACTATCAAAGCAAAAGAAGTTGAAAAGCATAATGGACAAATCAAATACGCATGGATACCAAAACATTCAAAGAAAGATCATCCCTATCAAACTCCATCAGTCAAAGAAACGATGGGGAAAAATTAAAAAAGGGAAAAATATCCATCAAAGATGTCCACAAAAGAAAAAGTAGGCTTTTTAGGTGACATACAAAGTGTATCAAACAGTTAGTCCTAATTCCATGCACACTTTCATATCCACCCATCATTGCTCATCTTTCCAAGTTTGGAGAGTCAAAGGTTCCAAGTTGTCAACCAATCCATCTCCTATCCCTAAACACACTCCACCCACACCTCCACGCATGATATCCAATTCACACATCGACCATGTATTGGCAATGACCCTTTATCATAAGGATTCAGAAGGCATTCTATCGCGATGTGCACATAGAGACAGAGTTAACCCCAGTAACAATAAAGCAGATCAGGAATCCCAAAAGTTGCATTCAAGTGCACGTATCTTAGCAAAGCAACTTCTTCAAGTAGGCTATCGATGGAACATTATGATAGAAGCATCTACGTCAACACCACTAGGTGGTTCAAAATGAATCCTTCAGAAAAACCAAAAAAACCAAAAAATATGAAAATCCAAAAAAAAAAAAAAGATTGAAAATAGTAAAGAAAATTGTCCTCTAGTGAAAACCACTTCAGTGGCACTTTGGATAGGTACCATGATAAAAACCTGGAAAACATGCATCATGTGTAGAATCAAGCATCTACGTGTGCCAATTCAGTTGAAAGAATCTCATCCCATCCATAATAAAGCCAACATCCATCCGTCTTATCCATAATAAATCCATTCATCCATGAACCATTTATCCAATCCGTTTTCATCCATCTGCATCCATCATCCAAGTTATCTTGATTTTGATGAAACTTTGGTGCACACTTTACGCTTGCTTATGGTAAACATCTTGATATGGGCCGTTTTCATTGATCCTATCCTATGTAGCATTATCTGAGCTATGAAACACTATCCAAATGAGCATTCGTTATTCGAACACCTTATCCTATCGCAAGATAATCCTTGAAATCCTTTGTATGCGTACCATATCCATTCATCCATAAACTTATCCAAGGATCCATCCCTAACATTCTATACATTGCTAGGCACTGGGGGTAGATATTTGCATCTTGCTTCGAGAATAAATCTTGATCTATATCCTTTGCCTTATGTGATGATCTGAACATTAGTAAACATGAAATCAAGTTGGTCAAAGCATTTGTGATCCAAAATCCAAATCACTAGCCCATGGAATATTTTGGCAAAAAAAACATTCCTTATTAGTATTCATCTTTCATCGAACATCAATCCAAGTAATCACTATCAGTCGCATCTAACACACCCTTCAAACGTCACATCAAATCATCCAAAAAAATTTTGTTTCAAACCAAGCGTTAACAATCCCGATCAATCAAATCCAATCAATCCATAATCTTGGGATATCCTTCCCGATCATTGTGTTGCTTAACACTATCTTGCATTGTTGTGCATCCTCAACAATGTTATCATCATCAATCCTTGCATTGTTGTGCATCCTCAACAATGTTATCATCATCAATCCTTGCATTTTTGTGCATCCTCAAAAATGTTATCATCATCAATCCTAATCAATCAAATCTTACATTGTTGTGTGTCCTCAACAATGTTGTCATCATCATCAATCCATCGATTTGATCAAACAACCTTAGCTTGGTTTTAAACAAAATCCCAAACAGAGCACTGATATCATCACACATGTCCATATCCAAATCGTCAAAATCATGCGAAATCCAAAAACATTAGAAAATCAAAAAATCCAAAAACAAAAAAACATCAAAATCCAAAAACAGAAAACATCAAAATCCAAAAACATTCAAAAAAACAAAATCCAAAAACATTTGAAAAATCAAAAAATCAAAACATTTGCAAAATCTTGAAAATACCAAAAACAGCCTCAAAACATTCCAAAAAATGTCAAAAACATCCAAATATTTGAAAAAATCCATCCATTCCATCTCGCTTGCACCCACAATAATTAATCATCCATAATAAACTGATCGTCACCTTCATCCTTTGGAAAAACAAACAAAAACAATCATAGCAATCAGCAAAATCAATCTTCAATCGTAAAATCAAAATCGAAGAAACAAATCGTTAAACGCAGAATCAAACTCTTGATCAATCACAAACATGTCAATCAACCTTATATCAACAGTCTATCAATCAACTTATCAAAACCATCATCATCCTATACAATGCATGTCCTAGGATATATCATTCCGACAATGGGCATCATTTTTGGATATCACTTGGATTGTTATCCTATCAAAATGCATCCCTCTGGCTGAAGGTATGAAGAGCATTGGCTTGTTTGCGTACTTGATATTTTCTTTTGATTTATCTTATTGTGCTCCTTCCAAGGACCTCTTGATGATATCTGAATGAAGGATTTAGATAGATAGGAATGGGGCAACGATCATTATCTTTTGTCTGATGTGCTTGTTAGACATTCTTGTAAAATAACTTGGCGAATACTTGCTTTGTTAGGTACGCCCTAGCAAGGTTTCCGTATGTAAAGTGTGAACAAGAATACTCCTATCCGTTTGTTGAGTCAAATTCCATCACACTAAGTACAACACCATCTTGGTTCTTTATACCTTGATGCATCGTATCTACATGTGTTATCAAACATAAGGTAAGTAGCCCTTTTAAAATCCCAATCCTTGATAAGAAAATCATCATCATTATCATCATCATCATCATCATCATCATCTCTAATAAAGTATCGTCAAATCATGGACTTGTTGGATCCTCTTGTCATCATCTCATTTCTGTGCTAACATAACATCACCAATGCATCCATCATGCATCCATCCTGCATCCAGAAAACTATCAGCATACCACATATCTTTCATATCATACATAATAGGAAACATTGATCATTTCACATGCATTGCATTTGCATCATCATCATAATATAGATCTGTTAGTCTAAGCATCTGCATAAATCATACATTTTCATAATCGTAGCATATCACATCATCCATCTCATCCATCATCACATCATATCATTATTTAAGTTGTTTAGGATAATATAAATTTGTTATTCTAAGCATCTTAAAATCATCTCATTTGCATCATCGTCCATAACCATCCATTTTGAACCTCTTTATCGCGAGATCGACCCTCAAATTGAATCTTTTTGCTCAATCTCTTGAGGGGGTAATGTACCAGTGTACTTTCCACTAGGGCATCCAAAAAATAAGAAATTTTTTGAATTTCAATCGTGGCAAGTTTATTCTTTGAACCAACGCAACAAGTACATTGCTTCAAAGAGGAGAAAAATGTAGACATGCAAAATTATCATCATGCATTCAATTAGGTCCATTCAACCAAGTTCACATTCATTTGCTCATAAAATTAATCAGGTTCATTTAATCTCTAAGGATTGTCCACTTAAATTGAATAAATTAACTTTATTTAATTTAAGCCTATCATTCCCTCTTTGATTAAATAAATCAAGACTTTATTTAATTGAAATCCAATTCATATTTCTCCTTTTCTGATTTAAATAAATCAAATATCTAAGTCAAAGAGGTCAAACATCCTAATCATCATTAAGTTTATCTAAACTTGATTAATCTAATCTAATGCATGTCACATCCTCTAGATATTCCCACTTGCACAAATAAATCAATTTATTGATTTATTAAAATCAACATTTTCACTCAACATGGCATCTTGGAGGAATATTCCCTCAAGTTTGAATTCAAAGACAAGTGGACATGTACATCCAACAAGTCATTTATGAGCTCTTACATGGCTCTTGCATGTCCCTTGCACAAGTAAAACTAAGCATTAACTCTCAAATTCAAATTTGAAATCTCCCTCTCTTGGGCACATTTCCCAAATCTTGCACATCCTCAAGCCTATCACAAGATGACAAGTGTCCTCATCTCATTGGTCCAATCTTTGTCCCACATTCATCCATTTGGCCATTCTTTCATCAAAATAATCTATAAATGAAGGCTTCATTCTTCAAGCAAATCCTCCACAATCTCTTGCAAGGTCATTCTCTTAAACTAAGAACTGATTTTGTCCATTCATCATCTTGATCATCAACATATCATTTTCATATCATGGAGCTTAATCAAGGATTGGGAAAGGGCTTCTTTCCATAGAAGCACCAATCCACTATAAGATGCTAGTCTGATTATTAGAATGATGTTTTCTATGTTTTGCTTGCTTCGTTTGCATTATTCTTGTGATTAGATGAATCTTATAGGGAATCTTTGTTTGATTTAGTTTACTAACAATGCTAAGGGCTTCTGTTTTTTAATCAAATGTAGATTTAAGGTTCTACAAGTTCAAGTTTAATATTATGTTAGTTTTGCATTATAAAATTTATGGTACTTAATAAATTATTCATTTCATGACTATATTTACTACCAATTAATGGAAACCAGTAAATAAAAATAACTAAATTAATGACTAAATATATGACTAAATTAATGACTAAAGTAATGACTAAATCAATTACTAAATGTATGACTAAATATATGACTAAATTAATGACTAAATATATGACTAAAGTAATAACTAAATTAATAACTAAATATATGACTAAATTAATGATTAAATATATGACTAAAGTAATGACTAAATTAATGACTAAATATATGACTAAATTAATGATTAAATATATAACTAAATATATGACTAAAGTAATGACTACCACGACTAAATAAATGACCAGTTAACAACAATCAATGACTAAATTAATGACTAGATTAATGACTAAATCAATGACTAAATCAATGAACAAATCCATGACCAAATCCATGACCAAATCCATGACTAAATAAATGACTAAAATAGTTTAGTCATAAATTTAGTGGTGTTATAAATGACTACAAATAAACCACTAATAGTCACATGACTAAACTTAGTCATTTATATATAATTTTTAGTAGTTTATTTAGTCATATATTACTGTTTATGTACTAGTGATTGCAGGTGTTAATGATCAAGGCAATAAGCCTGTTGCCCCTCCAAATCAAAATTTGCAAATTTTCACTAATCACATGCCTAAACATAATGTGTCATTTGTCAAATCTAGTGAAACTCCAAAGAATGATGTGATGAATGTTCATACAAATGTTGAACATCTTGATCCTATTCCACATATCACTACTATTAATCTTATGGATGAAATGGTAGGTGCAATAGATGCTATCCCTCGTAAGGGCCAACCTAAGAGATCTCTTGATATTAATTTCTCCTCTAAGGACATAATTCCAAATCTCCTTGATGGTCCTCTTTACATAGCCAACCATATTTATGATAAGCTCGCTAATGGGATACTCATAGATCCTACCTATGGAGAGAATGTGATCACTAAGGAACTTTTGGTATTACATGATCTTTAGCAAGATGATTATGATAAACTAGCAACATGGATCAAAACACACAATGGTTTTGATTGCCCTATGATCGGATCAATCGTCCTTCCATTATAGATAGGACCAAAAATAATGGATGTTATATTCTCCATCATCTCGCAGTCGGAATAGTTTTGTTTGTGACTACGCCATCCATGGCTTCGCTCAATGAAAGTTGTCTCTTCGGTCATACACAAATGTTTAAAGTTTCCACTTGACAATGACATATTCACTGTTCACTATAGTGGCTTTAACCCTTTGTCTTCTAAAGGAAACTTCTCCTTAGAAGCCTTTTGGCTTGAACCCATGGAACCTATAATGCCTTGCAAATACTTCTTTTTCATTGCTTACCAAAAGTTTAAAGCAAAGAAAATTGTAGAATTGTCTCTTTGCAACATGTCCCTATCCATTTCCAACACTTTTTTGTGCCCTTAGCACACATGCCCCGTTCAGAATGGGGAGCCTCTTTTCTTTCACCTTGCTGGGTCATTTTGTCACTGCCTCATTTTGCATGCCCCGTTTTGGTGTCCTAGATGGTCAATGTACCTCCAAAGTCTCATCTTAACTTGATTGTGTTTCATCCCCTCCATTTTTGGCTAAGTCCTGGTGCCTTGCGGCGCTTCCTTGGCAGTTTGCCTCAGCCAATAGCCTTGGGGCCTAGCGGGCCCACCTCACTGGGTTTCCCTAGCCAGGTTTCCTCCGAGTGTTCCCCGTTTCAAAACGGCGGAAGGATTCTTCCTTCCCGAACCCCGAGACCTAGCCCCTTCTTTTTTGTCTGTTTAACTTGAGAACAGAATTGAGTTGCTTTTTCCCCTTCCGGGCCCACCCCTCCAGACTTTCGTGTCTGGAATTCTGTTTTGACTTCATCATTTCTGAACGGCCAACCTACGACAACACTCTGCCCCCTGGGTCTCGAGTTCCCTTTCACCGACGGTTTGCAAAATGAAGTTTCAAGCGACCATTTGACTGCACCCTTCCGACCCCCGAACCCCAAACCTCCCGCCGCCGTTCAGGATTTGAATCCACCAACCCCCTATCATCTGTATGACCATTAAATGAGGGTATTAAATGCATGTTTGGGGTATAAATATCTGGCCGAACTTGTCATTTTTATTTGTTAGGTTTTCCAAAGGAGTTCTAAGTGCGTTCAAGGAGTTCAGTGCATCTGTTGCCTACCGTCCTCCCGTCCGTGATCATCATTTGCCCATCCTTGGTGGATTTTGTAGTCTCTCTCATCAGACTTTCAAGGTAGGTTCACTATCCACCCTCCCGTAAGGTTTTTTGTGATTTTGCGCTAAAATAAAATGAGCAACATGGGCTAAAAATGCATTCATTAGGTAAAACTAGATGATCCCTAAAAAACACGTCTTGAAATCCTAAGAAATTTCCAAATTACCATCTAAGATCGAATTCGGAGTTGGGCCTCGCTGCCGCCATTCTTCATACAGGGTATTTGCACCCTTCGAGCCCGTGCCAACCCATCACCATTGGAAACTTAGCAAATAAACAAACTTTTTCAAATGGAAGAATCCACTCACGGGCCCGTGACCTCGGATCTCTTTCGGTAGATCATCATCGAACTTATCAAACAACGACTTGAAATTTGGCCTCCGCCTAAGCTTCTTAGGCCCACACCCCCGAGCTTCCATGTCTGGGATTCTGCAAAGTTTTTTCCGTTCTCAAATGACGGGGAGAACCCGTCCAATCGAACTCTGTGGCCTGCCTTGCCTTTTGCCATTCAAAGTTAAACCCAAATGCATAGACCAAACATGTCCCCGGGTCTCAGTTTGCTGACTTCCGTCTATGGACTTCTGTGGTGACTTCACCCCTTCGAAGCAGCTGTCTGGAAACGTCTTCCTGCCTCCCGGGCCTCGACCACCCTTTTTCTGTGAAAACCAATGAATGATGAACATTGACATCTTTTCCCTCGCCGAGTCCTGTCCACCAGGATTCTATCCCGTGTCATCTGACGAAAAGGGAAAAGCATGCCCACCTCCTGACCTTCAGGATCCACCCTCCCAATCACCGAGAAAACTTCCCAAGGAAAACCCAGTGGCCAAGTTGAATTTCGGGTCTGGTCCACCAAGCCACTCCCTCTGGACTTATGTGTCGCACCCGCCATTCCAAACGAAAATTCACCGATGACTTGCCGCCCCTTTAGGCTCGAACCCCTCGAAGTAAAAAGAAACAATCAACTATCCATTGAGCTCCTCGGTCCTGGACCTCGGAGTTCTGACCCCAAAACTTCGTTTCTTCTTGGCCATTTCAAACAGCGAAGCCCTGACAGCTTTTCGGCCCTAAATCTCTAGGAGCTCCAAAATTGATCAAAATAACTTCAAATTTGAAAACCAATCTCGACCCATGTGCTCAAATTCGACCCTCTTCGACATGAGCCTTTCAAACCATCAAAATATGAAGATAGGAGAAATCACCCAGATTGCCCTACCTCGTTTTCCCTTCAAAAACAACATTCCTGCTAGGGAAATCTAGACCCCTGGGCCCGGGTTGTACAAAATCCCTCCAAAAAATGACTAATGACATTTGAAAGTAAAAGTTTGATTTTATGAATGATAAATTGTCTAATTGGATTTCGTCCATGGGATTTCAACTAATGTTAATGCTTTCGTAGTTGGTTGTACTCATTACGTTTCTGTTTGCAGGACCCTCGGGAGCGGCTACAGAAAAAGATAAAGGAAAGAAACTGGGCAAGAATCCTCGTGGAAGAGAGGACAAAAACCAAATGAAGTACCAGTTCTAGGGTGAGCCTCTACATTCAAAAATCATCACCGACTGGAAGGAAATCATAGATACCAATATCGGCCACATTGATATTGATGAATTTAAGCAAAGGGTCAGAGTCAACCAGAAAAATGACAATGCCAGATTGATTAAACAAAGCGGAATTTCCAAAGATGCAGGATTCCCTTTGTCCCTCATTGCCCATGAATTGGTCATGGCTTGCTAGCAGGCCTATTAGCCACAGACGCAAACCATTGTTGATAGGGATGGAAATATTCTTGCTAACATGTCGAGTGAGGCAATTACAAAGACCTTTCACATCCCCACCTTTGAGGAGATGGAGATGCCTACTATTGAAGAGTGTAAAGAAACATGGGACAAGGACCCAATGGGATGCAAGAAGCTAATAAATCAGTATTGGCTCAAGGAGAAAAGGGGCAGCACTGTAAAGATTCCTCAGGAACTCTTCTGCAACGACTTCCACAAAAACTACCATGACTTGGTAACTATGTTGAGCAAAGTGATGGGCCTCCCCACCGCTACCTTTTTTCACGAGTGGATGGTATATTTCATAGAATAGATCCTTCGTGGGGATGAAGATGTCACTACAAATGCCTCATTCTACTAGGGAGGCATCCTAAGCGACTGCTTTCACGAGCAGTTCATGAATGTAAAAAAGACTTCTAGATTCTATATGACCTCCTATCTAGTATACTCACTAGCTGAGCAGAGGTAATATGGTGGATTGTTCATGGTACCTAATGAGGAACCAGGTCGAGCATTAAAGGTCTATGACAAATACCCCCGACTCCAGTTTAGAAATTTTAAGAAGGAATATTGCAGGGTGAATGATGCCTTCATTGGTCACATCACCAGATTGCTCAGAGGGGATTTTGAGAGGAGGGTTTCTCATAGTGCTTAGGTGTTCTTGAAGCAATATGCCTTCCTATTCATACAATACCCCAAGTTTACATATATTTATGCCTAGGGTTTCACAGAAAGGCCGAATAAGCTGCCCCAATACTGCAACAATCAGATTATAATGTTAGAGCTTTCCCAATAGTTACAACATATACATTCAGTCCTCAACAACAAACACTTGGTAGGGATCCCTTATCCCTTAGCTTTCGGTCAGGGGATGTACAAATTGCAAACTTCCCAGTGTACTAGGAATTCTGAGAAGGAATTGGAAAAGTACCATTTTTGCCTACACACTGCTCGCCCATGGATGGACCCATATGGGCATGTAAGAAAGGCACTAGGACTAGGGTTCACCCATTTGCATCATGCTAAAGATTTCTGGGTAGATTGTCAAGATGACAAGGAGGTGCGTGCAAGGCATTACATGCAGATTACTGCATACTTTGTAAGAAGGGTGCTACTATTTCCCATACTGGATCAAGTCGAAGAAGATGAAAGCACCGTAATGGACACAAAATACAACACAATCACTAACCTGCCACTGCCAATGATAGGTTGGGATAAACAGGAGGCCAATGACCTCAACATTATCACTAAGCCAATTCAGGCTCGTACCAAAGAATGGGTTGAGGGGAAAATAGTCCGATTGAAGCAACAAAGGGTTATTCTAACATATGAAGGGCTCAAGAGTGAGCCTAGAGCTACAGAGGATGTTATTACCACAACTTCAATAGGAGGAACATCTAAATCTTCTCCACTCACAAGATCAAAGAAGAGGAAAGGGACTAAGGCAGAGCAGTAGCCAGATCCCAAGGTTTATTCATGAAAGGATTCAGGAGGCTCACCCTCTAAAAGGCCCAAATGGACGGGAAGCATCGCGGAGCAGCCACCAATTCAAGAAGATCCCCTTCAAGAGGGTGAGGCAGGAAAAATTGGTAAGCTAGAACCTCCTCTGGCTCTCCCTGTTTCCACCACCCTTACATCTATTTCCCAAGCCATGGTTGCCACATCCCCACCTGCGGTAGACATCTCGGTCCATCTCGCCTCCTCTCCCTTGGCTAGGCCCATAATAATGGTTGACTCCTCCTCTGCTGAAAATTCTCTGCTTTCCTCCACTGCCATGTCATCTACTACATCGTTTCCACTGAAAACAACAATAATACCAATGCCTACACTTACTTTTCCAGAAGCTTTCTCAAGGCATATGCAGAACATCCCCTCTGAGATTTCTCAAATCTTTTTGGATCACACCATCCAAGCTACCGTAGCATAGGTACTCACCAATGCTATGCCCTCACAACCACCAACATGACCACCAGCAATGGAGGCCACGATGCTAATCTCAGAGGAATGGGAGAAGCAAGAGAAAGAAGCTTCGAAAGCAATGGAAGAGGAAGCCAATGATTACCATGAACACCTAGAGTATGAACACCAACAAATTGACACAGTGGTCCGTGAAGAAGAAGAAACAGGGTATTCCAAAATTGGAGATGAAGAAGAAGACACCGATGGCAAGGTTATTACATTTGATGATGATTTCGAGGAGGAAATGGCCTGACAATTAAGAGATGATAAAGAAGAAGGACAAAAGGGTGACAGGGCAGTAGAAGATGTGGAACTCCCTACAGGGGAACAATGGGAGGATGTGTCATCTCCTCATAGAGAAGAAGGAAATGTAGAAGAAGACAAGCATGAGGGTGAGGCTCAAGCTGACAAAGGCCTTGAAATTGGACAGCCCAAGGAGCATGTGCATAAGGATGAACAAACTGAAGAAAGAAAGGGGAAAGAAATTGAGAAAGAAGAAAGTCCCTAGGAGTGATTTCCTACTAAGCCTCCCATCAAGCACCTTGTGTTCATCCAAGACTCTGATGAGGAAGAAGGAGACAACACTAAAATGGAGGAAAGGGATCCTACAGGTAAAGAAATAGAGATCCAAACCAAAGAGGGTGAGGGTGATCATGAATCACCTAAGGAAAAATCTGCTATGCCTGAATGGCTGGAGAAGCAACTTGAAAAGAAGAATCATGCCCCAAAAGATCCAAGAGCCAGATTAGAGGCTATCTTAGCCCGAGCACAAATCACAACCAAGAAGGACAAGAAGCCCAAAATTAGATCTAAGGTAATGATGGATGCTTTTGGGTCCTACACTGTGCAGGTAGTAACACCAATGGTGGGCGAGGAAGGAGTAAGCTATAATAGCTTCACCATTGATTTAGGAACAACTACCAGAGAGTAGAAGGAGGACCAACTTGAGGAGTCTGTTGCCATGGTGGTGCATTTAATTCAACAAGATAAAATTTCAAAGGACGAGCTTAAGGCACAAGTAGCTGATCTGACAGCTTACATTCAGTAATGGTCCTCAACGGAAGAAATGCCTACCACATCTGCAACTCCACCTCAACTGTTGTCCAAGGAACAAATTGATAAGCTGGAAAAAAGAAAGAACTTGGACAAAACTATAGAAAGCTAGTTTCGACAGGTCCTATACGTCGGAAATATAGGTATCACCCAGGCTGTTTGAACAACCAATAAGTTCCTGGACTTGCAGCAATCTCTAGAAAATACAAAGAAGCTTTGCACCGACTTCCCTGCGATGTATAGGTCCACCTATCCAAAGATCAAGGCTATCCTCAAGTTGCTAAGCACCACATGGGAAAACGAGCTCGCATTCGAAAGGGATGATCATTGGCTGATGGATGTATGGAAACGAGACTTTGATAACAAAAAAGAAAGATTGGAGCAAGTAATTGATAAAGTGGCTCTAGATATTGAATGGGTCAAAGAAGTTAGAGCTGATTGCACCTGATATTTGAGGCTGATGATGAGATATGACATACCCACAGTGCAAATTGATCCAAAGAGAATAAAGCTCATTTCTAGAAAAAGATGGAGGATGGGATGGCAACAGAGATAACCACAGATTTTATGAGTTTTTCTGCCTACACCTTTGCCTAGTCAGAACTGTTTAGGGACCACGCCGCCAAGTATGATGAAGACTGGAAAAGGCTTGAGGACAACTCTAAGGAATGGAGCTATCAAGTGCTGCAGTCTGAGATCAAAGAGGTCAAGAAACTCCAACCGATAATCTTGAAATTCATGGAGTATGTGGCTTTGAAGAAGCAGGAAGGAAACCCTATTGTCAATGAAGAGCTTCTGAAGGAATAGCTACAACAGAAACAACAATTAGCAAAAGACAAAATGCTACAGTGTTGTCATTAGAAGACAAGATTGTATTTTAAATTATAATATATTGAGGGGTAGGTAGAACCCTAGTTTGTAGTGAATCTTGGCCACACAATGAGGTTAAATCTTGGCTATTCATTCTACTTTTTGGGCACTATAAATAGGGGGTCTCCTCTCATTTTCAAGGGAGTTGAGTTGTTGTAAATACATGCTACAGAAATTTATAATAAAAATACATTGACTTGGTGTTTTTTTTGAGTTCTTCACATGTTCCATGATTCAATCTCCATTGTTAGATGCTTATTTAGATTCACATTGATGTTCTAGTTAGCCTTAAATTACTTAGATAGATTTTAGTGATGTTGTTTTGTGATTGTAGAAATTTCTGTTGTGTTGATGTCTTCTAGTCCATACTTTTTGTTGTTTGTTGCTGGTAAATGGTCTTGTAAAGTTAGTCTGGGCTGAAACTTGAAGTTTCTTTTAAACTTTTATCTTTATTCATGCATGTATGTGGTGGATGAGTGATAAAATATCTGCAGACCTTTGAAGATAGCACATATTTCATGATACTATAGGTACCTTGGTTAAATGGAATCATGTTTGAAGGGAGCTATCCATAGTAGAACCTCTGTGATCACTGTTCACAACTAGTTGCAGATCCAGGAACCTTCCCTCTCCCCTGCTCTTTTTTCCCTTTTTTATAAACTACCTGTGCTAAGGTTCATTGCACATTGTAAAGCCAAAACTTAAGGAAAACATTGAAGTTTTAGATTGATGTCTGAACCTACAATGAAATGCACCTTAACTCCCATCTCAAAAACTTCAAATGTTAAGAGCCACCTCATATCCAACAACGTAAGTCTGCCCTGTGATTACCAGCAAAATCACATCAAACATCAACTAAGGAGTTCCATGTAATTCATGACTTGACACCCGAGAGACCTTGGGGAGATTTTCAACAACTTGTTGTTGGAGATTTCCTTTCAAGAGAGGTAGTGCACATACACATTTCCTATGTTGAGAAAGTGTGCAAAAAAAACCCATCAACAACTTCTATCCTAGATGAAACAATGCTTCAACCCGAACACGAACCCACCCATCAAACTCCACCAACACTCGAAACTTCCCCCATATTGTCCAAACGACCAAGAGATAATGATAACAACTTCATCATGCCTCCTCATATAAAAAAAATTATAAGGAAAAGGAGAAAGTGGATGAACAACCTTCCATGGTTCCTTTCGTTCCTCCCCTTAGGGATGACAAGCAACCTATGGTTGATCAACTTGCTTCTTCACAAACACAAATCGACAATAAAACTAAAAGAAACAAAGGATCTAGGGAGCGTAGGTGTAGATGTCATTCCCTTGCTTGCAAGTTACAAGACGAAGAAAATAAAGAAAATAAAAAACCACACTTGACATAAGCAATGCATGACGACCCTTCTCCCCAATCACAACAAAATGATTTGATACAACAACCACAACTCGTGGTACACCCTTCATTAGACATTATCATCTGTCCTCTTGTTGCGATTAATCTGGATGATGATGATGAGATCACTAAAATTGACGAAGAGGTGCATAATGATCTAAATACATTATTTTCCTCTTCCATGAGCTTAAACGACAAATCTCCTACAAAGAGTGTCAAACTTGGTGCTTCCCCTAGTTTGACACTTGCACTTGTCCCTTTGGCTAGTTTCCCACCCTCAGCATATCATGAACATGACTGGGAGGTGGATGACTTGTTCAACAGTTGACTTGCATTTTCTTTACTAGTCTTTTACATTTTCTTTTTTTCTTTTTCTTTTATGTGTTTGTATGTGCGTAACGTGTTCCCTTGTAACATGACATTTGATGTTCCTTCTCATTGTGACATTCTTCATTTTCTACCTTCATTCTTCTATATGTCGTACATTGCTTTCTCCTTTTTCTTTTGCTTGTCTTTTCCTTTTGGGGATGATGCAAGGCATTGAGACTACAATGTCTCTTTTATGTTGACCCACAAGGCCCCTCTTTTCTTTTTCTTTGCATTTTTCTTTTCCTTTTTCTTTTGTCTTTTGCTTGTGTTTTCCTTTTGGGGATGACACAAGGCATTGAGACCGCTCTCTTTCATGTTGACCCAAAAGACCCCTTTTCTTTTTCTTGTGTTTTCCTTTTAGGGATGACGCAAGGCATTGAGACCGAAATGTCTCTCTCATGTTGACCCAATTTAGTTTTTTTCATTTTCTTTCACCTTTTCATTTTCTTTTTGCTTGTGCTTTCCTTTTGGGGATGATGCAAAGTGTCAAGACATCCTGTGTCTATTCCATGTTGACCCAAAAAGATCTTTATTTTTTTTTGTTTTTTTTCTTTTTGTGTCATTCTTCCAGTTCTATGTATTTGGGGAATGATGACAGTTTCAAGCTCTCTAAACAAAACATTGAAGCAAAGAACATGCTGACCCCAAATCCATAGATCCCTTATGTGTTTGGTGTTTTCATTTTGGGGGCAACCCCTTCCTTTCCTTTTGTTTTTTCCTTTCTTGCAGCCTTACTCAGAAATGTATAACTTGGCATAGGGGCTTTCCAAGTTTTCTCTCATGTAATCTTTCTTGTTTGCATTTTTCATTTGCTACTTTAAAGTAATTGCTCATATTATGGTGTGTAGAAATTCCTTTAAAGTGGGGGCATACATTGGCATTATTCATTTTGCATTTTTCTTCTTTCTTGGTTCTTATATGAATTCAATATTGTATGATATGATGATATAGGAGAGAGTTGTCTTCCTTATTTATAGGCTAAATTATGTAGGACATACCTCTTCATCCTAATAAGAGGTATTAATGTATTAACTAATATTTATGTTAAGGTTAAGCATGCCACAAGTGCCTATCCTTAGGAATATATAGTATATACTTAGGAATATATTATACTATGATCATAACATAAGCACTACAAGCAAAGGAACCAAAAATCCCATCTAAGATGTAGAGTTATGTGTGGGACTCAAAGGAGATGCCACCATGGAAGGAGGAGAAGACTTCTTAGAGCCCTATGAAAGAGGTAAAGATCCTCTTCTACCCTACATGCTTATGGTAAACCCTAATGAGGAAATATTAAAAGCACTTAAGGAAGTTCAAAGAATAGATTAAAAAATATTGCTGCTTTCCTTGCTTGCATGGATAATAATAATTTTCTTGTAATATTTTTTTTGATAGTTGGTTATTAAATGTGTGGGAAAAAATACGAATTTAATTCTTCTTCTATAGAATGATACATAAAGGCTTGTTTGTAATCTTTTTGAAAATCCACACCATGCAAAAAAGGATTCTAGAGAAAGACTTCTATAATATTGAAAAGACCTTGTTTAAAGCCATTGCATGGTCCCTAGAATCCTCTAAGGAGGAAATCATTTTTTTCTGGTCCAAAGATGGTTAAATGTCAAAAAAAATCAACCTCAAATGTGGGTCTTCTTGCCTTAACTATTGAATCATATTGGCAAAGTCTTGCAAGTCGAAGAAATAAGGTCTACCCTTCCTCACATGAATGCTAGGATTCTAGGATATTTTAACACTGGAATCCAAATATTAGATGTAATAGAATTGTCCTTAGAGGGAAAAACACATCAATGTGACTTTGAAGCCCTAGGTGGCTTAAATGCTTGATTCTTTTGTAAAGAATATGGATACCAAAAAAGATTGTCCTGAAATTCCAAAAAACATAGGAACCATAAACCCTCTGAGGTTTCTTTCAAAAATAATGAAACGATAAAGAACACAGAGGAGAAATCCCCTAAAGATAATGAAAAAAATCTTAAAAAGGAAAACCCTAAAGGGAACTATGAGGACTAGCTTGAAAAGGTGACAAATAATTAAGGTGATAACACAAATCCTAATGAGATAGTAGAGGACATAGACACCCCTAGAAGGGGTAGCAAAATTCCAAAATTTGTGGACCTTTAAAATTTGATTTTGAGAGGTAATGTCTTGAAATAAATTCCTAATATCAATTAAGAAAATGTGGAAAGGAATAGTGAAGATGATAAAGATGTCTCTTTGGAGACATTTGATATTGTACCTAGAAAGAAGAATGCTCAAGAGTTGGTATTGGATAAGTTGAAAGAAAAAAGTGAAAAGAAGAGAAAATAAATGAGAAACAAACTCTCGGACCCTCCAGAAACTAGAATTTCTTTCAACTATGAGGGTTTACCTCTAGATGGGGATATGAGAAAATAAAATAGGAAAATAGGAACATGAACTATCTAAATCCACACTTCTAGGAGGTGGAGAGTTAGATTAATCAGGGAAGATTAATACACAAAGAGGAAGAAGTTAAAAAATGTACTTGTAGAATTAATAGCAATCAAAAGCCAGTAAAAAGGGGAAAGGGGATAATTTACCCACATGTTTTGATAGACTGTATAAAAATATAAAAATACAAATCCCCACTCTTAATGAAGATAAATTGTCAAAGTTGGAACATTAGGGGATTGGAATCATTTGACAAAAAATATGTACTAAGAATTCTCTACAATGATAGAAAATATCTAATCTTATGTGACATTTTCCCCAAAAGAAGAAAAATTTATGAAATAAATCTTTATAACTAAAAAGGAGATAGAAAAATAAATAATATTATACTCCCTTGGTTTAAATAAAGATTGATGAGGTGAAAAATAGGGTAGACCCAAATACATGAGCAAGAGGATGAACCATTAATTTTTTCCATCAAAATCACTACAAAAAGATGTAATTATATGATTCAATAGATACAAATAACAATAAAAAATGATACCTAACTGTTATACCAACTATGAGGGAAGTTTTTAGAGCATAAAAAGTTGTGTACCTAGTCAAAAAGTTGTTTTTAAGCTACATAGGACTCATTCCTTTTCAATGGTGAATAGGTCCCTATTAGGGTTTTTGAAATTGATACCAAGGTCCTATTCATTGATGTTTTCACTCTCAAAATCCTGGTTATCAAGTTTTGGAAGTCTGTAGCTTCAATTCTTTGATTTTGCACTTTGAACGACAACTTTTGCAACTTGACAATTTTGACAATTTTGCTCCAAACTTGCTCCACTTGATCTTCAACCTGTAAATCTACAATCACACACTCAAGGGAGGGAAATTTTTTTGATTGTTATTGAATGAGATTTTTCCTCAGTCAAACCCCTTGTAGGTAATTAAACCAAATGATGAAATGATGCAATTGATATCACCTTGGATGATGTCTTGTGAAACAAGTTTGCAATCTAACATGTAGTGACCATGAATGTAGATCTTGGAGCCTTGAATGGGATTTGAACAATGGTTGCAAGTAGATCTTCAATACTACATCCACTTCTTTAGCTCAACAGCGTGAATGAATGCATCAAACCCCTAACATGATGATATGACTTTGAACTGCTGCAATAAACTCTTGAAATCTGCCTTGAAATGCCTTACGAATGCTCTTGAAATGCTCTAGAATGCTCTCTTGAAATTGCTAGAATGCTTCATAAACTTGCTAGGAGAAACAATGTGAATTAACCCTTTATTTATACTAAATTAGAAGATTAACCTCAAAATTCAAATAATTAAGGCCAACACCAGGCCATAATGAAATTCAAAAAGGGGGGTCTCATTAAGGGAGGACCATTCACCACCTTGGGTGAATGGGTCCTAGCTCAGTTTACCAGGACCTAACCCTGGGGGATGGAAAGAAGGCTAAAAACTCATTTTAGATCAACTAAAAAAGGGGGGTCTTTTTAAGGGAGGACCCATTTTCCACCTAGGGTGAATGGGTCCTGGCACCATATTCTAGGACCTAACTATGCCCAATGAAATATTTTATTAATTAAATTATAAGTGTTGAGATAGATCTTCAGGAGGTGTCAAAATTAAGGCTTAAATTTGAATTAAAAGGGGTTAATTACTCCAATTACGCACAATTAATTAATGACCACCTAGATAAATGTGAAAGTGCTTTATAACACTTTACAACACTTAAATAAGGTACACATTAGGTACACTTTATTAGAAAGGGGCCTATAAGGCTTAATTAAGTAAATACATCCTAGAAAAGTGTGTTACAACACTTTACAACACCCTTGCAAAGGATCAATTAAGGCATATTTTAGTAAAATAAAGGTCCTAGAATAGAGTGAATGTGTACAACACATTGCAACACCACTCCTAGAAATCATTAATTCAGTTTTAATGTCAACTATCAAACCAAGTAAGGGAAAAAGCCTACTTTTTCCGTTACTACATTTTGCCCCCACTTTAGTGAGAGGATGACCCCATGTCAAACTCACACTAAAGTAGACATCCAAGACACTTAAGTATGCAGCAATAACAAAGATACATGATCATACCCTATCAAAGGCCAAGAAAAATAAACAAAAACAAACGATCAAGCAAAACTAATCCAACATGATGCAGAACGGGGTTGTTTGTTCATAACATATGTTGCTCACTCTAGGGTAGTGGAACCTTAGTTTGTCCACTAGGTGAGTTGTCCCAATGAAGTGATTTAGTGAGAAAGTCATGCCATTGTATTGGCTTCTCACCATATAATGAGAAAATCATGCCAGTGTATCGGCTTCCCATCATACTAACCGTACCAAAGTTATCCTCCTGATAACTTCAATAATGCACCATAATGTAAATGCTTTTGTGAATGATTTTGAATATCATGAAAAATTTTGTTAAAGGGAATTTTTCTTTGTTTGTGTAACAGTCTTCCTCTTATGAAGCATTGTGTCTAATGTCTCCAAGAGAGGACAAGTCAAAAGTGGCAGATCATCGCCCATGGGATGCCTCGTTCGCGTCATATCATGTCAGTAGATCCTACACTCTTGGACGATATCAAACCCAATGATACCACCAAGAAGGTGACACATCACAATAAAAAAGAAAAAAATCATGCCATGAAATTTTACCAAAAGATATCATCTATGTATGCCCCCACTTTAAAGTGGTTGCTACACCATCACTATGAGCAATTGCTTTAAAGTAGCCAATGTTTTGATCTAAGAAATGAGAGCTTTCCTCGAAAGACCCTATGCCAAGTCATATGTTTCCGAAGTAGCTACATCATGAAATAGGAAGGGCTTCCCCCACAAATATATAAGGGATGTATGGATTTGGGGTCAATATGTATGTGCTACAATGTTTTCATAGACCACATAATTGTTATCATTCCCCAAATACTCATAGAAATAGAAGAATGACACAAAGAAAGTGAAAACAAAGAAAAATCCTTTTGGGTCAACATGGAAGAGACCTAAATGCCTTGACGCCTTGCATCATCCCCAAAAGGAAAACACAAAAAAAATGAAAAAAAATGCTTATGACATAAAGAAGAATGAAGATACATATAGAGGAATGCACGGAGAGAGAGACATCAAACGAAACATCATGGGCGATCACATTATGCATATGCAATCATAAAGAGAAAAAAAGACTAGTAAGGCACTGGTGAGTCAATCTAAAGTAGGTTGTTGGCCTCCCAATCTCGATCGGTATAAACAGAAGGCGGGAAACTATCCAAAGGAAAAAATCAAGTGTCAAACTAAGACACGTACCAAGTTTGACACTCTTAGTAGGATATTTTTCATCTAAGCTCATAGAGAAAGAAAACAATGTATTCGACTCATCATGCACTTGTTCATCATTTTTTGCAATATCAATGTCATCATCTAAATTAATCACAACAAGAGGTCAAATAACAATGTCCATGCAATGTTCTTGTTTATGTTGCAATGAGGGTTGAGAGTCATCATGCATTTCTTCAGGTAGGTTTGGATTTTTATTTTCTATGTTATTGTTGTTTTCTTGAGTTTGCAATCTATGAGCAATAACACAACATCTACATCTACGCTCTCTAGCACTTTGATTTTGTTTCAATTTATTGTCAATTTGTTTTTGTGTAAGAGTGGGTTTGTCAATCATAGGTTCCTTCTCTTCCTTGGGAGGAATAGAAGAAATAACAAGAGGTTTCTCAATCTCTCTCTTTGACTTTGCAAACTTGTTTGACTCTAGGAGGGAAAATGAGATTGCTTGTATTATCTTGTGGTCTCTTGTAGGAAATTGCAAGAGGTTGTTCCATAGATTGTTCTTGTGGGGTCGAAAGTTTTTTTGGTTATGTGAAGCAATTTTTCCTTAATCTTCTTTTAATTTTTGACTTTTATATGTTTTTGGCTTTGAGATGTGTATGTGCTTAAAGTAAAAGTTGTTTTGAAAGGCGTGCAATGCACCACGTGGTGGCTACATGGCTTTTTTTTTATTGTCTTCCTTTCGAGAGAAATCCAGGGCATGCGTCAACTCGACGAAGATTTTCTCTAAGGCTATTTTCATAAATCTAAAATTCCCCACCCACTCGACACATCATCTCTTCGCTTTGGGCAGGTTGTGCTTTAAAGGAGCAATCTCTTTTTGGAGTTTTTCGAAGCATGTTGGGTTTTCCTTCTTTTCAGGCTAGAACCTTCGAGTTGACGCCATCAATCTATGTGATTGGTCAGCCAGATTTTTCCAGGCTGTTTTCAGGGATCGGATTATTTTCAGATAGTAATCTTTGTTAAATATCTAAATGACATAAATGAGGCAGTTGATAATTAATGTGCAAAGATTGTTGTGACTTAACCAAAGATCTATGATTGTATCGTGAGTTATCAGATGTGTACCATAGAAAAAGGGATCATTGACATTTTCATGGTCTTTTAGGTATTTTTCTTGTGATGCTTGATCTATTTTGCTTTGATTTAATGTTGCAATGTAACTTATGCATTCACATTAGGTTCTGAAATTCCAAATTATGATGTCTTGTGAAGGTGTTGTGAAGTGTTGTAACATATTTCTACACTTTTCTAGACTCTTCTCATCATAATTCACCTAAAAATCACTTTTTTATCCCTTATCAAGTCTTATGTTAAAGTGTTGTAAAGTGTTGTAACAATATTTCACACTTTTTTAGGCTTGTTATCACTATTTACACCTTTCTTATGCTTTATATGACCCCTTTATGCACTCATAAGACTTAATTAAGTGTATTTTTTAATGTAAACCTGATAAACAACATTAAATGCAACTTAATTCCTGACACTCACTTACAAGCCTAGAGTGGGACCCATTCGCAATGGGTGGCGAATGAGTCCCTCTTGGCTCCAAATTCAAAATAATTCAAAATTTCTTTCGGGATTTTATTCAAAAAGACCTTATGTCAGCCTGTGAGGAGGTATTATTGGGTTATTAGGGCATAAGAGTGTATAAATAAGTGTTTCTCTACCCATTTTACTCCTAATTTACTTGAATTCACTCATTCAACATCAATTAGCATTATTGCATTCAATTCAATCAAAGCATCATTTAATGAAGCAATTTTCAAGTATCTTGGAGCAACCATTGACATATTTAGACTTCTTTAATAAGGTTTTGGTGAGTTTAGGACATTTGCATGTTTTTTATTCATCATTACTTGTTCATTTCATTTCATTTCTTTATTAAGGGTTTGATTACCAAAGTGGGATTTGACCAAGGCAAATCCCTATACTCTAACCCTTGACCATTTTTCCCCTTTTGCATGTGTGTTTGTAGACTTTATCTGCAGATTTGTCAAGAAAATAGGTGTTGAAAGTGTTGGTATGTGGCGACTGATCATGCTATACTGTATAGCCCATGGTATACTATACACCCCGGCTCCTATTCTTGCTGGGGTCCAGGGCTAGGCCTGGCCCTGGGCAGGGGTTCAAGGGCAGCAGCCCCCGAGAAAAATTTTCTTCCTAATTTTTCGCGTGATCACCGAAAAAGGGAAAAATCAATGAAAAAAGAAAAATCCGATTTTGTAGAACCCTAAAATCTGGAAGCTTCTAAGCTTGTGAAAAAGGGGTTCAGATGGATTTTACTGTATGATGAAAAACGCGATTATTCACAAGATTGTAACAGGTTTTACACTAGATAATAAAAGTATTGGATGGATGCGGTTTGGTGGATGTAGCCCGGATTGGGTGAACCACATTAAATTCTCTATGTTATGATTTATTCTGTGTGTTTTAGTTTCTTTGTTTATTAATTAAATCTGCATTTAATTGTTAGATATCTTCCATTTCTAACCCTAACAGAAAGGTGGTCAACAAGTCATCAAAGTGTTCCTAATTCAAGCTTGGAGACAACTTACAACCTGTTTTCTGCAAATTTGACTCCGTCAACCCGATAAGAAGACAAGTACAGATCTGGATCTATAGAATTGACTCTTGAATTTGCAGATTTTTGGAAGAGGACTAATTCGCCATCAGTGGTGAATGAGTCCCACCTGAAGGATGAAAAAGTTGATTTTGTCAAAATTCAGTTCCTGACTGTAAGAAAGCAGTTTTAGGTGTTTTTACCAGTAGGAGGACCGATTCACCATCAGTGGCGAATGATTCCCACTGGTGATTTATAGTGATTTCTACCAGTTTCCAAAACCTTCCAAGATGAACATTCAACTTCCAGGTGCACTCTCTTAAACTTCATTCAATTTTGTTTGCATTTGTTCATGTTTTTAGTTCATTTTTGCATACCTCACTATGTTTTCCTAAAATTTCATATTTCATTAATTTTGCATTAATAATCAATTAATTTCATCACTTAGTTGCATTTAGATCATTGCATTTATTCATAATTACATCATACATCCCTTAGTTTGAGTGAACCACCTCAATTTTAGTGTTTTATCTCTCTCCTTTTAGGTGAAAAACCCTAAGAGTGCAAGAGAAGTCCATAGAACCTTCAAAATTGATGGTTCATTTTGGTGAACCTGCATTTTGAACACATTATCTTTTTTATTTCACTTGCATATTTCATCCTAGGTTTCCTTTGCATCAACATTCAATTAGGTTTTGTTTTGTTTTTGCATCCTAGGGTTTCTAACATTGCATTAGTGAAAGAATCATATAGATTTCATTTTTGCATATCAAATCATTAAAAAAATGAAAATATGCATTTGCATCTAAAAAGCATTAAAATCACTTTATTTTTTTTGAAAAACACAGAAAAATCTCATACCTGGACTAATTCGCCACCCTCAGTGAATCAGTCCAGATTTTGCATTAAAATTTTAGGCATTTTCATAGTATTTTCTACATTTTTGTTTCCTATTACTACCTTCTTGTTTTAGTTTACATAATTTATGTCATTAGCATTTTGTTATTCCTAGTTTTCATTTGCATTCACCCCATCTTTTGTGATACTTGTTTGAGTGTTTGGTGCCCTATTGATAATACCTTAGTGAGACGAAGTTTTAGACTCATGGCTTCCTACGATAGAACTTTCATTATGTCCTACTCCTGGTATGGTCAATGGTGCATTGGGCATGGATACTACCACTATTATACCTTTACCTTCACATACAATGCAAGTTGACACACAAACTAATCAAATTCCGCAAGATAAAGTCATTAGTATTCATGAGGATTTTGCACATTTACAACAAGATTTATCCCTTGAAAACATTTCCACCACTACCATACCTACCATAGAAAACCTTCATTGCTTGATTGAAAGTGATGATGGCTTAAAAGTTATGAAAATAATTGTTGAGATATACAACAAATATGTTCATTCCACTTCCCCACCAGCAAACATTGTGGTTAGCCAAGTAGGATCTCACATTCCTCCTCCTTCAACTGTAGCATCCATTTCTACCTATGCCACTCCTCAAGTTACAACAACCATTCAATAGGTTAGTCATGTGACTCATTCTTTCACTATTCCAACTAGCATTCCTAGTTCTTTTGTGGCATCGAATGTTCCCTCTTCCACCTTCATCCCTCTCAGTGTCCCCTTCAATTCTCCTAACATTACATACACTCCATCACCATTTTCTCTTCCACCTCATACCACTTACACCGATCCCCTCATTACACAACTCTTTAGCATTGTTTCCTCCATGCAACAACAAATATCCACCATTAGCCAAAGTCAAATTGCTCCACCCACATATCATGTCTGTAGTATCCCATTATCTCTAGAGATCTTAAGAACACAAATGCCACAAGGAATTGAGATTCCTAGGTTTGAGAAGTATGGAGGTAAAGGAGACCCTACTAATCATGTTAATGCCTATACAACATTGTGCAGTGATTTTGTCCTTGAAGACAAACTATTAGCCAAACTTTTTCCTAGGACCTTAAAAGACACTGCATTGGAGTGGTTCTCAAACTTACCCAATCATTCAATCTGATCATTTAATGAACTTGTCGATGCCTTTATAATTCATTTCCAAGTCCATATGACTCCCAAAAATACAATGGATGATTTAATGAGATGTAATCAAAATGTAGATGAAAAAGTAATTGATTTCATTTCAAGTTATCAATCATTGTACGCTCAAGTAGATGTCAAGATTCTTGATTCACATCTTCAAAAAGTGTTTATCAAAAAATTGCACACTCACCTTCAAGATAAGTTGACTATGATGAAATTTCCTTCATTCATGCATTTATGCACAACCCTTTGTGACTATCACAACTCAGTTATTAGTCGTGATTCAAAGTCCACTTCTAACTGAGCTGAGAAGTCTGAACAAAACAACCAGAACAATGCACAAAACTTTAGAAAACCAAACAGAGGATTTTTACAGTTCAATCCGCCTCCACCACAACCGACCCAACCAGTTCCTAATCAAGTCGCTGCTATTAAAGCAGTCGTTCCCTTTACCTATGGGGACCCGAAGAGACAATTTAACCCCTTACTTGATACCCTTCATAACATAATGAATCAACTGCTACAACACTAGATGATCACTTTTCCTACCGTTAAACCCCTTGATACTACCAAGCCTTTACCAACTCAACTTTAAACCAAATGCTTATTGTAATTTTCATTACCAAAATGGACATGACACTGAACAATGTAAGTGTCTAAAACACTTAGTTCAAGACCTAATTGATTCTAGTTGTTTGTCTATTGCAAGTGTCAATGATCAAGTAAATAAGTTTGTTGCACCTCCCAATCAAAACTTACAATTTTTTACCAACCCTATCCCTAAACACAATGTTTCATTTGTCAATGCCAATGAACCTTCAAACACTCATGTCATGAAAATTGATAGAAATAATGAACATGTTATTAATCCAATTGTTACCCAAGTTAATCCTATGGATGAACTTGTGGGTATGATAGACGTTATCCCTCGTAAGGGCCCAACCAACAAATCCCTTGATATTACTTCTCCTTCTCATGATATGCTTAAAAATCTTCCTGATGGTCCTCTTTACATATCTGGCCGCATCTATGATAAGCCCATCAATGGGATATTAATAGATCCTTCCTGTGGTGAGAATGTGATCACGGAAGAATTTTTAGTATTACATGATCTCTATCAAGATGATTATAATAAACCAACTACATGGATTAAAAGACATATTGGTTTTTCATTCCCTATGATCGGATTGATCGTACTCCCATTACGAATAGGACCCAAAACTTTGGATGTAACATTTTCTATTATTCCACAATTGGATTAGTTTTGTTTGCGGCTAGGTCATCTTTGGCTTCACTCGATGAAAGTTGTCCCTTCAGTTGTTCACAAATGTTTGAAGTTTTTGCATGATAATGAGATATTTTCCATACACCAGAGTGGCTTTAATCCATTGTCCTCTAAAGGTAATTTTTTCTTAGAATCCTTTTAGCTTGAACCTATGGAACCCATTACCCCTCAAAAAGACTTCTTTTTCATTACCTATCAAAAGTTCAAAGCCAAATGAATAGTTGAATTGTCTCTTCACCACATGTCCCCATGCAATTCTGCTAATCCTATCCTAGATGAGACAATGCTTCAGCCTAAGTCTGAACCTGAATAAACAATGCAACCTCATGAGAAACCAACTATAAACACTTCCCATTTATCATATAAATGCCCAAGAGATAATAAAACCAACCCCATCATTCCTCCTCGCATTAAACAAGTTTATAAAGCCAAAGAGAAAGTGATTGACCCATTTCCTTCGGTCCCTTCCATTCCTCCTCCTTAGGAAGAAAAGGAGCCTATGGTGGATCAACCTGCTCTTACACCTCAACAACTTCAAAATAAACTTAAAAGAAACTGCAGTGCTAGGGAGCGTAGGCGTCGTCTCCTTGCTCGTCAAATGCAAACCAAAAACAAGAAAAACCAACCTCCACCTTTGACAGAAGACATAACTGACCACCCTCCTTCTCCTGACCCGCCACAAGACAGTACAATACCACAATCACAACAAAACAATCAGATACAACAACCACAACTCTTGATCCATCCTTCACTAGAAATTACTCTACGTCCTCCCATCGTGATTAACTTAGATTATGATGATGAGGAGGAGATCATTAAAATAGATGAAGAAGTGCATAACAATTTAAACTCTTTATTTTCATCTACCATGAGATTAAATGATAAATCTCCTACACCAAGTGAAGAACCTAGCACTTCCCCTAGTTTGGCACTTGCAATTCTCCCTTTGGACAGTCAACCGCCCTCGCAATGCACTGAACGTGATTGGGAGGTAGATGACTTGTTAGATGGTTGACTTGCATTCACCTTGCTAGCCTTTTACATTCCTTTTTCTTTTTCTTTTCTTTAGTGTGCTTGTATGTGTGTATCGTGTTCTCCGGTAATATGTGTTTGATGTTCTCTCTCTTTGTGCTCTTCCTCTATTTGTACCTCTATTATTCTATATGTCGTACATTTTACATTTCCTTTTTCACTTTTTTTTTGTGTTTTCCTTTTGGGGATGACACAAAGCATTGAGATGCCCTATGTCTCTTCCATGTTGACCCAAAAGGACCCTTTTCCCTTTTTACTTTATCTTTTTTCTTGTGTTTTTCCTTTGAGGATGACGCAAGGCATTGAGATCGAAATGTCTCCTTCATGTTGACCCAAAATATTTTCCTTTTATTTTTCCTTTTCATTTTTTTTCGCTTGTGTTTTCCTTTTGGGGATGATGCAAAACATTGAGACTGCAATGTCTCTTCCATGTTGACCCAAAACGGACTTTATTTTTCTTTTGTTTTCGCTCTCTTTGTTTTATCCTTCCAATTCTATGTATATGGGGAATGATGACAGTTCCAACCTCTTTAATAAAAACATTGCAGCAATGAACATACTAGCCCAAAATCCATAGATCCCTTATGTTTTTGGTGTGTTCCTTTCTAAGGGGCAACCCTCATTTTCTTTTGTTTTATTTTTCGTTTACATGAAGCAGCCTTACTTGGAAACCTATGACTTGGCATAGGGGCTTTCCGAGTTGGTTCTCACGTCTTGTTTTCTTTTTGCATTTTTCCTTTGCTACTTTAAAGTAATTTCTCACAGAACAATGTGTAGCAATTCCTTTAAAGTGGGGGGAATACATTGGAATTATTCATTTGCATTCTTGCTTCTTAGTGTAGCCTTTTTACTTCATATGATGCATTTTTCAATTTGTGGATGACATTAGGTGTGATTTCCTTCATAAGTGTGATCTATCTTAGCATATTACATTCCTCTTAGTGGCCTGATATGATGCACTGCATCCCCTATATTGTGAATATATACTATTCTTTGATTGGTCCTCTCTTGGAGACATTAGACACAATGTTCCCTAAGTGACAAACCTTGCATGAACTTAATAAGAATCCTTTGAACATCTTTTACATGTTAATTTTTTGCAGTTTACATCTTTTCCACCTTGCATAACGCAACTTGCATGCCTGTGGTACCATCATGTTTTTTCATGAGATCTAAGCATACGAAGCTTTGCTTGTCTTATGAAGCACAAAATGACATTTTCCTTTGTGGTGCCTTGTTAAAGTTATCAAGAGGTATAACTTTGTATGGTTGAGCATGAAGCCCATTATGTGGCATGACTTTCCCCATAGCCACTTATGTGTTTGTGAGTGCATACCAACTAGCGTATGTTTCTCACCTTTTGGGCCTTCTCACCCAGTGGACCACCATATGTTTCGTCGCCCCAGAATGAGTATGCATTTTCCTTTTTTGGGAAAACAACCTAGATATAATTTACAACTAGCTAAACAAATGATCGAAGCTTGATCCGACCTTTTCCCTTTTCATCTTCCTTCTCTCTTTCTCTTTCACACTTGTGTTCCTTTATTTTTATGCTTATTTTTCCATGGGATCTTCATTCTAGGGGCCTGATCATCCCTCTTGATCGTTGTCATTCCATCTTGCTAGCATAAGTGCATTTGGATCCCTCTCGATATGCATGGCTACTTTAGTGTGAGTTTGAAGCAAGTTCATCCTCTCACTAAAATGGGGGCTAAATGTACCATAGAAAAATGGATCATTGACATTTTCATGGTCTTTTAGGTCTTTGTAATGTAGTGCTTGATCTATTTTGCTTTGATTTAATGTTGCAATGTAACTTATGCATTCACATTAGGTCCTAAAAATTCAAATTATGATGTCTTGTGAAGGTGTTGTGAAGTGTCGTAACACATTTCTACACTTTTCTAAGCTCTTCTCATTATAATTCACCTAAAAATCACATTTTTATCCCTTATCAAGTCCTCTATTAAAGTGTTGTAAAGTTTTGTAAACAAAATTCACTCTTTTCTAGGCTTGTTATCACTATTTACACCTTTCTTATGCTTTACATGGCCCCTTTATGCACTCATAAGACTTAATTAAGTGTATTTTTTAATGTAAACTCGACAAACAACATTAAATGGAACTTAATTCCCGACACCCACTTACAAGCCTAGAGTGGGACCATTTGCCATGGATGGCGAATGAGTTCCTCTTGGCTCCAAATTCAAAATAATTCAAAATTTCTTTTGGGTTTTTATTCAAAAAGACCTTATGTCGGCCTGTGATGAGGTATTATTGGATTATTAGGCATAAGAGTATAAATAAGTGTTTCTCTACCCATTTTACTCCTAATTCACTTGCATTCACTCATTCAACATCAATTAGCATTCTTGCATTCAATTCAATCAAAGTATCATTTAATCAAGCAATTTTCAAGTATCTTAGAGCAGCCATTGACATATCTTCAGACTTCTTCAATAATATTTTGGTGAGTTTAGGACATTTTCATATTATTTATTCATCATTCCTTGTTCATTTCATTTTATTTCTCTATTAAGGGTTTGATTACCAAAGTAGGATTTGACCTAGGCAAATCCCTATACTCTAACCCTTAATAATTTTTCCCCTTTTGCATGTGTTTTTGCAGACTTTACATGCAGATTTGTCAAGAAAATAGGTGCTGAAAGGTGGTGAACAAGTCATCAAAGTGTTTCAAGTCAATTTGTGTGCAGTGTTTTTACCCCATCTAAAATGCAGGAAATAAACTCAAGCAAGAAGATACAAACAAAACAAAACACTCAGATTAGGGCTTAAAGTTGAAACTCAAACTTGCAAATAAAATACCAAGATGTTACCTTGTTTGAGCTTGATGGATTTTTTTTCCCTCATTTATGGCTTGATATGTGTCCTTTATATTGATTTTGGCAACCTAACTTCTTGTTGTATCTTGATTTGGTCACAAAATGGATGAAAGATGATTATGGTTGCAAGGATTTGGCTATGGAGATAGTGTGAGAGATTGAGTGTGCATGAGATGGTTAGAGTTGCAAAAATAGCTAAGTGTTAGTCATTTAGCCAAGGGAGATGGAATGGGCGGTGGAGATTGAAAGGGGGAGGAAGATCAAGGGTTGAGATCAAGGGTTGACTGAAGGAATTAAAAATTTCTTTTTAATATATGCATGGAAAGGATAAAAGAAATTTAATATTCCTTGGGAAAGAGAAAAGGAATTTAATATTACTTGGGATATGGGAGAGGAATTAAAAATTCCTCAAAAGGACCTTGGGAAGACAAAAAGGAATTAAAAATTCCCTGGGCAATGGGGAGAGTTGACTAAGGGGTTGATTAGGATAGCTAATCAATGATTAGAGGAAAGTTAGGTGCTAATGAGGATTAAGAGCCAACTTGCAAAAGTTGGAGAATGTGACACATCCTAATTATGGATTAGGAAGTGGATTAGGATTAGGTGCAGATTATGAGGGGTGGGAGATAAAGGGAATTGGAGGAAAGGAATAAAGGGTAAGGTATTTAATTATTTAACTAAATACCTTAGGGATTTAGAGGACTTTAGGGGTATTAATTAAATAATAGAAATATTACTTAATTAATGTGAAAAATAGGATATTTAGCTAAAAAAAGGATAAATTTGACCAAACGTAAGTGGCCAAATTTAGGTGTCTACATTTTCCTCCTCTTTGAGATGGTTTTACAAAGTAGCATCATTTCAAAAAAGATAAAAAAAAATAGCACCAAGAAGAAGATGGTAGGATTGGGAAAGATGCCCAGTCATTTGAAGGAGTGACTAGGAAGAAGGATGATGGGAGTGAAGATGAAGATTAAGGATTGAGAATGCCCCCTCGAGAGGACATACGGGTTCAAGGGAACACGAGTGTGCTCTCGAAATGGATGATATGATGAAAGGGTAGATGGGGAAGAGGATGCAAAATGATGGATAAGAGAGAATGATAAGTGATAAGAGAGGATGAGAAATAAGCAAGCACAAATGGATTCAAGGACAAATGTGATGTTGCCCCAGTCAAACTACAAGCCAAAATGGATTGATGATGGGTGGAACATTGTGGATGAGGGAATAATATCCCAAAGCAATGCAAAAGGATAGGGAAGGATACATCCCAATGATAATGATGAAAGTGTCATTGATGAGGGAAGGATACATCCCAAAATAACACAAAAGGAAAGGGAAGGGTGCATCCCAATGATGATGATGAAAGTGTTGTTGATGAGGTAAGGATGCATCCCAAAACAACACAAAAGGATAGGGAAGGATACATCCTGATGATGATGATTGGAACAAGGCTTGTAGCAAGGCTGGGACCAATACCAAGGATGTGATTAGATGATTTGCACTAGATTGAATGGATCGGGATTGGACGAAGATATGAGATGGTTGAAATGAATGAAGATGATGGAGGAAAAGATTCTTAGAATAACCAATCTATATTATCCTAAGAATAGTGAAGAGATGATGACACAATGAGGATTGATGAAAGATGCTTAGAATAACAAATCTATATTATCCTAAGAAGGTTGAAGAGATGATGAAATGATGAAGATGGAGGAAGTGGAGGAATGAAAATGGATAGGATAAATAGATGAGGAGTGATGAATGATGAATAGATTAGAAAGATGGAGGGTGAGGGGATGGGGTGATGTTGATAGAGAAAAATGATAGATTAGAGGATGAGAGATGGGGGATATGAAAGGAGAGTGATCCAATCAAGAAATTTAATTATTATGCATTATGTTGTCAGGTAATGAGAACTGAATTTGATATAGCATGAGATACTATGCACTAGGGTATGAGGAACCAAGGTGACCTTGTATTGCATGTGTAGGACTAATGCAACAAACAAAAGGTTAGTCCAACATTCCAAAGTCATAGGGGATTTGGTAGGGCCAATGTTGGAAAACCACAAACACAAAGTATGCTCCAGCGTAACACAAGACCACAAGGATCTTGGTGGGTACTACATAGGACAACCAAATAGACAACAACAAACAAAAGATAAAGATATGCCCCTATGTTTACCAATAAAAGAACACCATGATATGATGGATCAAGGTGACCCTGACGAGGTATGATAGGAAGCTCAAATGATTAAAAAAATGCCAAAATTATCACAAGAAAGCAATCAATTTCAAATGTCCTTTGCCACATGATTGAAAGGTGGATGGGATTGATGTGGTCTAATGAGGAAGGATGCATCCTGTTAAGACAAAAGATGGATACTAAACTAAGTGATCGACATGACACCAGATACTCAAAACCGATTGAATTTTATGATACTAGTGGATCTCATTTGTTAAGAACCGTGTAGGTAGGGACATACTTGATGACACGACACAAGACACAAGACACAAGAACGACACACCCTAAAGACCTAGGGGCTCAGGGGTTGATCAAAGATTAGTCTTGCTTACGTGCAAAGCCCTCGTAGTTTGATAAAAGACTGTGGATAAAAGTGGAAAGAGGATGATGAAAACGATGATGGACAATAGAGACTGGATGGAAAAAATCCCTGGGGATGGATCAAATGATCAACCTTGCCTACATGAAAGCGTAGGGGAAATGTAGTTCGATAAAAGGCTGACGAATGACCATGGATAAAGGATGATGAGATGACCATGATAAGTGAATAAAAAGATGGAACCAATATGATGAGACAAGATAGATCGTGTGGATAGGATGGCGGTGATCACGTGCAGCTCAAGAATGGGATAGTTATCCAAATCATCAAAAGATGAATTGGGAGGATGATACAATGGAGAGATGAGTGATGAAAAGTGATAGGAGATTGGAAAGATGTGGGGAAAAAGTGGGATTGATGATAGTGAGATAAATTGCCTTGGGTGGAAGGAGGGGGAACCTACAGCTAGATATTGATGAAAAGGGATTATGAGATAGGATGAGAATGGAGATGAATGGATAGGGAGATAAGGATGGGGGATGGAAGGGATGCTATGATGGATGGATAGAGGGATAAGGATTTGGATGCAGAAAAGGTTACTAGATAGATAGATGGGAAGGTAAGGAATATGGAAGGGATTTCTTTTTTTTTGGATGGATGGATGGGAAGATAAGGATGGGGAGATGGAGAGGATGACGTGATGGATGAATGATGTCTCTAAGGACTATGTCACAAAGGAAGTAGATTCCTCCACTCTAGATATGGCATGTGTGATGAGGTAGGAGGGATGGAAGATGAGTGGATTGGAAGATAAAGGAGATAAATGGAGGAGGATATGATGGGTGGATGAGGGAGGGAGATGGATGAGGGAGAGCGATGGATATAGGTAGGATGCATGGATAAGGATGAGGGATTGATGGTAGCATGACAGGTGGACAAGGAAGGTAGATGGATGTGGATAAGGATTAGGATAGTGTATAAGTGAGGGGTATGTATGCCAAGAGGTGTCCAAAGTAGGTATAATATCAAGATCACAATGAGGATGGAGGGATTGGGATAAATGGGAGATGATAGACAGGATGTGTAAGATAGGTGGGATGGAGGAGATGGGTGAAGGGGATATAGTTGCCCCCAAGTGCGGAAGTAGGTTGGATGGGGGATTTACACATAATGCCTATTTGTTAGATTTTCATCATGGTACTTATCCAAGATGGTTTTTTACCAAGTTTTCACCATTGGATGAATTATTTCTCTTTACTTTTTCTTTTTTTTGTTTATTTTTGTCCATTTTTTTAACTTTTTATGACTTTTTTTTTGAATTTTTGACTTTTTTGGATAGTATGCGGATGGAGATGGATAAGGATAGGGATGTGAATAAGTGGATTTGGAAGACATGTGATGGAATAAATGGACTCAAGCATCAAGTTCCATACGAGGTAATAAGAGCCCAAGTGTGAAATGACTATTGGATGTTGGTACAACCAAGGTTATGAAGATGGATGGATTATGCAAGGGAATGGAGCAAAGGGATTGGAAGAGGGAGATATGTGGGATAATGGATGGGATGTTGGAAAGTGTATGGATGGAATTATGGGGTAGGTGTGTGATGGGGTAATGTTTTTAGGAACAACATTGGCACATATGGTGGTGGATGTGAAAGGATGGGAGGATTAAGGGATGGAGAATGTGGGGATAATGGAGGAGATGGGATAGTGAATTTTGGGACATAAGGACCCAAAATAGATTTAGGAGATAGAGGGTGTGTATGAGTAGCCTTTAGACTAGAAACTTTGGATTTTGTTACATATTTTTTATTTGAATGTATTGCATCTTTTTTCTTTGGGATCCACATGGTTTTGATTTTTGCTTCGGTGGGCCTTCGTGGCCTATGGGTTTGATTTGGATTTTGGATTTTATTTTTCTTTTCTTCAACATGTCTTTTTAAGGGGACATGAGGGGCTTTAGATTCATGTGGATGTTTAAATTTATGCATTTTTACTTTAGAATCAAAAGTGCTTTTAATAGCAATGGGATGGGTGTGAGGAGATGGATGATGTGGAGGAAACATGAATGGAGTGATGGAGGTAGGATTTTGGGGATGATATGTGGATGGAGGACATGTAGGTATGTGCCTTTGTTGATCCTGATTAGGGAACATGAGAGTAGGATGTTTAGGATGGGTGACATGGATAGTTGATTGATGGATAAAAGGATGAATATGACGAGATGGAGGAGGTGATTTTGGGATATATGGGCCCAAAATGGACTTAGTACCTGGAGGATGTGTGATGGTGGATGGAAGGACATAAGGAACCAAAATAGATGGAATAGATGAAGGATAGGAGATGGTGGATGGAGGGACATAAGGACCCAAAATGGATTCAAAAGACGAAGGAGGAATATGATATGGATGGTTGTTTTGAGGTGATACGATGGAGGGGGGATGGCAGCAAATGGTTTAGTGGAGTGACAAGAAGAACCTATTATTCTTTTGGAGGAGGCTCATTGAGGATGTATGGAGGTTGTACCAACATTTTTGGATTGCGAGTCTTGAGAGATATATCCAAGACCTTGTGTACACAGATTTTCTTTGACATGGATGGGCTCTAAAATACCTTGCTCATGAAGGCCTAAACCTTTTCCTTGATAATTCATTCTCTTGATAATTCACTCTATGGAAGGATGCTTGTTATTTTGAAAGAATGATGTTAGTCCATTATTAGATGGAGGAGGATGGGTTGTGTATATGTTTGGTTCCTCTTCTACAAGAAAACCACCATGGATGAATGTGAGAGCACCAAAGGAATATAAAAGTGGTGTGGGGATAGTAGGGTTAGGGAACGATGGAGGATCATGAGATGGAGATGATGGGGTAAAAACATCTTGATCGGGAGGAGTGAGTAGTAAGGGATCAGGAGAGGGATTAGATGATATGATAGGATCTGGAGTTGTGCCAACGGGTGATAAGGGCTCATGAGATGGAGCAGTTGGATCTTGAGCGTCAAGGGGATCATGGGATGAAGTGGGTGAGGGACTATGATCTTGAGGTGGACTAAATGGGATGGTAGGATATTGATGTGGAGAAGGGGATATTTTGGTATGCTTTGGATTAAGCTCTTGGTATGACTCATCATGTGTGGATGGCATGATAATGGAGTGTTGGAGGGACTCTTCAAGCGGGGGAGATGGAAGGATTGAGGATTCATGAAGTTCATGGGAATGAATTTCAATGATACTAGGAGTGGAAGGAGTGGATTGGATTTGGGTGTCTTCGATGGATTGGGTGGATCTAGGAGTAGAAGATGGTGATTGGGTTTTGTTATCTTTGATAGGTTTAGCAGCTCTCAGGATAGGAGATGGAGGTTCAATGGATTCGGTGGGTTTGATTGTTTCAACGGTTTGATTGGTTCTAGGGGTGGTAACAATAATGGTAAGTGTGGGATGGAGCAGGGTCTCATCACTAGTGACTATACATGGGGGAGTGGGGTAGCATTGTTCCACGACTTCAAGATGTGGAGTTGGGGATGTATTCTTTGTCATGATTCCTTGGAGGAATTTTGGAGTGAGAAACATGCATATTCTAGGCTTAGTTGGGGTGATGGGAATAGATGAAGGATTATGGGTTGGTGGAGGACTAGGATTATGGATTGGTGGAGTAAGATTAGATGGAGGAAGGAGATTGGATGGAAGACTAAGAGTAGGTGGAGGATTAGGATTGGTGGGGGGATCAAGATTAGATGGAGGGTTAAGGTAGAAATATTGTGATAGTAGACTAGAATAGGAAGATGTGGATGGTGGATTGATGTTGGAGGAAATGGATGGGTAATTAAGATAGGAATATTGGGATGGTGGATTAGGATGAGAGGATTGAGATGGTGGATTAGGATAGGAGGACATGGACGATGGATTAGGACAAGAGGATATGGGTGATGGATTGTAGTAGGGGTATTGGGATGGTAGATTAGGATGGGAAGATTGGAATGATGGATTAGGATAGGGGGACATGGATGGTGGATTAGGACAAGAGGATGTGGGTGGTGGATTGTAGTAGGAGTATTTGGATAGAGGATTGAGATAAGAAGATATGGATGTTGGATAAGAGAAAGATGTGGATGAAGGATATGATGAAGATGTGGATGGGGAGGATAATGGATATCCCTTGTCAAAGGTAGCATGAGGATTGTTAGTAGGTGTGGATAAAGGCATGATGGGATAGCTCGGAGGAGTGATTGGATTTTGGAAGGCAGTTGGAGAAAGCTTACTAGAAATGATAGCATCAAGGGGATCTATATCATACTCATCTTGATCAACAAGACTTTTGTTATCATCGTCAACGTAGTTGGGATTTCCCTTGACTACTATGTTTGGTTGCATTGATGGAGGATAAGGATTCGTGATGCTCGATTAGATGGATGTGGATTGAAAAGATGGGAATAGAAGATTATAAAGAAAAAAGAGATAGATAAATAGGATGGATTAAAAGAAGATGGAAGAAGAGATCTTAAGATTTGTTTCGATATTAGAAGATCTTGGATGTGGATGGAATAAAGCTCAAATTAGGATTTAGGTTAAGCTTAGATTGGGATTGGATTAAAACTCATATTTGGATTGGATTAAAGCTCAGATTAGGATTGGATTGGAAGATGTGATGGGATTTTATAAGATTGATTAATGAGATAGGATTGGATGATTGATCAACTAGGATGATGGGACAGATTCTAAACCCAGTTCAAAGATTTGACTTAGATGGCGTAAGGTGCCGACGATCAGATTGGATTGTGAAAAGGATGGTTAAAACATCGAATCTACCTCAAGATGGAAGCATATTGATTGGTTTGTAATGATTACTTAGGCTGGATAGCAATCCTAAGTAAGCATGATTGATGATGATCATGATTAGACACCTAATTCAACTTAGATAAAAACCCCTAAAATGAAGTCTAGGTGATTGGGATCGATGAATCGATGATGGATATGTACTCTAGAGATGTCCTGCGATGAACCTATATGATTTGATCAAGGAAAGGATGATTTTAGATGGATGAAAATGATGATTGCAGGAAGACGGATGATGGGTTGTTTTGAGAAAACTCGCTTATTCTTGGAATGAAATTTGCCTGTTATGGGGAGGAAAATTCACCTAAACTTCAGATGGCATAAGAAACATGCGAGTTTGTGAGGAAAATTCACCTAAATATGGGCTAGCACAAGAACAAGAAAATTTGATGAGGATATTCACCTATCTGACAGTAGGTTCGCCCAAACAGCTAGCAGGATCGCTTAAACTCAAGGAAATGGGCGGATTTGACTTTCAAGATCGTTTAATGGGGTGACAAGCTCGCCTGTTTCTTGAACGGTATGGACAAGCAATCGAATCACCTGAAAACAAGATTTCCTATCTAACAAATGGATTTTCCTAAACCTTGATTGAAACGAACGAAAAACTTGGATGGGAAGCAAAATCACCCTTGAAGTGAGAAAATTCTCCCAAGGATGTGGCAAATTCACCTGTCTTAAGAGAACAGACAAATTTGATAGGAAAACAGATAGACAGACAAACTAAATCAGACTAACAACAGGTTCGCCCTTAAAGGGGAAAATTCGCCTATTCAAAGAAAACAGGTGAATTTGACAGAGGATGACTGACAAGACGACACAGACTAAAAATGGGATCGCCCTTATAGGGAACAAATTCACCCAAGGGGATGGAAAATTCACCTATTCCCAGTGAATGGGTGAATTTCACAGATGAGGACTGACAGACTCGCCTGAGGGATGGACAAACTCACCTGTTCCAGAGAATGGGCAAAAATGGGGTCACCTAAGAAAGTGACCCACAAGACAATTCACCTCTAACCAAGACAAATTCGCCCAAACGAATGACCTAGACTGGACTAGATGCAGAATTTCCCTTTTGCAGGGAAAAATCACCTGTCTACAGTGAAAATTCGCCTATCTAAGGGGAAAATTCACCTTTAAAGGTAGGGGTTCATTGTGGCAAAGGACAACAAGCATGAAAAAAAATAGATAGAAGGCTAGGTTGACTCAACTAAAAATAAAAGCACTAGTATCAGACAATGAAGACACGCCAAGCAGCACAAACCTAGAATTAGTGATAAGGGTTTACAAACTTGATGTAGGCCCACTCACCTTGAGCAGACAACCCAAGGTTAATACTCCATGATACTGGGGTGGTTCTCTAGATCACCCTTTCTTACAAAGGTGGATAGCTAGCGTTCCAGTGGCATAGGGTCATCAATAGATGCCACAGGCTCACCTTCACACTCTCACTTAAGGACTACCTATTCCACCATGAGGATTTCTATCTCAACCCAAGGGAGTATGTAGTGAGTAACTTCGAGGTTCGGTGCACATCCCCTGCACTACACCAAGCTGTGGATAAAACACGGGTCTTTATCTAGGCTGAACAAGGCTATCTCATGAGTCCCCGATATATGCACAGTACATGGGGCACAACCGTGAACACCATCCCATCAGAAGCATGAGTCAGGAGCCCTAGCGAGGTACTGGAAACTCAGGCCAACTCTTCAAGTCTTATCTAGGTATCACCCTAGCTTTGACGCTTCGCCAAACATGACGTGACTGGATTGAGGTATAACTTTAGCTCTCCCCCTTTATATACCCTACTGGTAACACATGGTTGGGATCATCCCCCGGGTGATGAAATCTCAAGAAAGTCTCACTAAAGGAAGAAGATACTAGACATTTTCGGCTAGTCCCCAAGCTCGCACATAGTGCAAGGGAAGAGCTTAGATGCATTAGTACCTCCTAGGTAGACTCGACTGGACTAGAGTGAATTATGATTTCTCATCACCCAGGATCACCAAATGGTGCAAGGGGATTAGATACGTCAACAGTCCACTCATAATCATGATAAACAAGTTAATTGACCCTCTAATTAAAGCTATGTGTGCCTAGCTAGTATGGAAATAAATGACAGACAAACTAACTAAAAGGTCTTGGACCGATCGTTCTACAAAAAATATGTTAGTAATTTGCAACCACCGGTCTTGGACGGATGAGAACAAGCTGCACAAATCGTTAGCAAAAACCTAGGACACTCACAAATAGATGAGTTAGCAGATTAGTACCTAAAAACAGAACCAAAATGATGCTGAAAATTGTAAATTGAGGTCTCGGATTTACCTCAGATTCGCCTTTGTGTGAGGAAAATTCACTTGTCTGGATGAGAAAATCGCCCTTGCTAGGAGAAAATTTGGTTGTTTTGTGAGGATGGGTGAATTTTCCTTAGAGCAAATTTGGTTGTTCAGTGAGAAAATTTGGTCATTTTGTAAGGATGGGCGAATTTGCTTTAGAGAAAATTTGGTTGTTTAGTGAGAAAATTTGGCTATTCAGTAAGGATGGGCGAATTTTCTTCAGAGAAAATTTGGCTATTCAGTGAATGAATTTGGTTGTTTTGTAAGGATAGGAAAATTTGCTTCAGAGCGAATTTGGTTGTTCTGTAAGGATGGGTGAATTTGCTTCAGAGCAAATTTGGTTGTTCAGTGAGCAAATTTTGTTGTTCTCCAGAGCAAATTTGGCTGTTCTCCAGAGAAAATTTGGCTATTCTGTGAGGATGGGTGAATTTGCTTGACTATTAAATCTACCCCTGTATTAGGCAGGTTCGCCTCTAACTACAAGTTCACTTGTTTCTTGATGCAAATTTTCCCTTGTAAGGTGTAAATTCACCCATCAATGCAGATTCGCCCTTGCGTATGAAACTTGAACCTGCAAAACTTAAACAACAACAAATGTAAAACGCTAGACCTGTGACGTGGTCCCACCAGGCATGCCAGAAATGTGTGCAGTGTTTTTACCTCATCGAAAATGCAAGAAATAAACTCAAGCAATAAGATAAGAATAAAACAAAACACTCAGATTAGGGCTTAAAGTTGAAACTCAAACTTGCAAATAAAATATCAATATGTTATATTGATTTTGGTAGCATAACGACTTGTTGTAGCTTGATTTGGTCACAAAATGGATAAAAGATGATTATGGTTGCAAGGATCTGATTATGGTTGCAAGGATCAGTGGTGAATGAGTCCCACTTGAAGGCTGAAAAAGTTGATTTTGTCAGAATCTAGTTCTCGACAGTCGGAAAGCAGTTTCAAGTGTTTTTACCAGTAGGAGGATTGATTCGCCATCAATGGAAAATGAGTCCCACTAGTGATTTACAATGATTTATTTCAGTTTCTAGAACCTTCCAAAATCAATATTCAACTTCCAAGTGCACTCTATTAAACTTCATTCAATTCTCTTTGCATTTGTTCATGTTTTTAGTTCATTTCTGCATACCTCACTGTATTTTCAAACATTACATATTTCATTAGTTTTGCATTAATAATCAATCAATTTCATCACTTAGTTTCATTTAGATCATTGTATTTAGTCATAATTACATCATACATCCCTTAGTTTGAGTGAACCACCTCAATTTTAGTATTCTATCTCTCTCCTTTTAGGTGAAAAACCCTAAGAGTCCAAGAGAAGTCCATAGAACCTTCAAAATTGATGGTTGAAGATGTTGGCATATGGCAATATTTACTATTGGGATGTTGGCGGTGTTTCTCCTCTTCTCAACTATAAATAGGAGGTGACAACAGAAAGAAGAAGTTGGGAAGGAAGTTTCGTTTTTGGAAAAAGGAGTTCTTTTAGTTTTCCTTAGTTATAGAGACATTTTCAGAAGTTTAAAGTTAGCAGAACACTGCTTCTCTCTAACATGTTATATAGTTTTAACTCAAACTATTATTGGATTGGCATCTGACCTTTTTTTTTTAAGTTCATTTGATATTAAAGTGTGAATTGCTTGGGAGAAATCTTTGAAATTGTACATGTTATTGCCTTTGTCAAGTTCTTTCTTTATGTTTCATTCTAAATAAAAACACCGTGTTAATTTTAGTTCGATAATTTGAGTAGTTGATTTCCATGTTGTAGGCTTCTATGATGTAATGATAACTTGCGAAAATTGGGTTATGTCTTTTGAACTTCTCCATTTTCTTTAAGGGTTGATATTTTTTCATATTATGTTGTAAAAGAAGGAAGAGTTTATGCAATTTCTAAATATTTTTCAGTTAACTTTTGGAACTTTTATGCTTGATCAGACCTTAATGAGCACTTTCCACAGGGAGATTTGAAAGACTACATTATGCTTGTATTTAGCCTTTGTTGCTTGTTATTTTCCCAACAATGAAGGGTTGTGGTGTTCTATGTCTATTACATCATTCATAGGAGAAAAAATGAGTTTAAAATGTTGTAAAACTTTTGGCGCATCACCATTTTCATGTTTTATATTTACATTTATTTCTACCTTTTTCTCCAAACTTAGAGAAGAGCCTGCTTTCTATAAAAATCTCAGAGGTATTCAGTGAGGCACAAATTGGTCCCCCACCTGTTGAATTTCCTATAGGGTTGTCAGAGAGGTGCAAACTTTGATGATCAACAGGTTTAATCATTGTCTCATCAAGGATGGTTGGTTCAGCCATAGGTTGAGGCATGTTTCGAAGGGATAGTTCTGCTATTTTCTTTGCCTTAAATTTTTGATATGATTTGAAAAATAAATCTTCACGAGGCTTGATAGGTTCCATAGGCTCGGGCCAAAAGTAATCTAGTGAAAAATTCCCTTTTTTCGGGGCAAGATTAAATCCACTATGATGCACAGTGAAGATATCATTGTCAAATGGAAACTTTAGACATTTATGCACAACCAAAGGAACGACATTCATGGAGTGAAGCCATGGATAGCCTAGCTTCACAAGAAATTGGTCCAATTGTGGGATGATGGAGAATGAGACTGTTAATTTTTTCGGTCCCACCTTTAAAGGGAGATATATCAAGTCTATCATAGGGAAAACAAATCCATTGTGTGTCTTGATCCATGCTTTCAAGTTATCACATGTTTCTTGATATAGCTCATGCACATATAAGAATTATTTTGTGATCACACACTCTCAACAGACGGGATCAATCAATATCCCATTAGTGGGCTTGTTATTGATTCGGTCGGCTATGTAAAGAGGACCATCAGGTGCACGTTTAGGTATGTCATTTTGTGAGAAAGAAATGTCAAGAGGTTGTCTAGTCAATCCCTTACAAGGTTTAGCTTCGATAAATGTTATCACTTCATTTGTGGGATGTTGTTCAGTGGTATTCATATTGTCATCATTCATGTCAACATTCATCACCGGTCATTCTTCGTTTCACTAGCTTTGACAAATGAAATATTGTGCTTAAGCATGTGATTTGTAAAAGCATGTGATTTTGTAAAGATTTGCAAATTTTGCTTATGACCTACAAACTTATTATTCCTTGATCATTCACACCTTTGATTTGAACTTGTTGGTTATTTTCAATAAGGTCTTGCACACAATGTTTAAGACACACAGTTTATGTACTATGTCCAATTGATGGTAATGAAAATAAGCTTTAAAAGCAATGGTATAGTAGGATCCCGTTCTGTAACAAGAGGTAAGGTAAGCATGTTTTTGTCAATAAGCTACAACATGATATTGTGAAGGGTATCAGGTAAAGGAGTGAATTCTCTCTCCCTATCCCCGAAAGGAGTTGTCATTTTTATAACAACCACTTGATTATTGTTTTGTTGACTTGTCTGAGAGGGATTTAATTGTAAAAATCCCTTATTTTGTTTCTTGAAAGGTTGATAATTTCTTTGAGTCATGGATTCGGACTTTTCAAGACGACTAGGGGGATTTTTCAAATCAAAGCCGCCCATCGAGTTTTGATGATCACGAAGGACTGTACATAACTATGTGAAGGATGGGAATCTCAATATTTCAAGTTTTCTTTTAAGTTTATCTTGTAAGTTGGCAATGAACATTCGTTGAAGGTCGGCATCAAGAATCTTAATGTTCACTTGTGAATAAAATGTTTGATATCTTGCTATGAAATCAGTCGCTTTCTCATCCTCTTGTTGCTTACATGTCATCAAATCAGCAAGGGTCATCTTGGGACCCATATGAATATGGAAGTGGTTGTAAAAGGAATCAATGAGTTCATTGAATGAACCAATTGAATTGTTTGGTAAAGAGGAAAACCACTGTAGAGCAACATCCTTCAAAGATCTAGGGAATAACTTAGCCAACAATTTATCCTTAAAGATGAAATCACTACACAAGGCTGTGAAGGCAGAAACATGGCTAACAGGATCTCCTCTCCCACCATATTTCTCAAATTGAGGGAACTTTATACCTTGTGGCATTTGTGCTCTTAATATGTCGAGGGAAAACAGTGTAGACTTGATGTATTGCAAAGGTTGACTGTTATTGTTCTGTTGTAATGTTGCCACTTGTTGTTGAAGGGATGTCATGGTTTGTAAAAGTGAATTAATGAGAGGGTCATTTTGGTTATAAGGTTGAGGGGAATATGGTGGTGTAGTGTATGTATGCGGAGGGCTAGTGAATTGTAGGTTGCTGAAGGTGGATTGTTGAGGGGTTATTGTACTCGAAGGCACGGAGGTAGAAGGAATTCCTACAAGAATACCTATGGAAGTGTATACGGTGCTAGTAGGTATGACTGTTGTGGTTGGTTGAATGGTAGTTGTGGGTTGAAGAGTTGTTGTAGGTTGGAATGTCATGGCTTCTCAGTTGTGGCGAACACGTCTTATGGGTCAATTTACAAAGGAGGTACCTAAATTATAATAACTAAGTGAAATTCAATTTAAAACCCATGTTTTAAATAATTGTTTATAATTGCTCACAAAAAATCTCGGCCCCAAGTGTTCTGGTTTGCACGCAGTGAATTTTCTTGGTAGGCGAAATTAAAAAATCAACATTTTCCTAATGTTGCAAAAGCTAATGTTTAAAATATTTTACATATTTTAAATATTACTAAAGTGGAATTGCACGTGAATAACAAAAAATTAGGGCAAGTTTAATATTTCCATCAAACTTTATAAAAAAAAAAAGTTTGGGAATTATTGGATTTCCCTGCCAGCTAGTGAAAGCTTTTGCTGACGACAACAATTTGAAGCTAGGAGGCGGGGATTGGTGAGAAAAAAGAAACACTTAAAGGTATGCAAAATGAATCAGATGTGAAGAATTCTTATTTCACTTAGAAGTTGGAATTATTTTATAGCATTTTTCAATGAAAGGTGGGATCCAAAGAACACGACAACACAATGATTGAAGGCTTAAGAACTATATTGTGAAGTGTTAACACAAAGATCGGGAAATGTTTATGTTGCAGTTGGGGTAGCCATCGTGTTAGCTGAAAGGAGTCAATTTGATATTGCAAAACAAATTTTTATATAGGTCTTTGACGCTGCTATGGGAAACATTTTTATTCCCTAGTATGTGAGTGAATTACGTCCATGTTCAAGGACAGTTCAAGCCTGTTGTAAAAATGTATTAAAACTATTTGGAGAAGTTTTGTTTTGGCGCTGACACGAAATTTTATTATATTGTGGTTGAGCATAGTATAAAGCAAGCTCTCACCGCCAGCCTGCGAGAGTTGATGTTGCCTTGTGAAGGAAGTGGCAAGGGAGCAGGGAAGGCTCCACATGGGCTCATGAATATGTTAAAGGCAATTTAAAAAAAAAAAAAAATTATGGAAAAAACTTTAAATGAGAAATGGAGTAAATAAAAGGTGCACGGGTAAAAGATTTTAATAGCTCGATGGAAAATGAAATTAAAAGCCTTCACTATTAAAAGTAAAAAAAGAAAAGCACAGGTAAAGTGTTTCCCCAACCTGGTTAAAATAATTAAAAGCTTTCCCAAATAAAAACAATGACTTTGAGTTGTTGCGAAAATTAAAAGCTTTCACGGTCATTTAAATGAAAAATTTTAATGTAAAAATTTTGCTAAGCAAAGTAAACAAAGGAGTAAAGGGCTTCCACAGTAAATGAATATTTTTTGTTGCTGAGTGAAAGTAAAAGAAGCAGGTGAATGGTTTTTTACAACTACGGATAAACAGAGGAGATTAAAAGTCCATTTTAAAAACAAAATTATTTGTAGTAGGGAAAAATGGAACAGAGTAAAAAGCTTTCATGGGAAAGACAAAAACATTTGCAGCTGTAGGGTAAAATGGGGAGTGAAGTTTTTTACAAACTTGGGGTAAATTTCTGTTGCAAAATAAAAGTGAGTGCAAGCAAAATGCAGAGGTGGGAAATAAAGAAAAATGCAGAATGGGTATTTAACGGTCGAGATGAAATTGTTTGATCTGAAGACTCATATGATGCCAAATGTCTACAATTATTTTCGTCTTTAGGGTTTCTGTATTTTCTTTAAGTGGGTATTTTCTGCTTCATTGTAAAAATTTGCTCATTCTTTGGTCTCACAGGAATATTTCTTTGTAATAGGGTCTAAAAATAGATGTGTTTACTTTAGGTTCTGGAGTTTTTTTTTGAGTTTTGTAATGGAGAATGTAATTACAGCTCTGTCATCTTTGATAAATAAATGATGAGATATTCTAAACTAGTTGTCTCTATAGTATGTATTGCACAAATTATGAATATAAGAAATCAAGGGTCATTGTTATTTGTCTTCTTGTTTTTCCTTGAATGTTTGTTTAGTGTTATTGTTGTCATTCAAAGAATGAATTAGATTGTATTAGCATATATATAGGCTTATGCAACTATATGCTAGGATTATTAAGAATGACCAATTGAGTTTCTAGTATCAATGGGGTAAGGCGTCATCTGGTAGGCATAGTTATGACAAATTGAATGTTGTGATGAGTTTTAAAATTACATGGTTTAGATGACTCTGCCCTAGGATTAGGCACTGGTTTATTAATGTTGCAATTTCCTAAGTCTGTGTGTAGTAGCTACAATTTAAAATAAAATTTACTTATCTATCTTGTTGTGGGTGTGTGTAGAATTTAATGCTCTACATCTCTCATGTTTAAATCAGACATTACCATGAAGGTCAGCCAAATCTTTAGGGTATTGTGTATGTTAAACATTTAAAGGAGAATCATTTGTTTACATTATTCTGGATGCTTTGGCACACTAGTATCTATAAGCATACTGTTGGGATTACCCTCCCGGGTTTCACAAAGCCCGAAGTTCAGGGGAGAAAAATATTCCAATGTGCAAAGTTTCTCTTTCTTGCAATTCCTGCAATTCCAACAGTAATTTCCTAAAATCCTTTGTAGACAAGATATTTGAATGCAATATCCCATCAATTTGAGGACTAATTGTCCTCTTTTACCTTTTTCCATTTGCATGGGAGAAATTATTTTCCCCAAGAATCTTATTCACCACATAGGCGTATTTGATCCCTATAATTTGTCTCATAAACTAGGGAGTAAAAATCAAAGTAACTTAAATGAATCAAAAATATGTTAGTATGAGAATGGCGAAGGAGCTCTACAATGGTCATGGAAGTCTACAATGGTCGGATGATCTTGGCCATGGAGGAAGAGGTCAAGAGGGTCCCAAGGGCAATTGGAAAGGGAACACAAAGAATATCTGGAAGGAAGAGAGATGGGCCCAGCCTCAGAATAATGTTCAGAACGGTTGGTTTCAGGATGGTCAAGGCTAGGGGTCGCAGCATTTAAATAATAGGGGGCAAGCGTCTAGAAGCCACCAAAAGGGAGGTAGTTACAGAAATGAAACCTTTCGTCAGCCGCGGCAGTAGGATGCTAGCAAAAGAGGTCAAGGAGGTCTCCCTTGGATGGGAAGACAGGGTCCCAGAAGAAACCCTAATCGCAGAAACATTAATGGAGGTTTGGTGTGAAAAAAGAAGTTGCCCACCAAGGAATGGGAGGAAGAAAGGGAAGAAGTCTCAGTTGGGGGTCGAAAACAAATCGTCTCACATTTGAACAAAGAGGCAAAAGGTGGAAGAACCAAGGTGGTAATTAGCTCTGCTAAGCTTCAGGGGGAGGTTTTGCATCTTGAAAACCTAGGTCTAATAGGGAGATGGTATGGTGTGGACTTTAATTGAGATTATTTGGTCAAGTGGTGGAAAGAGCATTGGGGGTCGGATCTGCAATTCAAAATGCTTCAAAACGGCTACTTTTTGGTAACGTGCCCTTCTAGAAGCATAAGAGATGAAATTATCAATGGCCTTTGGGTCCTGGATGGGTGTGGTTTCTATTTGAAACAATGGAGAGTTGGTTTTGATCCGACATCTCATGAGATCGAAACCCTACAAGATTGGTATTCTTTGCCTAATCTTCCTCAGGAATATTGGGCTCCTAGTATACTGGAGGAGATAGGGAACCAGCTGGGTACTTTTGTATGTGCAGAAGAAAAGAAGATGGAAAGGGAAAACCAAACATATGTGCGAATATGTGTAGAGAACACACTAGCTCAACACATTTGGGGAGAGATTGAACTTATAACAGATTACGGGAGTTGGACCCAGAAGTTGGAACACGACACCTTCACTCGAAATAATTTAGTTCGGTCATTAGGGTGCAGGGGTTCAAAAGTTGAAGCAAGGAAGTCTAGTACCGTAGTGGCCTCAGACGATTCCCTTAGGTCAAAGGTTAGGACATCAGGGGATGATGACACCTTCACCACACCTCCAAAGCCAAGGGCTTCGAAGCAACAACCTAATGCTCTTAGGAACTCTCTAGCATCCTTAGTTGTGGCTTCATTACGAGATGTGACAAGCTCGAACATAGGTAAGTCTAGTGAGGAGGAGTTTCGAGAGTTGGAGAAGGATTAGGGGGTGCATGATTCAACCCTAGATGAGAAGATCTCATAAGCTTTGGAGCTCTTGGGTGGTGATTGTCAAAATGTGGAATTTGACTCACTGATAGAAGTGGGGAAGGAGCTGGTGGAACTAGCGGTGGCTGCCAAGGAAAATTCTGGGGCGATTGATAAAGGCTATGATTTTGAAGGCATGGAGAAATTGGTATTGAAAGATGGGGCAGGAAATATGGAACTGCTTAGCCCGCAGTCTGGCAAGAAAAGGAAACTTTTGGAAGGTTTGGCTGCGACTAAAACTAGGCTAGGTATTCATCAGAGGGACATTTTTAAATCTTCTTCGGACTGTGGAAAACACAAGAAGAGAGGACGAATCCTTAATCAAGAGAGCGGAAAATGGATGGGGACGCTAGCGGCCAGAAGAAGATAGATTTAATGATTAAAGTAGGGAAGGGTGATGTCCTTCCTGAACAACAATGAGGCTCTTAATGTGGAATGTTAGGGGCTTAAACGCCCCTAACAAATGGAGCCTTATAAGGTGGCATTTGGATGTCAGTGAAGCAGATATTTTTTGTTCTCCAAGAAACAAAACTAGGTGATTCAGATTTGGTAAATTTTGGCAAGAAGCTGAAGGTGTGGAAATGGGTGGGTGTGGAAGCGGAGGGTGCCTCGAGAGGACTAATAATCATTTGGAAGCCTCAATCTGTTTTAGTGGAGAGTATAAACTCGAGTCGCCATTGGCTGGTTTGTAGGGTAAGGAGTTTGCTTTCAAATCTTCAATTTTGTTTGGTCAATGTTTATGGTCCTTCTCTGTGCATTCAAAAAAGACAGGTATGGCTAGAATTATATGGGGTCTTAAGTGGGCTGGGTTAGGATTTCTGCATTATTGGAGGTGACTTCAATGCCATTCTTCGGCAAGAGGATAAAAGAGAAGGCTCCGGGAAAATGTTACAATCTCATTATGAATTTCAAAATTTTGTGGAAAGGAACGAGCTAATGGAAATTCCAACAGGAAATGGTTGTTTCACTTGGACAAATCGCACGAAAGGGTTTGGCTGCATCCTAGAAAAATTGGATAGATTGTTCTTTAAAGGAGATTTGAGGCTCTTTCCCTTTACATTTGAAAGTAAAACTAACTCGGGGGTTGGATTTGATCATTTCCCAGTGCAGTTTTAGATTGTAGGGGAGAAGGGGTCAGTACGTTGCCCTTTTAAATTTGAAATGATGTGGTTTAAGGACCCTCAAGTTTTGGAAAAGATGGAAAAGTGGTGGAAGGAATGCTCCTCAGGGGGATCTTGTATGTTTAATGTGGTCACCAAACTAAAATTTATGAAACAACAACTTAGACAATGGAACATGGATTGTTTCAAGAACATTTTTGCTGAAAAATTGCAAATGGAGAGTGAGCTTGCTCTCCTTGTGGAAGAGATCATGATAAATAGGATGGATGATGTTTGTTATTAGAAAGAACAAGAGCTATCTAAACACCTAAATGATCTTCTCGCAAAAGAGATCTTTTGGCGATAGAAATCTAGGGAAGTCTGGTTAAAAGCAGGAGACCGAAACTCAAAATTCTTTCATAACTCTACAAAGGCAAGGAGAGAGCTGAATAAAATTCCCTGTTTGAAAGCAACGGATGGTAGCGTGGTGGAAGACGTTGTGGAGATTAGAGCCTCAACAGTTTCATATTTTCAGAATTTGCTTAATGATTGGGATGGATCAAACTTAGAGGCTCAAAATTCCTCACTGAAATCCATACCGAAACTGGTATCCCAAGCTCAATTGGAGGCCTTAAATTCTAAGTTCACTGAAGTAGAAGTGAAAGAGGCAGTTTTTGAAATGCAACCAAAGAAAGCCCCTGGGCCGGATGGGTTTCCAACGTCATTTTTTCAGAAATGTTGGGGATTTGTGGGAAGGGACGTCTAGGAGGCGTTAGAGGACTCAAGGAGGACTAAAAGTGTCCTTAAGGAATTCAACAACAACTTAATTGCTCTGATTCCAAAGAAGGAGAAACCAGATGCTTGGGAAGACTTTTGTCCAATCTCTCTATGTAACACACTTTATAAAATTTTATCCAAAGTGGTAGCTAACAGGCTAAAGAAGATTCTCCCTTCGATTATTTCAGAGGAGCAAATAGGCTTTGTCGCAGGTTGATCAATCCTAGATGGGGTAATTATTGCTCAGTTAGTCATTCACTTGGTTCATAAATTAAAAAAAAACAGCGATGCTTTTGAAGTTGGACATCAAGAAAGCTTACGACAAAGTGAATTGGAGGTTCTTGTTCAAGGTAATGGAAGCCTTCAGCTTTCAAAAGGACTAGCTAGATTGGTTGTTTATGTGGGTAGCCTGCTTGAGATTCTCTGTGCTGATCAATGGCTCTCCTGAGGGCTTCTTCACTGCCTCCAGAGGATTGAGGCAAGGTGACCCTCTATCCCTATTCTTGTTTATCATAATGGCAAAAGCCTTGGGGAGAACGATTGAGAGTGCAAGAAGGAATGAGGGGGTCGAGGGGTTGCAAGTCACTAGCACCCTGCCCAATATTGCACACCAGCAATTTGCGGACAACACAATGTTGTTTGGGGTTGCCTCGGTTAGAGAGCGCAAAGGTTGAAAGGTATCTTGCGCGATTATTCCGGGGCTTCAAGGCAGGAGGTGAGTAAGGTCAAATCTGAGGTTTTTTTCTTTAATATTAGTTGCCCTTGTGAAATTCAAATTCTGAGAATCTTAGGATTCAAGAAGGGTCAATTACCTTGTAAGTATCTAGGACTTCCATTAGCCAAAGGCACTCAAAGTGGAAATATATGGAACTCATTGGTGGAACGTTGTAAGGATCGGGTGTCATCTTGGAAGAATAGATGGCTCTCTTGGGTGGGCAGATTATCAATGCTGAAATCTGTCATTTCTACTCTTCCTGTATTTATGATGTCTTGCCTACAGTTATCTATGGGAACGAGCAAGATCTTGAATCGTGTCATGGACTTCTTCTAGAAGGGGAACTCTGATCAAATGAAATTTCCCCTCATAAAATGGCAAAAGGTATGTGAAAAACGTGAGAAAGATGGTGCTGGTCTGAGGAATCTTTTGTTGCAAAACAAGGCGTTAGGGGAAAAATTAGCTTGGGTTGTTCACTCTCGCCTTGACTTGAAATGGGTGAAGATAGTGAGAGCAAAATACTTGGAAGAAGATCCCTATTGCTTCTTGGTGGCGAAATCTTTACCAATGGGGTCTCGTATATGGAATTTTATCAGGAATTCCAAGGATCTTATTACTGATTATCTCACATGGGAAATCAAGGATGGGAAAGAGGCTCTTTTTTGGGAGGACTCTTGGGAAGGGCATCCAGCCCTGGCCGAAAACCTTGAGCTCAAACGAGTAAGGGTAAGAATGGAGCAAGTCTGGGGTAAGAAAGTTTGTGATTACATTGATTTTTTTGTTCCTTCTTCGGAGGGTACATACGTGTGGAAATCAGTGAGGATTCTGAATCTAGAAGTTCATGAATTGGAAGTGTTTGAGCAAGTATTGGCAAGAAGAAGAATTTGGTGCAGGCAGGGTAGGAATTGTTTGAGATGGGATGCATCTCCTAGTGGTGTTTACTCTGCTAAAATTGGTTATGATATACTATCTTTAGCAGAGGCAGGAAGCTCGGTGGTTCCAACGAGACTATGCTGGAATAAAGCATGTCTCCCAAAGGTAGGCATTTTCACATGAGCAGCGGTGCAAGGAAGAGTTCTTACTGAGGACAGATTTATAAAAATGGGTTATCATGGTTTGTCTAGATGCCCATTATGTCATGAGGTGGAGGAAATAGCGGATCATTTGTTTTTAAATTGCAGGTTCACATATCAAATCTGGAGCTGGTTGTGTGCAAAGTTGCATTGGTCTATTGTTTTCCCAAGCACGTTGTTAGAGTTTCTTACTACTTGGCCTAATTTTTTTCAGAATTCTCTATTTGGGGACTTATGGGTGATGAGTTCTTCAATGGTGCTATGGGAAGTATGGAAGGAGAGGAACCGACGGCTTTTTCAGAGCAAGGAGATGTCGATCCCAAGGTTGCAGTGTAAAATAAAGGCGTGCATTGTAGAACTATTCAATGCAAGAGTGGAGGATGAAAACCTAGGCAAAATAAATTTTGTAAAATGAGATGCTTGGGCTCTAAAACAATGGTTCGGGATCAAGGCCCTGCCTTTTGGAGGTGTAGGGAATGCGGCGTCAAGGGATATGAGGAATTCGGTAGTGTGGATTCCTCTTAACCAGGGTTGGGTCAAATTAAATTTTGACAGTGCCTCAAAGGTAATTTGGGGCCATTTGGGGCCGGTTGTATTGTTCGAACCTCCACAGGTCAAGTTTTGGGAAGAATGGCAAATTCCCTCCCAAATGGCACTAATAATGCTGCAGAATTCTAGGCCCTACTTCTTGGGCTGAATCTTTGCAAGGAAATAGGCGTTAAAAATCTTGTGGTGGAAGGGGACTCCACTCTTGTAATAAACGCCCTTTGGTCTCGCCAAATTCACAATTGGAGGTTGGGGGAGTTTTTGGAAGCTGCACTAGAACAACTAAATGGTTTCGAACAAGTGATGTTCAACCATACGCTGAGGGAAGGCAATGTTGAAGTTGATAGTCTATCAAACTTGGGAGTGACTGGTCCAAACCTTAAAGAACTCAGTGTAGTAGGGAATTAAGCTTTGTGGGTGGTTGGGTGGGCTTCCCCCTCCCCCCTTCTTTTCTCTCCACCACACAGGTGCCAACTGGACGTTACGGTGGCAGAGCAGAAGGGCAAAGGGGGACGTTGAAGGGTGTGAATAGGATGTTGGTCATGTGGCCCAGGTGGCATTTTCCTTCCCTGAGCTCAAGGATGTCATAGGCATTATTACCTGGAGTGCATTTATTACGGTTCAAAAGTGGCACGTTTGGATGATCATCATTTGTAAGGGTGGCGGCGGATTGGTACTTGGCAGTAATTGAGCTGCGGTGTTTAAGTGGGCTTTTCAATGTCTTTCTTTCATTCCTCTGAGGCACTTGTTTTGGCTTGAGACGGTTTTTGTTGCAGACTCCGTTTGCATTGGTGGTGGCGCTCATGATCGTTGTCATTGAGGTCACTGTGGATGGAGTGGCGAAGTTTGGGGCAGACACGCCAATCTAGCTGAAATCGAAGGCTAGACAAACCTCCTTCAAAGAAATTAAAGACTAGAGTCTAAAGTGGATCCTCACAAACAAGGATCCCCTGACCTTGGTGGCTACAAAAATGATCTTGGGAGCTGGCCATTTGGCCAACAAGGAATTCGACAGAGACAACCTTCATATCTCTTCTCGGTTCCTAACTTCTCTCCTGGATAATGGAGTGTCTAAGGCCGAGGCCAAACTATTGTTGTTAAATTTGTTTCCAAAGGATCTGGTGGGTGGTGTAGATGAGGTGTTGGGTTTTGTTGTGGAGGGTAGAGGTGTTCCGAGGCCAGGTGATTTCACAATTATTCGGGGTTCGGACGAGGCGGTGAAGTTATTTCTGTTCCCTTTGGATTTGAGTGGCCCGGCATTGAGCAAACACAGAATGGTGGCGGCAATGGCTATCAAACACCTTAAGAATTTCCTCAGCCTGCTAGAGGCAGATGGTGACGAGTGGGTTGAGGTCTTTGAAGAATTTGTTGCCATTAACAATTTTTTGTGAGTTTCTTTTTAGTTAGTGATTTGGTTGTTAAATGGGTTTCTTTCCCTAGGCTCTATGGCATTCTTACTTTGCGGGGTTAGTAATATCGGTTTGTTATTGGCCATTTTGTGTATTTTGGGTGTATGGGGTTGGTCTGTGCACGGTTGGGGCCGAACCTTCATGGCTTTTTGGGAGGGTTGTCGGCTTTGGTCGCTGGGTGGTGAGCTCTGGTGGGTGGGGTTTCTGTTCTGGTAGGTTGTGGTAGGTTGGGCTTCCTATTTTGGCTTGTCCCCAAGGTGGATTTTGGTGCAAGTGGTTGGGTCGGAAGTTGATGGTGTTTAATGGTGAAATCATTACCTGCTTTAGTAGACGATTGTAACCTTCCTTTTTTAATATAAAAATCAAAACTCTTGCGTATCAAAAAATCAAAAATCAAAAATCAAAGTAACTTAATTAGAGGGTAATTTATAAGAATCATCAAAAGATAAAAATTGAAAAGCTTCATCAATCACGATTTCATCAAAACCCAAATGCCCTAAATAAATGATAAGTTGTCAAACAGGTAATGCCCAAGTGTACACCACAGGTACTAAGTGTACTAAATGATTTTCTCCAAGTGTACACCACAGTTACTAACTTAAATTCGAGAGCAACATGATTTCTCTCATGATCTTTCAGATTTATGAGAATCACAAGCCACAACTCGTCCATTCTAGACTAATACAGTTACCAATCCATTTAATGATGCGTTAATCCATACCATGAACTGATCGTTTAAATCAAGTATAAACAACACAGGTGGTGTAATAAGTAGTTTCCTTCAAACTATTTTTTTTTAAATAAGAACTCACAATCTTCAGTCAACATAAACTTCATCATTGGGAGCTCTTAGGAGCCCTTCAATAGACCAAAGGGCCACTGGATATGCAGCTTAATTTCTCAAGCTTAATACTTCAGTCCCAAGTGGTGCCCATATCTCTCATTATTTAAGGGGCATCTTACATTCAGCATAAAAATCAGCACACCTATCTGCTACAATTTGATTCAGCACAATGCCCTTATTTAAGGCATCATAGGACATTTCAGCCTTCATTTCTTTCCTCATTTTAAGACCCACAATATCAGCTCTTATGATTCTGCCTTTTTATGCAGTAAAATGTCTCTCAAGACAGACAAATTTCTCATTCTTTAATTGATGATTTCCAACATAGATAACTAGGGATTTCATCCCAAGAGTAACTCTACTCTTCAATAGACTGGTCCAGTAGAGTTTTTCCTCATTTTAAGACCCACAATATCAGCTCTTATGATTCTGCCTTTTTATGCAGTAAAATGTCTCTCAAGACAAATTTCTCATTCTTTAATTGATGATTTCCAACATAGATAACTAGGGATTTCATCCCAAGAGTAACTCTACTCTTCAATAGACTGGTCCAGTAGAGTTTTTCCTCATTTTAAGACCCACAATATCAGCTCTTATGATTCTGCCTTTTTATGCAGTAAAATGTCTCTCAAGACAAATTTCTCATTCTTTAATTGATGATTTCCAACATAGATAACTAGGGATTTCATCCCAAGAGTAACTCTACTCTTCACTAGACTGGTCCAAACATGACCGGATAGATCTTCAGGAATTTTTTCTCCCAAGGGTTTCCTTACCCTTCATGAACTGATCAAAATACAGCACCTTTGCATTTTTTCATAACTTCTGGCACCCAGAATAAGATGTAATCTTTAATATTTGTCAATAAGCATGGAAAACACACTACAAACTACTATTAAATCGAGAAAAAAATCAGGGTAGTGTTTCTTTTTAAAAACAATGGTGCCACATCTACATGCAATGACAGCAAATAAATTTAAGATTTATTTCATTTGTTATTGATATAGATGAAAAATTGAAAATTGAAGACCCCATTGCTTATTGATCATTTGAAGAAAGAAATAAATTGATTATGGAGAAAAAACCATCTTTTAGCTGAAATTTATTGAAATTACATTCAAATCTTAGCATTGAATGGAACTCCAGAACCTGACACATAGAATGACATTTCTCCAACAAAAGCACATCAATGCTTTAAACCAGCAAATACTTTAGAGGAAACCAAAATCCTTGATTCATTGGAAGCATCGCAATCCAGGTAGTGAAATATAATGATAGCAATAAACTCCAAGTTTCATCCATAGCTTTCAAGAGAATTTGACAGTCTGAACAGATATCAAATGAAAAATTAATTCCGTGCAATCTCTTGAAAAGCCAGAAATAACCTTACCACCACGGTTGATTACATTCAGGCCTACAAAAATCCCATCCTCCAGATTCTTTTCTCTCTGAAGAAGCACCTGGAGCTGATAGCTGGCATAATGTTCCCACTTGTTCCAATGAAACTGGACCATTCAAGGAAGTTTGCCTACAGAAAAGCTGTCTTCTCTCAAATCCATGTCACCTGTTCCAGGACCTGTGTTTAGATCAAGATTTTGTTTTAACCATGCACCAGAACTCTCTGCACCAGATACACCTACAGGATTCATCATGTACGGTCTTACATATGAAGGTGAGGGTGGCCCTGAAGTAACTATTTGAGGGGACATTGCAGGAAAACATCTAAGTCCTACCAAATTTGGATAGGATGGTGATCCTTCTGAGAATGATGCTGAGGCAAGAGGAAAATTTGATCCAAAAGGAAATCCAGGAAACGAATATGAAGGTGCTGTGGTGTTTGAAAAGGAGACACTTGGATGTGATGAAAGCGGTATCTTCCCTCTATATATATCCCCACCGCCAAAAAAATTAGGACCACCTAATGAATTAAAATTAGAATGAGACGCAGCCACAGCAACAGCTTGATGTTCTGCCCTGGCTGATGAATAGGAAGCCATTGCAAGTGCCTGAACACTATTTCTGGGAGACAATAATGACAAATTTAATTCCTCACCACTCATTCTCATACCAACAGTAGATGTGAGACAAGAGCTATAAGTGTCCTTGCCAATTGAGTTGTGTGCCATCAGTTGATCCTCTGTGTCTTCAAGAGATGGCCCATCATTCAAGTCAAAATTTCTCAGAACACGTGAAGCTAAATGAGGCAAACCATTAGTGACAAGTTTTGAAGTAGATGGGAAACTTTCAGCACTTTTTTCAAGTGTCATCTTGATCAATCCATTCTCAAGACTTTCACCAGTGCAATTCAAATCTAAATATGGCTTTACAGGACTACAAGAAAGGCCATTAGAAGTGGTTGACTCATTTGTATTCAGGGCCACAAAAACCTGACCATTAATATCTCTATGTTGAGAACTTCTCATAGGTAGACACTGCTCAGAAGATGGAAGCATTGGTGTTCCCTCCTCTTTCAGTGTTCCTTCATCAGCTACATTAAGATCAATATCTAAAGGAGCTCTGTTTCTATTTCCAGTTGCACTAGCAGCATCTATATGCACTGAGTCTGACAGAAGATGCTGCTGATCACAAGTTTTTCTCGGCTCTGCTGGTCGAAAAGCACTTGTAGCTGCAGATCCTCTCCACCTTAATTCTCCTATGCTATGCACTGAATTGACAGTGGGGAGAAAAGGTCCTTTTGATGCAGCAACCACAGCTATTGGTGTTGCTAAGCCACTGCTAGATGCAGTACAAACAACAGAAGCATTAGCACAGGGCACAACTGATAGAGAAGTTTCTGGGATTAATTTCATTACCTCATATTGAGATGCTCCATTGAGGTCAATACTTTCGTTCAAGTCAAAATCAGGCCTTTCTGCTGTATCATTGATTCCATTATTCTTTGCAGAAAAAACCTCTTTAGTCATAGTTTGTTTAGAAGAAGCCAGTTCACTTGAGCATGTGCTCTTTGTCACTAGTGTAACCACATGGCCTTCTTGATGTGTTACACATTTTGAAGACACATTTGATGTGTTCAATGGATCTGTCTGGTAATTAGGGGAATTAACACTAGAAAGCTTACAATCCTCGATGTCAACCTTCATTTTATCATAACAAATATCAACAGCAGTCTCACACCCAGTTTCTCTAGTATTATTTTTTTTGTGAACAATTCCAGATTCATTGCTTTCTTGATGCACATTTTGATTTTCTGCATATGCCAATGTTTGCTCTAATTCATTGTATTTTCTCTTTTTAGTAATTGTTCCTTGAATTTCATCTAAACCTGTAAGGTTTCTAGTGACATTAAGATGCTGATCATCGGCATCTTCATCCTTCTCCTTGCCTTTATTACCACCTACATGGGAACAATACTGCTCGCTAACATCAAGTATGGCTATGATTTTAGTTTGCTTGTTAAATGAAATTGCATCGTGAGCATCTTTGTTGGAAGGTTTAGTACAAATAGCCTTCCCCTCATAGTCAACTTCTTTTCCAGCTTCCTTTGGATCATGACATCTTGACTGAAATGAACTGTCTTCAGTAATTGCTGCATTATCAACTTTCAGTTCACTAATATCACAGCCAGATACCCTTGAGCATGCATCATATCCTTCATTCACCGTTCCTCCCTTTCCATTCTCATGTTCCTCTTTATCCTCTTCAAAGAACTCATTTTCCTCTGTATCCTGTTCATTGCTTTGTTCAACTTTTAATCCCGAGGTATCATCCTTCATGTTAAGTTTTGTGTGTCCTAGATTGTCAACTTTCCCTGATTTGTGCAAGTTATGACCCTCTGGTTCAACCCTAGTCCCTTGCTCTGCACAGACTAAACTCAGGCCTCCTCCATTCATGTTCAATTTTTCAATAACTGAGCATAGCACTTCTCTAGATTGTTCTACACCTTGAATTGAAAGCATGCAATCTTCCATTTTATTCCTAGAATTTTCTTGTTCCCTTGACAAGCATTTAACAGAACTTTCTTGGATTGTATCATTCGTAGATCCCTTTACACCCTCCCCTACTTTGGTAACAATTTCAGGGTCCAAAGCTCTATTGGAGAAATGAAGAGAACCTTGTTCTTGAGCAATGAATTCCCCTTTTTGGCATTCACCCATGGAATCAAAGTGATTCTTATCTTTCTTCAAATCCAAAGAATTTTGACAAACTACATCATCAAGCTCAGCTGGCATGGTTTTCGAATGGCAACTTGATTTTGTATGTTGCCCCAAATAATCCTCTCCTGCCATCAGCTGAGTTGTTCCCAATTCAGCCACATCACTGTCTTCAACTTTTGACATTTCAGTGGGAATGACACTAGCCAGTAAATTCATCCCACATTCATCAATGTTTACCAATGTTGCTTTAGAAAAGACTGAGTTATCTTCAACAACACCATCTGCAATACCAGTAGATTCATGCGAATTTATTTGTTTGGCTTTAGCAGCCTTTGCTTTTCGCTCTTCTTTTTCACCTGGTCCTGATGATAAACTTTGAGATGATATAGTCATTTTCAAGAATTCTTTACCATCCTCACTGTTGCAGCTGCAATCCTCACTGTTATTGGCAGTTAAGTGTCTGGTTATATTGCTCTGCAAGAACCCAGTGTTGACCTCTGAAGCATGATTGCTAAGATGAAAATTTATCTGAGTTATCGCCTCCCCCTCATGTCTTCCATTATTATCAGGAGGGGGGCCTTGATTCACTGGAATTCTTTTATCTGCATTCAATCCATGATTTGAACTTTGTGCAGTACTGCACAATGGGTTAGAAGTTCTTACTATCAACCTCTGGCTGCCATTCCCCAGAGTGTTACCTGATTCTTTTTCAGATACTGCATATGTGTCTTTCTCGTCTGCTGTATTTGTGCTCAATAACAGTGGTTTTGCCCCAGATTCTTTGTGGTTCCCTGATTGAACAGAAGCAGTAGATCCTTTACTTGGCATCTTATGCAGTGAAGCAGAGTTTGAAACCTTACCACCTATTGAACCCACTGTAGAACACTGGACATCTTCTTTCCAATCTGAACCAGAAGCTATTTCATGGCTGCTTGGACAGCTTTGACTGTAAATCTGTGACTGATTAGAGTTGCTTATTTTGTCTTCCTTAGTTATTTTTTCTAGCAAATCATTAGTTCCAGAATCTGGCATCATATAGTGGGGATCCTTCAAACTATTTGCTGGGGAGGGTGATGCTAACACCTTGACAGAGTGAGGAGAAACAGAGGTCCCCTTTCCTGCATCACCTTGGGCTAGCCTACTTGAAACTACTTTTAAACTGGGTGCAAATGACACCGAGCCTTTTGAAGTGATTTCAGCAGAATCGGCACCTTTAATTCCTTGTTCAGGGACAACATCCCCTGGACTGTGCTTACATGACAGTGAAACGTCTTGTGATGACCCAAACTTTATATCATTAGTCTTCATTTCCTCATCAACACGTCTCTTCCATGTATCAACTAAACACTTAGCCTTTTTATGAATATCCATATTCTTATGATTGCGCAAGTGGTTCACTGATTTGCCAACATTACATGTTTTGAGAGCCTCAAGGTCTACAGGCAACCTACCAAGGGCCTGTAATAATACCAAGAGCAGATCTTCATGAGCTTTCTCCCCTTCCTTGGGACTGCCACCATCCCCAGACTTCCCTTTGTGGGCTTCTCGAAGCCACTCATCCAAAATGGATAGGCCTCCTGAATGGACAAATTGACTAAGGCAATCCTCCTGCTCTGTGGTAGCAATCATTCCTACAAGTATTGTACGATGCAAAATTAACTCTCTTCCTTTCTTCATATTTTCTTTCCTATCCTGCTGCATAAGATGTACAAGGTGCTCAACGCCTACTGAATTCACTATCCTTCCATCCTTCTCAGTGATATCACTAATTTTTGTCAGCCTCGTATTGCAATCTTGTTTCTGACGCCTGGAATCACTGTCAAATGACGGTGAAAAACAGCCCCGTTTTGACGAATCATGATTCCGTTCCACATGCTCCCTTTTCCTTCCCTTTGCTGATGAACCATTTTGTATGGTGTCTGAACCAACTTTAAGCTGTGCAGAAATATTCACAATTCTAGGGGACAGTTCTCCTGAGTGCATGGTTGCCTGCATTTCCTTTCTTGTCTTGTTCAACAGCTCATCTACTTCTTCTTGATGCTCCTGTTAGAGTAATACAGGTAATTACCTTCAGGCTATATCTTCAACTGGAAAATCACAGAAAGACTCCTAGATTTCTTTGTCAGAAAACATTTTGAATAACCATTGCATAAGATTTCATCTAGTTTTTCTCAACACCCATTAAAAGTTTGGGTCTGTTTACACCCACTAGTCCCCGACAATTTTTGCATTAACGAACACCTTAATAACTTCTGAATCCTGATAAAATTTTGCCCAAAACACTTACAAATTACAAACAGAAACTCCTAATCACATCTGATAAGGCAAATCGCAGGAATCATTATAAGAATCTGTGGCAACTGTGATGCATTCAGATCATCAAATTAATAATGCAAATTTTACTGTTATAAAATACATAGTTCCAGGGTAACCTCTGGCTACGTTCTCTCAATAAACAAAAACTTTTCAGACAATCCTTGAAGGAACCTTGCTGCTGGCATTGACTTAAATGCATGAATAAAGCATAAGTGGGGTAAAATGGGGATGGATAATAAGAACAAAGTGAAGAGGATACTTACAGATGACCTTCAATCCGAACCCACTGTTCTCCCAGTGTCGTAACAAAAGCATGGCATACAACATTTAAGATATAGTGGTGACCTTAATGGCCTGAACCAGTGTACAACAGCGACAATGACCACCTTGTGCAATAAATTTGATTTGATTTATTGTTTTCAAATGAGAAAAGTATTGCTAACCACCTGAGAGGCTGTGAGCTTATAATCCACGTAGCAAAAGAAACTTGCATATAAAATTTTTTAACTTCAGCTATACACGATAATCGTATTCCTAAGTTCTATAACATCCATAATTCGTTGTTTTCAATTAAACCAGAAAGAATTGTTAACCACCTGATAGGTTGTGACTACAAGATCCATGCGGCCAAAAAACATAAATATAAAAAAAATTCAACTTTAGCTTTACCAAAATCATATTTCTAAAGTTCTACTACATCATTTTCAACTTCAGCTTTACCGATTATCACATTCTTAGGTTCTACAATATCCATAATTTATTGTTCTCAAATGAAAGAAAAAAAAGAAAAAAAATGTTAAACCACCTGAGAGGCTGTGAATATAGGATCTATGTGGCAAAACAACTTAAATATAAAAAATTTCAACTTCAGCTATAGTGCTATCATATTCCTAAAGTTCTAAAACATCCATAATGTAAGTACCTAGCCAATTGGGCAAGATGCTCAGCAGATTCTGTAAATTATCTATCTATTCTCATTTGAACAGTGCATTATAAACCAATATTTACTGCACAAAAAATAAAAAAGTAATAGAAAAACATTAATTTTGTAGAAAAAGGTGCAATTCAGAGCTTAGATTTTGTTTGGAAAATCGACAAATATGAAAATCAGTCATGAGTCTGAAATCCTATATTTCATGAGGTATAATGTAAGGCTGGCATGACCAGGTTTTAAGGTCATGTGTCTGTAAGGTCAACATGGCCAGGTTGATTATGACTGTCTTCCTTTTGGTTTTTCTTGTCTACATCAATATTCGTCTTCTGCAATATGTCAGTATTATTTTCAAACATCGTGAATTAAAGACCATAACTGCATTCAAAGTAAAATGAGCCTGAACATAAACCCTTTCTTTCATAAATACTTTTAAAGAGATTTTTTTTTTAATGTAAAGAATAATGGGCAAATATCTCTATTTCAAAAGAATATCACAAGCCTTATTTTTGAAATTTTAGTCTAATAGCAACCAATTGCTGACTAAATAACCCATAAAAAATACCATGCTAGATATACATTCTCTTTTAACGACAACTTCCCCCTTCAAGTACTATGCTCTGCAAAGCCAAATGAAAGAAACCCTGAGCCCAAACTACTCAACCATCATAAAAGAAGACAATAATTATCAAGAAACCCTTTCATATTAAGCAGCATAAGTCTCACATTAGTGTAGTCTCTGTCGGTCAGCCACCAGAGGCATTTACTGGTAATATCATAGACTCTCCTACATACAAATGATGAAACCCCCGAAGGAAGCTCAACACCCTTGCCCAGAAATGCAACTTTACAGGGATGAAGCAATGAAGACCCTGATATCTCTTCCTTGTGAAATGAATAAAATACTTCATTTGGTGGAAGAGGAACTTTTTCTTCTTCCTCTTCTCCAGTCTTAGGTAATTTCACATCACCAGGCCTGTAAAGCCAATTGACGCCCAGTGTCACATCACCATCCTTGTCGACAATCTGATAGTTTATTTTTGCTATAAATGGTGGTGCATCTCCAGCTTGGAACAACGCACAGTCACCATTGTTAATCTTCCGCCCATCCTGGCAACCAAAGAAAACCAAAATCAAAACCCTGGTTAAAAAATAACCAATAACGAAAAAATGTTTATGATAGTCATTTCAGTATTAAACTAACCTGCATCTTTAAGTTTAAAACAATTTAATTACTCTCAAAGTAACATCACTTATTCTCGTAGGACAACAAAGTCTAAGGGATAGAAGTATCATAAAAGTCTGTAAAATTTACAAAACTAAAAGCCAACTCACACGAAATAGCCGATTTGCTGGACAGAGCCAAAAATACATTGGCAACTGAATTACATTCAAAGTAGGTAGATAGACATGCCCAACATTTCTGACAAAAACTTGGAACACAAAACTAAAATAAAGACTAGTTGGATAGACAATGCCCTAGCTGTAATTGATGAGAGTTTACCACCACTAGTTCCCAGTTTCAATTCTCAGGGCCACGCCCCTGAGCTGGAAATCACAATTAGACCACACACCCAAACAACCTAGCAGATGAAGTCTACGTTAAAAACCAAGAAAATACATTTGAAACAAAATCAAATAAAATATCAGAGAGACTCCTTTTTAGCTAACTGTAGTGACATATAGGTAAAAGCTGTTTTATTAGGTCGCTAAGCCAAACACCTATTTAACTTATGAGAACCAACTTTGCAGTCTACAAATAGATTTATTTCCATTTACCTTACAGATTGTTCACATTTTCCATAATCCGGAAGGGAATTCTTTCCATTTAGATTACAGATTTTCAAATGTATACTCCCTTTAAAAGCCTACAAAAAGATTTATTTCCACTCACCTTATAGATTTCTCAAATTTTATATCGACCCATTACATTCCTAATGCGGAAGTTCTTTCAATTTACATAAAGCATTGCTCAAATTGGGAATAACCCCTTTAAAAGTATACAGAAAGAATGTCTTTCCAATTACCTTGTAGATTGTTCAAATTTGTATAACTCCAAAAGCCTACAGAGAGAACTCTTTCCATTTATATTACAGATTATTCAAATTGTTTATGACTCCTTCAAAAACATATAAAAGGATTTCTTTACACTTTTTCTTTGAACTGTTAAATATTTTGTACTCCAAGATTTCTATCTCATAGAAAAGCTTCAGCAAAACAGAAACTCTGCAAATTTACCCTAACACAAAGTTCCTTATATGATTTGCCTCAAAATTATAAGGTGTTTGCAGTCACAATTTGGCCAAAAGAAACATAAAACTTTAAACCAAATACAATAAATCAGAGCCTAGCGATTTTTCTAAAAGTTAAACATCAAGAAGAAGCATATTAACTACTGCTAATACTAAAATATGTCATTTACAAAGGCTAAAAGTCATCTCCTCATCCTTTTTAAGAAAAATATCAAGT
>VDFB02086081.1:390275892-390303229 GCA_007258455.2 Sequoia sempervirens
CCAAAGTCAAAATGCTCCACCCACATATCATGTCTATAGTATCCCATTATCTCTAGAGATCTTAAGAACACAAATGCCACAAGGAATTGAGATTCCTAGGTTTGAGAAGTATGGAGGTAAAGGAGACCCTACTAATCATGTTAATGCCTATACAACATTGTGCAGTGATTTTGTCCTTGAAGACAAACTATTAGCCAAACTTTTTCCTAGGACCTTAAAAGAAACTGCATTGGAGTGGTTCTCAAACTTACCCAATCATTCAATCTGATCATTTAATGAACTTGTCGATGCCTTTATAATTCATTTCCAAGTCCATATGACTCCCAAAAATACAATGGATGATTTAATGAGATGTAATCAAAATGTAGATGAAAAAGTAATTGATTTCATTTCAAGTTATCAATCATTGTATGCTCAAGTAGATGTCAAGATTCTTGATTCACATCTTCAAAAGATGTTTATCAAAAAATTGCACACTCACCTTCAAGATAAGTTGACTATGATGAAATTTCCTTCATTCATGCATTTATGCACAACCCTTTGTGACTATCACAACTCAGTTATTAGTCATGATTCAAAGTCCACTTCTAACTGAGCTGAGAAGTTTGAACAAAACAACCAGAACAATGCACAAAACTTTAGAAAACCAAAAAGAGGATTTTTACAGTTCAATCTGCCTCCACCACAACCGACCCAACCAGTTCCTAATCAAGTCGCCGCTATTAAAGCAGTTGTTCCCTTCACCTATGGGGACCCGAAGAGACAATTTAACCCCTTACTTGATACCCTCCATAACATAATGAATCAACTGCTACAACACTAGATGATCACTTTTCCTACCGTTAAACCCCTTGATACTACCAAGCCTTTACCACTCAACTTTAAACCAAATGCTTATTGTAATTTTCATTTCCAAAATGGACATGACACTGAACAATGTAAGTGTCTAAAACACTTAGTTCAAGACCTAATTGATTCTAGTTGTTTGTCTATTGCAAGTGTCAATGATCAAGTAAATAAGTTTGTTGCACCTCCCAATCAAAACTTACAATTTTTTACCAACCCTATCCCTAAACACAATGTTTCATTTGTCAATGCCAATGAACCTTCAAACACTCATGTCATGAAAATTGATAGAAATAATGAACATGTTATTAATCCAATTGTTACCCAAGTTAATCCTATGGATGAACTTGTGGGTATGATAGACGTTATCCCTCGTAAGGGCCCAACCAACAAATCCCTTGATATTACTTCTCCTTCTCATTATATGCTTAAAAATCTTCCTGATGGTCCTCTTTACATATCTGGCCACATCTATGATAAGCCCATCAATGGGATATTAATAGATCCTGCCTGTGGTGAGAATGTGATCACGGAAGAATTTTTAGTATTACATGATCTCTATCAAGATGATTATAATAAACCAACTACATGGATTAAAACACATATTGGTTTTTCATTCCCTATGATCGGATTGATCATACTCCCATTACAAATAGGACCCAAAACTTTGGATGTAACATTTTCTATTATTCCACAATTGGATTAGTTTTGTTTGCGGCTAGGTCATCTTTGGCTTCACTCGATGAAAGTTGTCCCTTCAGTTGTTCACAAATTTTTGAAGTTTTTGCATGATAATGAGATATTTTCCATACACCATAGTGGCTTTAATCCATTGTCCTCTAAAGGTAATTTTTTCTTAGAATCCTTTTAGCCTGAACCTATGGAACCCATTACCCCTCAAAAAGACTTCTTTTTCATTACCTATCAAAAGTTCAAAGCCAAACAAATAGTTGAATTGTCTCTTCACCACATGTCCCCATGCAATTCTGCTAATCCTATCCTAGATGAGACAATGCTTCAGCCTAAGTCTGAACCTAAATAAACAATGCAACCTCATGAGAAACCAACTATAAACACTTCCCCTTTATCGTATAAATGCCCAAGAGATAACAAAACCAACCCCATCATTCCTCCTCGCATTAAACAAGTTTATAAAGCCAAAGAGAAAGTGATTGACCCATTTCCTTCGGTCCCTTCCATTCCTCCTCCTTAGGAAGAAAAGGAGCCTATGGTGGATCAACCTGCTCTTACACCTCAACAACTTCAAAATAAAATTAAAAGAAACTGCAGTGCTAGGGAGCGTAGGTGTCGTCTCCTTGCTCGTCAAATGCAAACCAAAAATAAGAAAAACCAACCTCCACCTTTGACAGAAGACATAATTGACCACCCTCCTTCTCCTGACCCGCCACAAGATAGTACAATACCACAATCACAGCAAAACAATCAGATACAACAACCACAACTCTTGATCCATCCTTCACTAGAAATTACTTTACGTCCTCCCATCGTGATTAACTTAGATTATGATGATGAGGAGGAGATCATTAAAATAGATGAAGAAGTGCATAACAATTTAAACTCTTTATTTTCATCTACCATGAGATTAAATGATAAATCTCCTACACCAAGTGAAGAACCTAGCACTTCCCCTAGTTTGGCACTTGCAATTCTCCCTTTGGACAGTCAACCGCCCTCGCAATGCACTGAACGTGATTGGGAGGTAGATGACTTGTTAGATGGTTGACTTGCATTCACCTTGCTAGCCTTTTACATTCCTTTTTCTTTTTCTTTTCTTTAGTGTGCTTGTATGTGTGTATCGTGTTCTCCGGTAATATGTGTTTGATGTTCTCTCTCTTTGTGCTCTTCCTCTATTTGTACCTCTATTATTCTATATGTCGTACATTTTACATTTCCTTTTTCACTTTTTTTTTGTGTTTTCCTTTTGGGGATGACACAAAGCATTGAGATGCCCTATGTCTCTTCCATGTTGACCCAAAAGGACCCTTTTCCCTTTTTACTTTATCTTTTTTCTTGTGTTTTTCCTTTGAGGATGACGCAAGGCATTGAGATCGAAATGTCTCCTTCATGTTGACCCAAAATATTTTCCTTTTATTTTTCCTTTTCATTTTTTTTCGCTTGTGTTTTCCTTTTGGGGATGATGCAAAGCATTGAGACTGCAATGTCTCTTCCATGTTGACCCAAAATGGACTTTATTTTTCTTTTGTTTTCGCTCTCTTTGTTTCATCCTTCCAATTCTATGTATATGGGGAATGATGACAGTTCCAACCTCTTTAATAAAAACATTGCAGCAATGAACATACTAGCCCAAAATCCATAGATCCCTTATGTTTTTGGTGTGTTCCTTTCTAAGGGGCAACCCTCATTTTCTTTTGTTTTATTTTTCGTTTACATGAAGCAGCCTTACTTGGAAACCTATGACTTGGCATAGGGGCTTTCCGAGTTGGTTCTCACGTCTTGTTTTCTTTTTGCATTTTTCCTTTGCTACTTTAAAGTAATTTCTCACAGAACAATGTGTAGCAATTCCTTTAAAGTGGGGGGAATACATTGGAATTATTCATTTGCATTCTTGCTTCTTAGTGTAGCCTTTTTACTTCATATGATGCATTTTTCAATTTGTGGATGACATTAGGTGTGATTTCCTTCATAAGTGTGATCTATCTTAGCATATTACATTCCTCTTAGTGGCCTGATATGATGCACTGCATCCCCTATATTGTGAATATATACTATTCTTTGATTGGTCCTCTCTTGGAGACATTAGACACAATGTTCCCTAAGTGACAAACCTTGCATGAACTTAATAAGAATCCTTTGAACATCTTTTACATGTTAATTTTTTGCAGTTTACATCTTTTCCACCTTGCATAACGCAACTTGCATGCCTGTGGTACCATCATGTTTTTTCATGAGATCTAAGCATACGAAGCTTTGCTTGTCTTATGAAGCACAAAATGACATTTTCCTTTGTGGTGCCTTGTTAAAGTTATCAAGAGGTATAACTTTGTATGGTTGAGCATGAAGCCCATTATGTGGCATGACTTTCCCCATAGCCACTTATGTGTTTGTGAGTGCATACCAACTAGCGTATGTTTCTCACCTTTTGGGCCTTCTCACCCAGTGGACCACCATATGTTTCGTCGCCCCAGAATGAGTATGCATTTTCCTTTTTTGGGAAAACAACCTAGATATAATTTACAACTAGCTAAACAAATGATCGAAGCTTGATCCGACCTTTTCCCTTTTCATCTTCCTTCTCTCTTTCTCTTTCACACTTGTGTTCCTTTATTTTTATGCTTATTTTTCCATGGGATCTTCATTCTAGGGGCCTGATCATCCCTCTTGATCGTTGTCATTCCATCTTGCTAGCATAAGTGCATTTGGATCCCTCTCGATATGCATGGCTACTTTAGTGTGAGTTTGAAGCAAGTTCATCCTCTCACTAAAATGGGGGCTAAATGTACCATAGAAAAATGGATCATTGACATTTTCATGGTCTTTTAGGTCTTTGTAATGTAGTGCTTGATCTATTTTGCTTTGATTTAATGTTGCAATGTAACTTATGCATTCACATTAGGTCCTAAAAATTCAAATTATGATGTCTTGTGAAGGTGTTGTGAAGTGTCGTAACACATTTCTACACTTTTCTAAGCTCTTCTCATTATAATTCACCTAAAAATCACATTTTTATCCCTTATCAAGTCCTCTATTAAAGTGTTGTAAAGTTTTGTAAACAAAATTCACTCTTTTCTAGGCTTGTTATCACTATTTACACCTTTCTTATGCTTTACATGGCCCCTTTATGCACTCATAAGACTTAATTAAGTGTATTTTTTAATGTAAACTCGACAAACAACATTAAATGGAACTTAATTCCCGACACCCACTTACAAGCCTAGAGTGGGACCATTTGCCATGGATGGCGAATGAGTTCCTCTTGGCTCCAAATTCAAAATAATTCAAAATTTCTTTTGGGTTTTTATTCAAAAAGACCTTATGTCGGCCTGTGATGAGGTATTATTGGATTATTAGGCATAAGAGTATAAATAAGTGTTTCTCTACCCATTTTACTCCTAATTCACTTGCATTCACTCATTCAACATCAATTAGCATTCTTGCATTCAATTCAATCAAAGTATCATTTAATCAAGCAATTTTCAAGTATCTTAGAGCAGCCATTGACATATCTTCAGACTTCTTCAATAATATTTTGGTGAGTTTAGGACATTTTCATATTATTTATTCATCATTCCTTGTTCATTTCATTTTATTTCTCTATTAAGGGTTTGATTACCAAAGTAGGATTTGACCTAGGCAAATCCCTATACTCTAACCCTTAATAATTTTTCCCCTTTTGCATGTGTTTTTGCAGACTTTACATGCAGATTTGTCAAGAAAATAGGTGCTGAAAGGTGGTGAACAAGTCATCAAAGTGTTTCAAGTCAATTTGTGTGCAGTGTTTTTACCCCATCTAAAATGCAGGAAATAAACTCAAGCAAGAAGATACAAACAAAACAAAACACTCAGATTAGGGCTTAAAGTTGAAACTCAAACTTGCAAATAAAATACCAAGATGTTACCTTGTTTGAGCTTGATGGATTTTTTTTCCCTCATTTATGGCTTGATATGTGTCCTTTATATTGATTTTGGCAACCTAACTTCTTGTTGTATCTTGATTTGGTCACAAAATGGATGAAAGATGATTATGGTTGCAAGGATTTGGCTATGGAGATAGTGTGAGAGATTGAGTGTGCATGAGATGGTTAGAGTTGCAAAAATAGCTAAGTGTTAGTCATTTAGCCAAGGGAGATGGAATGGGCGGTGGAGATTGAAAGGGGGAGGAAGATCAAGGGTTGAGATCAAGGGTTGACTGAAGGAATTAAAAATTTCTTTTTAATATATGCATGGAAAGGATAAAAGAAATTTAATATTCCTTGGGAAAGAGAAAAGGAATTTAATATTACTTGGGATATGGGAGAGGAATTAAAAATTCCTCAAAAGGACCTTGGGAAGACAAAAAGGAATTAAAAATTCCCTGGGCAATGGGGAGAGTTGACTAAGGGGTTGATTAGGATAGCTAATCAATGATTAGAGGAAAGTTAGGTGCTAATGAGGATTAAGAGCCAACTTGCAAAAGTTGGAGAATGTGACACATCCTAATTATGGATTAGGAAGTGGATTAGGATTAGGTGCAGATTATGAGGGGTGGGAGATAAAGGGAATTGGAGGAAAGGAATAAAGGGTAAGGTATTTAATTATTTAACTAAATACCTTAGGGATTTAGAGGACTTTAGGGGTATTAATTAAATAATAGAAATATTACTTAATTAATGTGAAAAATAGGATATTTAGCTAAAAAAAGGATAAATTTGACCAAACGTAAGTGGCCAAATTTAGGTGTCTACATTTTCCTCCTCTTTGAGATGGTTTTACAAAGTAGCATCATTTCAAAAAAGATAAAAAAAAATAGCACCAAGAAGAAGATGGTAGGATTGGGAAAGATGCCCAGTCATTTGAAGGAGTGACTAGGAAGAAGGATGATGGGAGTGAAGATGAAGATTAAGGATTGAGAATGCCCCCTCGAGAGGACATACGGGTTCAAGGGAACACGAGTGTGCTCTCGAAATGGATGATATGATGAAAGGGTAGATGGGGAAGAGGATGCAAAATGATGGATAAGAGAGAATGATAAGTGATAAGAGAGGATGAGAAATAAGCAAGCACAAATGGATTCAAGGACAAATGTGATGTTGCCCCAGTCAAACTACAAGCCAAAATGGATTGATGATGGGTGGAACATTGTGGATGAGGGAATAATATCCCAAAGCAATGCAAAAGGATAGGGAAGGATACATCCCAATGATAATGATGAAAGTGTCATTGATGAGGGAAGGATACATCCCAAAATAACACAAAAGGAAAGGGAAGGGTGCATCCCAATGATGATGATGAAAGTGTTGTTGATGAGGTAAGGATGCATCCCAAAACAACACAAAAGGATAGGGAAGGATACATCCTGATGATGATGATTGGAACAAGGCTTGTAGCAAGGCTGGGACCAATACCAAGGATGTGATTAGATGATTTGCACTAGATTGAATGGATCGGGATTGGACGAAGATATGAGATGGTTGAAATGAATGAAGATGATGGAGGAAAAGATTCTTAGAATAACCAATCTATATTATCCTAAGAATAGTGAAGAGATGATGACACAATGAGGATTGATGAAAGATGCTTAGAATAACAAATCTATATTATCCTAAGAAGGTTGAAGAGATGATGAAATGATGAAGATGGAGGAAGTGGAGGAATGAAAATGGATAGGATAAATAGATGAGGAGTGATGAAGGATGAATAGATTAGAAAGATGGAGGGTGAGGGGATGGGGTGATGTTGATAGAGAAAAATGATAGATTAGAGGATGAGAGATGGGGGATATGAAAGGAGAGTGATCCAATCAAGAAATTTAATTATTATGCATTATGTTGTCAGGTAATGAGAACTGAATTTGATATAGCATGAGATACTATGCACCAGGGTATGAGGAACCAAGGTGACCTCGTATTGCATGTGTAGGACTGATGCAACAAACAAAAGGTTAGTCCAACATTCCAAAGTCATAGGGGATTTGGTAGGGCCAATGTTGGAAAACCACAAACACAAAGTATGCTCCAACGTAACACAAGACCACAAGGATCTTGGTGGGTACTACATAGTACAACCAAATAGACAACAACAAACAAAAGATAAAGATATGCCCCTATGTTTACCAATAAAAGAACACCATGATATGATGGATCAAGGTGACCCTGATGAGGTATGATAGGAAGCTCAAATGATTAAAAAAATGCCAAAATTATCACAAGAAAGCAATCAATTTCAAATGTCCTTTGCCACATGATTGAAAGGTGGATGGGATTGATGTGGTCTAATGAGGAAGGATGCATCCTGTTAAGACAAAAGATGGATACTAAACTAAGTGATCGACATGACACCAGATACTCGAAACCGATTGAATTTTATGATACTATTGGATCTCATTTGTTAAGAACCATGTAGGTAGGGACATACTTGATGACACGACACAAGACACAAAACACAAGACCGACACACCCTAAATACCTAGGGGCTCAAGGGTTGATCAAAGATTAGTCTTGCTTACGTGAAAGCATAGAGCCCTCGTAGTTTGATAAAAGACTGTGGATAAAAGTGGAAAGAGGATGATGAAAACGATGATGGACAATAGAGACTGGATGGAAAAAATCCCTGGGGATGGATCAAATGATCGACCTTGCCTACATGAAAGCGTAGGGGAAATGTAGTTCGATAAAAGGCTGACGAATGACCATGGATAAAGGATGATGAGATGACCATGATAAGTGAATAAAAAGATGGAACCAATATGATGAGACAAGATAGATCGTGTGGATAGGATGGCGGTGATCACGTGCAGCTCAAGAATGGGATAGTTATCCAAATCATCAAAAGATGAATTGGGAGGATGATACAATGGAGAGATGAGTGATGAAAAGTGATAGGAGATTGGAAAGATGTGGGGAAAAAGTGGGATTGATGATAGTGAGATAAATGGCCTTGGGTGGAAGGAGGGGGAACCTACAGCTAGATATTAATGAAAAGGGATTATGAGATAAGATGAGAATGGAGATGAATGGATAGGGAGATAAGGATGGGGGATGGAAGGGATGCTATGATGGATGGATAGAGGGATAAGGATTTGGATGCATAAAAGGTTACTAGATAGATAGATGGGAAGGTAAGGAATATGGAAGGGATTTCTTTTTTTTTTGATGGATGGATGGGAAGATAAGGATGGGGAGATGGAGAGGATGACGTGATGGATGAATGATGTCTCTAAGGACTATGTCACAAAGGAAGTAGATGCCCCCACTCTAGATATGGCATGTGTGATGAGGTAGGAGGGATGGAAGATGAGTGGATTGGAAGATAAAGGAGATAAATGGAGGAGGATATGATGGGTGGATGAGGGAGGGAGATGGATGAGGGAGAGCGATGGATATAGGTAGGATGCATGGATAAGGATGAGGGATTGATGGTAGCATGACAGGTGGACAAGGAAGGTAGATGGATGTGGATAAGGATTAGGATAGTGTATAAGTGAGGGGTATGTATGCCAAGAGGTGTCCAAAGTAGGTATAATATCAAGATCACAATGAGGATGGAGGGATTGGGATAAATGGGAGATGATAGACAGGATGTGTAAGATAGGTGGGATGGAGGAGATGGGTGAAGGGGATATAGTTGCCCCCAAGTGCGGAAGTAGGTTGGATGGGGGATTTACACATAATGCCTATTTGTTAGATTTTCATCATGGTACTTATCCAAGATGGTTTTTTACCAAGTTTTCACCATTGGATGAATTATTTCTCTTTACTTTTTCTTTTTTTTGTTTATTTTTGTCCATTTTTTTAACTTTTTATGACTTTTTTTTTGAATTTTTGACTTTTTTGGATAGTATGCGGATGGAGATGGATAAGGATAGGGATGTGAATAAGTGGATTTGGAAGACATGTGATGGAATAAATGGACTCAAGCATCAAGTTCCATACGAGGTAATAAGAGCCCAAGTGTGAAATGACTATTGGATGTTGGTACAACCAAGGTTATGAAGATGGATGGATTATGCAAGGGAATGGAGCAAAGGGATTGGAAGAGGGAGATATGTGGGATAATGGATGGGATGTTGGAAAGTGTATGGATGGAATTATGGGGTAGGTGTGTGATGGGGTAATGTTTTTAGGATCAACATTGGCACATATGGTGGTGGATGTGAAAGGATGGGAGGATTAAGGGATGGAGAATGTGGGGATAATGGAGGAGATGGGATAGTGAATTTTGGGACATAAGGACCCAAAATAGATTTAGGAGATAGAGGGTGTGTACGAGTAGCTTTTAGACTAGAAACTTTGGATTTTGTTACATATTTTTTATCTGAAGGTATTGCATCTTTTTTCTTTGGGATCCACATGGTTTTGATTTTTGCTTCGGTGGGCCTTCGTGGCCTATGGGTTTGATTTGGATTTTGGATTTTATTTTTCTTTTCTTCAACATGTCTTTTTAAGGGGACATGAGGGGCTTTAGATTCATGTGGATGTTTAAATTTATGCATTTTTACTTTAGAATCAAAAGTGCTTTTAATAGCAATGGGATGGGTGTGAGGAGATGGATGATGTGGAGGAAACATGAATGGAGTGATGGAGGTAGGATTTTGGGGATGATATGTGGATGGAGGACATGTAGGTATGTGCCTTTGTTGATCCTGATTAGGGAACATGAGAGTGGGATGTTTAGGATGGGTGACATGGATAGTTGATTGATGGATAAAAGGATGAATATGACGAGATGGAGGAGGTGATTTTGGGATATATGGGCCCAAAATGGACTTAGTACCTGGAGGATGTGTGATGGTGGATGGAAGGACATAAGGAACCAAAATAGATGGAATAGATGAAGGATAGGAGATGGTGGATGGAGGGACATAAGGACCCAAAATGGATTCAAAAGACGAAGGAGGAATATGATATGGATGGTTGTTTTGAGGTGATACGATGGAGGGGGGATGGCAGCAAATGGTTTAGTGGAGTGACAAGAAGAACCTATTATTCTTTTGGAGGAGGCTCATTGAGGATGTATGGAGGTTGTACCAACATTTTTGGATTGCGAGTCTTGAGAGATATATCCAAGACCTTGTGTACACAGATTTTCTTTGACATGGATGGGCTCTAAAATACCTTGCTCATGAAGGCCTAAACCTTTTCCTTGATAATTCATTCTCTTGATAATTCACTCTATGGAAGGATGCTTGTTATTTTGAAAGAATGATGTTAGTCCATTATTAGATGGAGGAGGATGGGTTGTGTATATGTTTGGTTCCTCTTCTACAAGAAAACCACCATGGATGAATGTGAGAGCACCAAAGGAATATAAAAGTGGTGTGGGGATAGTAGGGTTAGGGAACGATGGAGGATCATGAGATGGAGATGATGGGGTAAAAACATCTTGATCGGGAGGAGTGAGTAGTAAGGGATCAGGAGAGGGATTAGATGATATGATAGGATCTGGAGTTGTGCCAACGGGTGATAAGGGCTCATGAGATGGAGCAGTTGGATCTTGAGCGTCAAGGGGATCATGGGATGAAGTGGGTGAGGGACTATGATCTTGAGGTGGACTAAATGGGATGGTAGGATATTGATGTGGAGAAGGGGATATGTTGGTATGCTTTGGATTAAGCTCTTGGTATGACTCATCATGTGTGGATGGCATGATAATGGAGTGTTGGAGGGACTCTTCAAGCGGGGGAGATGGAAGGATTGAGGATTCATGAAGTTCATGGGATGAATTTCAATGATACTAGGAGTGGAAGGAGTGGATTGGATTTGGGTGTCTTCGATGGATTGGGTGGATCTAGGAGTAGAAGATGGTGATTGGGTTTTGTTATCTTTGATAGGTTTAGCAGCTCTCAGGATAGGAGATGGGGGTTCAATGGATTCGGTGGGTTTGATTGTTTCAACGGTTTGATTGGTTCTAGGGGTGGTAACAATAATGGTAAGTGTGGGATGGAGCACGATCTCATCACTAGTGACTATACATGGGGGAGTGGGGTAGCATTGTTCCACGACTTCAAGATGTGGAGTTGGGGATGTATTCTTTGTCATGATTCCTTGGAGGAATTTTGGAGTGAGAAACATGCATATTCTAGGCTTAGTTGGGGTGATGGGAATAGATGAAGGATTATGGGTTGGTGGAGGACTAGGATTATGGATTGGTGGAATAAGATTAGATGGAGGAAGGAGATTGGATGGAAGAATAAGAGTAGGTGGAGGATTAGGATTGGTGGGGGGATCAAGATTAGATGGAGGGTTAAGGTAGAAATATTGTGATAGTAGACTAGAATAGGAAGATGTGGATGGTGGATTGATGTTGGAGGAAATGGATGGGTAATTAAGATAGGAATATTGGGATGGTGGATTAGGATGAGAGGATTGAGATGGTGGATTAGGATAGGAGGACATGGACGATGGATTAGGACAAGAGGATATGGGTGATGGATTGTAGTAGGGGTATTGGGATGGTAGATTAGGATGGGAAGATTGGAATGATGGATTAGGATAGGGGGACATGGATGGTGGATTAGGACAAGAGGATGTGGGTGGTGGATTGTAGTAGGAGTATTTGGATAGAGGATTGAGATAAGAAGATATGGATGTTGGATAAGAGAAAGATGTGGATGAAGGATATGATGAAGATGTGGATGGGGAGGATAATGGATATCCCTTGTCAAAGGTAGCATGAGGATTGTTAGTAGGTGTGGATAAAGGCATGATGGGATAGCTCGGAGGAGTGATTGGATTTTGGAAGGCAGTTGGAGAAAGCTTACTAGAAATGATAGCATCAAGGGGATCTATATCATACTCATCTTGATCAACAAGACTTTTGTTATCATCGTCAACGTAGTTGGGATTTCCCTTGACTACTATGTTTGGTTGCATTGATGGAGGATAAGGATTCGTGATGCTCGATTAGATGGATGTGGATTGAAAAGATGGGAATAGAAGATTATAAAGAAAAAAGAGATAGATAAATAGGATGGATTAAAAGAAGATGGAAGAAGAGATCTTAAGATTTGTTTCGATATTAGAAGATCTTGGATGTGGATGGAATAAAGCTCAAATTAGGATTTAGGTTAAGCTTAGATTGGGATTGGATTAAAACTCATATTTGGATTGGATTAAAGCTCAGATTAGGATTGGATTGGAAGATGTGATGGGATTTTATAAGATTGATTAATGAGATAGGATTGGATGATTGATCAACTAGGATGATGGGACAGATTCTAAACCCAGTTCAAAGATTTGACTTAGATGGCGTAAGGTGCCGACGATCAGATTGGATTGTGAAAAGGATGGTTAAAACATCGAATCTACCTCAAGATGGAAGCATATTGATTGGTTTGTAATGATTACTTAGGCTGGATAGCAATCCTAAGTAAGCATGATTGATGATGATCATGATTAGACACCTAATTCAACTTAGATAAAAACCCCTAAAATGAAGTCTAGGTGATTGGGATCGATGAATCGATGATGGATATGTACTCTAGAGATGTCCTGCGATGAACCTATATGATTTGATCAAGGAAAGGATGATTTTAGATGGATGAAAATGATGATTGCAGGAAGACGGATGATGGGTTGTTTTGAGAAAACTCGCTTATGCTTGGAATGAAATTCGCTGTTATGGGGAGGAAAATTCACCTAAACTTCAGATGGCATAAGAAACATGCGAGTTTGTGAGGAAAATTCACCTAAATATGGGCTAGCACAAGAACAAGAAAATTTGATGAGGAAATTCACCTATCTGACAGTAGGTTCGCCCAAACAGCTAGCAGGATTGCTTAAACTCAAGGAAATGGGCAGATTTGACTTTCAAGATCGCTTAATGGGGTGACAAGCTCGCCTGTTTCTTGAACGGTATGGATAAGGAATCAAATCACCTGAAAACAAGATTTCCTATCTGACAAATGGATTTTCCTAAACCTTGATTCAGACGAACGAAAAACTTGGATGGGAAGCAAAATCACCCTTGAAGTGAGAAAATTCTCCCAAGGATGTGGAAAATTCACCTGTCTTAAGAGAACAGACGAATTTGATAGGAAAATAGATAGACAGACAAACTGAATCAGACTAACAACAGGTTCGCCCTTAAAGGGGAAAATTCGCCTATTCAGAGAAAACAGGTGAATTTGACAGAGGATGACTGACAAGATGACACAGACTAAAAATGGGATCGCCCTTATAGGGAACAAATTCACCCAAGGGGATGGAAAATTCACCTATTCCCAGTGAATAGGTGAATTTCACAGATGAGGACTGACAGACTCACCTGAGGGATGGACAAACTCACCTGTTCCAGAGAATGGGCGAAAATGGGGTCACCTAAGAAAGTGACCCACAAGACAATTCACCTCTAACCAAGACAAATTCGCCCAAACGGATGACCTAGACTGGACTAGATGCAGAATTTCCCTTTTGCAGGGAAAAATCACCTGTCTACAGTGAAAATTCGCCTTTGTAAGGGGAAAATTCACCTTTAAAGGTAGGGGTTCACTGTGGCAAAGGAAAACAAGCATGAAAAAAATAGATAGAAGGCTAGGTTGAATCAACTAAAAATAAAAGCACTAGTATTAGACAATGAAGACACGCTAAGCAGCACAAACCTAGAATTAGTGATAAGGGTTTACAAACTTGATGTAGGCCCACTCACCTTGAGCAGACAACCCAAGGTTAATACTCCATGATACTGGGGTGGTTCTCTAGATCACCCTTTCTTACGAAGGTGGATAGCTAGCGTTCCAGTGGCATAGGGTCATCAATAGATGCCACAGGCTCACCTTCACACTCTCACTTAAGGACTACCTATTCCACCATGAGGATTTCTATCTCAACCCAAGGGAGTATGTAGTGAGTAACTTTGAGGTTCGGTGCACATCCCCTGCACTACACCAAGCTATGGATAAAACACGGGTCTTTATCTAGGCTGAACAAGGCTATCTCATGAGTCCCCGATATATGCACAGTACATGGGGCACGACCATGAACACCATCCCATCACAAGCATGAGTCAGGAGCCCTAGCGAGGTACTGGAAACTCAGGCCAACTCTTCATGTCTTATCTAGGTATCACCCTAGCTTTGACGCTTCGCCAAACATGACGTGACTGGATTGAGGTATAACTTTAGCTCTCCCCCTTTATATACCCTACCGGTAACACATGGTTGGGATCATCCCCCGAGTGATGAAATCTCAAGAAAGTCTCACTAAAGGAAGAAGATACTAGACATTTTCGGCTAGTCCCCAAGCTTGCACATAGTGCAAGGGAAGAGCTTAGATGCATTAGTACCTCCTAGGTAGACTCGACTGGACTAGAGTGAATTATGATTTCTCATCACCCAGGATCACCAAATGGTGCAAGGGGATTAGATACGTCAACAGTCCACTCATAATCATGATAAACAAGTTAATTGACCCTCTAATTAAAGCTATGTGTGCCTAGCTAGTATGGAAATAAATGACAGACAAACTAACTAAAAGGTCTTGGACCGATCATTCTACAAAAAGTATGTTAGTAATTTGCAACCACCGGTCTTGGACGGACGAGAACAAGCTGCACAAATCGTTAGCAAAAACCCAGGACACTCACAAATAGACGAGTTAGCAAATTAGTACCTAAAAACATAACCAAAATGATGCTGAAAATTGGAAATTGAGGTCTCGGATTTACCTCAGATTCGCCTTTGTGTGAGGAAAATTCACTTGTCTGGATGAGAAAATCGCCCTTGCTAGGAGAAAATTTCGTTGTTCTATGAGGATGGGCAAATTTTCCTTAGAGCAAATTTGGTTGTTCAGTGAGAAAATTTGGTCATTTTGTAAGGATGGGCAAATTTGCTTTAGAGAAAATTTGGTTGTTTAGTGAGAAAATTTGGCTATTCAGTAAGGATGGGCGAATTTTCTTCAGAGAAAATTTGGCTATTCAGTGAATGAATTTGGTTGTTTTGTAAGGATAGGAAAATTTGCTTCAGAGCGAATTTGGTTGTTCTGTAAGGATGGGTGAATTTGCTTGAGAGCAAATTTGGTTGTTCAGTGAGCAAATTTTGTTGTTCTCCAGAGCAAATTTGGCTGTTCTCCAGAGAAAATTTGGCTATTCTGTGAGGATGGGTGAATTTGCTTGACTATTAAATCTGCCCCTGTATCAGGCAGGTTCGCCTCTAACTACAAGTTCACTTGTTTCTTGATGCAAATTTGCCCTTGTAAGGTGTAAATTCACCCATCAATGCAGATTCGCCCTTGCATGTGAAACTTGAACCTGCAAAACTTAAACAACAACAAATGTAAAATGCTAGACCTGTGACGTGGTCCCACTAGGCATGCCAGAAATGTGTGCAGTGTTTTTACCTCATCAAAAATGCAAGAAATAAACTCAAGCAATAAGATAAAAATAAAACAAAACACTCAGATTAGGGCTTAAAGTTGAAACTCAAACTTGCAAATAAAATATCAATATGTTATATTAATTTTGGTAGCATAACGACTTGTTGTAGCTTGATTTGGTCACAAAATGGATAAAAGATGATTATGGTTGCAAGGATCTGGCTATGGAGATAGTGTGAAAGCTTGAGTGTGCATGAGATGGTTAGGTTGCAAAACGCTAAGTGTTAGTCATTTAGCCAAGGGAGATGGAATGGCATGGAGATTGAAAGGGAAGGAAAATCAAGGGTTGAAAAATTCCTTTTTAATGTGCATGGAAAGAGAAAAAGGAATTTAATATTCCTTGGGAGATGGGAGAGGAATTAAAAATTCCTCAAAAGGACCTTGGGAAGACAAAAAGGAATTAAAAATTCCTTGGGGAATGGGGAGAGTTGACTAAGGGGTTGATTGGGATAGCTAATCAATGATTAGAGGAAAGTTAGGTGGCTAATGAGGATTAAGAGCCAACTTGCAAAAGTTGGAGGATGTGACACATCCTAATCATGGATTAGGAAGTGGATTAGGATTAGGTGTAGATTATGAGGGGTGGGAGATAAAGGGAATTAAATAAATGGATTATTTATTTAATTCCTTGGAGGAAAGGAATAAAGGGTAAGGTATTTAATTATTTAACTAAATACCTTAGGGATTTAGAGGAACTTTTAGGGGTATTAATTAAATAATAGTAATATACTTAATTAATATGAAAATAAGAGGACATTTAGATGAAAAGGGATAAATTTGACCAAATGTAAGTGACCAAATTTAGGTGTTTGCACAACTAAATCCTAATTCAAGCTTGGAAACAACCTACAACCCGTTTTCTGCAAATTTGACTCACAACCCGACAAGAAGACAAGTGTAGATCCTGGATCTATAGAATTGACTCTTGAATTTGCAGATTTTTGGAAGAGGACTGATTTTCCATCAAGGTGAATGAGTCCCACTTGAAGGCTGAAAAAGTTGATTTTGTCAGAATCTAGTTCTCGACAGTCGGAAAGCAGTTTCAAGTGTTTTTACCAGTAGGAGGATTGATTCGCCATCAATGGAAAATGAGTCCCACTAGTGATTTACAATGATTTATTTCAGTTTCTAGAACCTTCCAAAATCAATATTCAACTTCCAAGTGCACTCTATTAAACTTCATTCAATTCTCTTTGCATTTGTTCATGTTTTTAGTTCATTTCTGCATACCTCACTGTATTTTCAAACATTACATATTTCATTAGTTTTGCATTAATAATCAATCAATTTCATCACTTAGTTTCATTTAGATCATTGTATTTAGTCATAATTACATCATACATCCCTTAGTTTGAGTGAACCACCTTAATTTTAGTATTCTATCTCTCTCCTTTTAGGTGAAAAACCCTAAGAGTCCAAGAGAAGTCCATAGAACCTTCAAAATTGATGGTTGAAGATGTTGGCATATGGCAATATTTACTATTGGGATGTTGGCGGTGTTTCTCCTCTTCTCAACTATAAATAGGAGGTGACAACAGAAAGAAGAAGTTGGGAAGGAAGTTTCATTTTTGTAAAAAGGAGTTCTTTTAGTTTTCCTTAGTTATAGAGACATTTTTAGAAGTTTAAAGTTAGCAGAACACTGCTTCTCTCTAACATGTTATATAGTTTTAACTCAAACTATTATTGGATTGGCATCTGACCTTTTTTTTAAGTTCATTTGATATTAAAGTGTGAATTGCTTGGGAGAAATCTTTGAAATTGTACATGTTATTGCCTTTGTCAAGTTCTTTCTTTATGTTTCATTCTAAATAAAAACACCGTGTTAATTTTAGTTCGATAATTTGAGTAGTTGATTTCCATGTTGTAGGCTTCTATGATGTAATGATAACTTGTGAAAATTGGATTATGTCTTTTGAACTTCTCCATTTTCTTTAAGGGTTGATATTTTTTCATATTATGTTGTAAAAGAAGGAAGAGTTTATGCAATTTCTAAATATTTTTCAGTTAACTTTTGGAACTTTTATGCTTGATCAGACCTTAATGAGCACTTTCCACAGGGAGATTTGAAAGACTACATTATGCTTGTATTTAGCCTTTGTTGCTTGTTATTTTCCCAACAATGAAGGGTTGTGGTGTTCTATGTCTATTACATCATTCATAGGAGAAAAAATGAGTTTAAAATGTTGTAAAACTTTTGGCGCATCACCATTTTCATGTTTTATATTTACATTTATTTCTACCTTTTTCTCCAAACTTAGAGAAGAGCCTGCTTTCTATAAAAATCTCAGAGGTATTCAGTGAGGCACAAATTGGTCCCCCACCTGTTGAATTTCCTATAGGGTTGTCAGAGAGGTGCAAACTTTGATGATCAACAGGTTTAATCATTGTCTCATCAAGGATGGTTGGTTCAGCCATAGGTTGAGGCATGTTTCGAAGGGATAGTTTCGCTATTTTCTTTGCCTTAAATTTTTGATATGATTTGAAAAATAAATCTTCACGAGGCTTGATAGGTTCCATAGGCTCGGTCCAAAAGTAATCTAGTGAAAAATTCCCTTTTGTCGGGGCAAGATTAAATCCACTATGATGCACAGTGAAGATATCATTGTCAAATGGAAACTTTAGACATTTATGCACAACCAAAGGAACGACATTCATGGAGTGAAGCCATGGATAGCCTAGCTTCACAAGAAATTGGTCCAATTGTGGGATGATGGAGAATGAGACTGTTAATTTTTTTGGTCCCACCTTTAAAGGGAGATATATCGAGTCTATCATAGGGAAAACAAATCCATTGTGTGTCTTGATCCATGCTTTCAGGTTATCACATGTTTCTTGATATAGCTCATGCACATATAAGAATTATTTTGTGATCACACACTCTCAACAGACGGGATCAATCAATATCCCATTAGTGGGCTTGTTATTGATTCGGTCGGCTATGTAAAGAGGACCATCAGGTGCACGTTTAGGTATGTCATTTTGTGAGAAAGAAATGTCAAGAGGTTGTCTAGTCAATCCCTTACAAGGTTTAGCTTCGATAAATGTTATCACTTCATTTGTGGGATGTTGTTCAGTGGTATTCGTATTGTCATCATTCATGCCAACATTCATCACCCATCATTCTTCGTTTCACTAGCTTTGACAAATGAAATATTGTGCTTAAGCATGTGATTTGTAAAGATTTGCAAATTTTGCTTATGAGCTACAAACTTATTACCTTGATCATTCACACCTTTGATTTGAAGTTGGTTATTTTCAATAAGGTCTTGCACACGATGTTTAAGACACTTACAGTATTCTGTACTATGTCCATTTGTTTGATGGTAATGAAAATAAGCATTTTTTTAAAAGCTTTTAGGCAATGGTATAGTAGGATCCCGTTCTGTAACAAGAGGTAAGGTAAGCATGTTTTTGTCAATAAGCTACAACATGATATTGTGAAGGGTATCAGGTAAAGGAGTGAATTCTCTCTCCCTATCCCCGAAAGGAGTTGTCATTTTTATAACAACCACTTGATTATTGTTTTGTTGACTTGTCTGAGAGGGATTTAATTGTAAAAATCCCTTATTTTGTTTCTTGAAAGGTTGATAATTTCTTTGAGTCATGGATTCGGACTTTTCAAGACGACTAGGGGGATTTTTCAAATCAAAGCCGCCCATCGAGTTTTGATGATCACGAAGGACTGTACATAACTATGTGAAGGATGGGAATCTCAATATTTCAAGTTTTCTTTTAAGTTTATCTTGTAAGTTGGCAATGAACATTCGTTGAAGGTCGGCATCAAGAATCTTAATGTTCACTTGTGAATAAAATGTTTGATATCTTGCTATGAAATCAGTCGCTTTCTCATCCTCTTGTTGCTTACATGTCATCAAATCAGCAAGGGTCATCTTGGGACCCATATGAATATGGAAGTGGTTGTAAAAGGAATCAATGAGTTCATTGAATGAACCAATTGAATTGTTTGGTAAAGAGGAAAACCACTGTAGAGCAACATCCTTCAAAGATCTAGGGAATAACTTAGCCAACAATTTATCCTTAAAGATGAAATCACTACACAAGGCTGTGAAGGCAGAAACATGGCTAACAGGATCTCCTCTCCCACCATATTTCTCAAATTGAGGGAACTTTATACCTTGTGGCATTTGTGCTCTTAATATGTCGAGGGAAAACAGTGTAGACTTGATGTATTGCAAAGGTTGACTGTTATTGTTCTGTTGTAATGTTGCCACTTGTTGTTGAAGGGATGTCATGGTTTGTAAAAGTGAATTAATGAGAGGGTCATTTTGGTTATAAGGTTGAGGGGAATATGGTGGTGTAGTGTATGTATGCGGAGGGCTAGTGAATTGTAGGTTGCTGAAGGTGGATTGTTGAGGGGTTATTGTACTCGAAGGCACGGAGGTAGAAGGAATTCCTACAAGAATACCTATGGAAGTGTATACGGTGCTAGTAGGTATGACTGTTGTGGTTGGTTGAATGGTAGTTGTGGGTTGAAGAGTTGTTGTAGGTTGGAATGTCATGGCTTCTCAGTTGTGGCGAACACGTCTTATGGGTCAATTTACAAAGGAGGTACCTAAATTATAATAACTAAGTGAAATTCAATTTAAAACCCATGTTTTAAATAATTGTTTATAATTGCTCACAAAAAATCTCGGCCCCAAGTGTTCTGGTTTGCACGCAGTGAATTTTCTTGGTAGGCGAAATTAAAAAATCAACATTTTCCTAATGTTGCAAAAGCTAATGTTTAAAATATTTTACATATTTTAAATATTACTAAAGTGGAATTGCACGTGAATAACAAAAAATTAGGGCAAGTTTAATATTTCCATCAAACTTTATAAAAAAAAAAAGTTTGGGAATTATTGGATTTCCCTGCCAGCTAGTGAAAGCTTTTGCTGACGACAACAATTTGAAGCTAGGAGGCGGGGATTGGTGAGAAAAAAGAAACACTTAAAGGTATGCAAAATGAATCAGATGTGAAAAATTCTTATTTCACTTAGAAGTTGGAATTATTTTATAGCATTTTGCAATGAAAGGTGGGATCCAAAGAACACGACAACACAATGATTGAAGGCTTAAGAACTATATTGTGAAGTGTTAACACAAAGATCGGGAAATGTTTATGTTGCAGTTGGGGTAGCCATCGTGTTAGCTGAAAGGAGTCAATTTGATATTGCAAAACAAATTTTTATATAGGTCTTTGACGCTGCTATGGGAAACATTTTTATTCCCTAGTATGTGAGTGAATTACGTCCATGTTCAAGGACAGTTCAAGCCTGTTGTAAAAATGTATTAAAACTATTTGGAGAAGTTTTGTTTTGGCGCTGACACGAAATTTTATTATATTGTGGTTGAGCATAGTATAAAGCAAGCTCTCACCGCCAGCCTGCGAGAGTTGATGTTGCCTTGTGAAGGAAGTGGCAAGGGAGCAGGGAAGGCTCCACATGGGCTCATGAATATGTTAAAGGCAATTTAAAAAAAAAAAAAAATTATGGAAAAAACTTTAAATGAGAAATGGAGTAAATAAAAGGTGCACGGGTAAAAGATTTTAATAGCTCGATGGAAAATGAAATTAAAAGCCTTCACTATTAAAAGTAAAAAAAGAAAAGCACAGGTAAAGTGTTTCCCCAACCTGGTTAAAATAATTAAAAGCTTTCCCAAATAAAAACAATGACTTTGAGTTGTTGCGAAAATTAAAAGCTTTCACGGTCATTTAAATGAAAAATTTTAATGTAAAAATTTTGCTAAGCAAAGTAAACAAAGGAGTAAAGGGCTTCCACAGTAAATGAATATTTTTTGTTGCTGAGTGAAAGTAAAAGAAGCAGGTGAATGGTTTTTTACAACTACGGATAAACAGAGGAGATTAAAAGTCCATTTTAAAAACAAAATTATTTGTAGTAGGGAAAAATGGAACAGAGTAAAAAGCTTTCACGGGAAAGACAAAAACATTTGCAGTTGTAGGGTAAAATGGGGAGTGAAGTTTTTTACAAACTTGGGGTAAATTTCTGTTGCAAAATAAAAGTGAGTGCAAGCAAAATGCAGAGGTGGGAAATAAAGAAAAATGCAGAATGGGTATTTAACGGTCGAGATGAAATTGTTTGATCTGAAGACTCATATGATGCCAAATGTCTACAATTATTTTCGTCTTTAGGGTTTCTGTATTTTCTTTAAGTGGGTATTTTCTGCTTCATTGTAAAAATTTGCTCATTCTTTGGTCTCACAGGAATATTTCTTTGTAATAGGGTCTAAAAATAGATGTGTTTACTTTAGGTTCTGGAGTTTTTTTTTGAGTTTTGTAATGGAGAATGTAATTACAGCTCTGTCATCTTTGATAAATAAATGATGAGATATTCTAAACTAGTTGTCTCTATAGTATGTATTGCACAAATTATGAATATAAGAAATCAAGGGTCATTGTTATTTGTCTTCTTGTTTTTCCTTGAATGTTTGTTTAGTGTTATTGTTGTCATTCAAAGAATGAATTAGATTGTATTAGCATATATATAGGCTTATGCAACTATATGCTAGGATTATTAAGAATGACCAATTGAGTTTCTAGTATCAATGGGGTAAGGCGTCATCTGGTAGGCATAGTTATGACAAATTGAATGTTGTGATGAGTTTTAAAATTACATGGTTTAGATGACTCTGCCCTAGGATTAGGCACTGGTTTATTAATGTTGCAATTTCCTAAGTCTGTGTGTAGTAGCTACAATTTAAAATAAAATTTACTTATCTATCTTGTTGTGGGTGTGTGTAGAATTTAATGCTCTACATCTCTCATGTTTAAATCAGACATTACCATGAAGGTCAGCCAAATCTTTAGGGTATTGTGTATGTTAAACATTTAAAGGAGAATCATTTGTTTACATTATTCTGGATGCTTTGGCACACTAGTATCTATAAGCATACTGTTGGGATTACCCTCCCGGGTTTCACAAAGCCCGAAGTTCAGGGGAGAAAAATATTCCAATGTGCAAAGTTTCTCTTTCTTGCAATTCCTGCAATTCCAACAGTAATTTCCTAAAATCCTTTGTAGACAAGATATTTGAATGCAATATCCCATCAATTTGAGGACTAATTGTCCTCTTTTACCTTTTTCCATTTGCATGGGAGAAATTATTTTCCCCAAGAATCTTATTCACCACATAGGCGTATTTGATCCCTATAATTTGTCTCATAAACTAGGGAGTAAAAATCAAAGTAACTTAAATGAATCAAAAATATGTTAGTATGAGAATGGCGAAGGAGCTCTACAATGGTCATGGAAGTCTACAATGGTCGGATGATCTTGGCCATGGAGGAAGAGGTCAAGAGGGTCCCAAGGGCAATTGGAAAGGGAACACAAAGAATATCTGGAAGGAAGAGAGATGGGCCCAGCCTCAGAATAATGTTCAGAACGGTTGGTTTCAGGATGGTCAAGGCTAGGGGTCGCAGCATTTAAATAATAGGGGGCAAGCGTCTAGAAGCCACCAAAAGGGAGGTAGTTACAGAAATGAAACCTTTCGTCAGCCGCGGCAGTAGGATGCTAGCAAAAGAGGTCAAGGAGGTCTCCCTTGGATGGGAAGACAGGGTCCCAGAAGAAACCCTAATCGCAGAAACATTAATGGAGGTTTGGTGTGAAAAAAGAAGTTGCCCACCAAGGAATGGGAGGAAGAAAGGGAAGAAGTCTCAGTTGGGGGTCGAAAACAAATCGTCTCACATTTGAACAAAGAGGCAAAAGGTGGAAGAACCAAGGTGGTAATTAGCTCTGCTAAGCTTCAGGGGGAGGTTTTGCATCTTGAAAACCTAGGTCTAATAGGGAGATGGTATGGTGTGGACTTTAATTGAGATTATTTGGTCAAGTGGTGGAAAGAGCATTGGGGGTCGGATCTGCAATTCAAAATGCTTCAAAACGGCTACTTTTTGGTAACGTGCCCTTCTAGAAGCATAAGAGATGAAATTATCAATGGCCTTTGGGTCCTGGATGGGTGTGGTTTCTATTTGAAACAATGGAGAGTTGGTTTTGATCCGACATCTCATGTGATCGAAACCCTACAAGATTGGTATTCTTTGCCTAATCTTCCTCAGGAATATTGGGCTCCTAGTATACTAGAGGAGATAGGGAACCAGCTGGGTACTTTTGTATGTGCAGAAGAAAAGAAGATGGAAAGGGAAAACCAAACATATGTGCGAATATGTGTAGAGAACACACTAGCTCGACACATTTGGGGAGAGATTGAACTTATAACAGATTACGGGAGTTGGACCCAAAAGTTGGAACACGACACCTTCACTCGAAATAATTTAGTTCGGTCATTAGGGTGCAGGGGTTCAAAAGTTGAAGCAAGGAAGTCTAGTACCGTAGTGGCCTCAGACGATTCCCTTAGGTCAAAGGTTAGGACATCAGGGGATGATGACACCTTCACCACACCTCCAAAGCCAAGGGCTTCGAAGCAACAACCTAATGCTCTTAGGAACTCTCTAGCATCCTTAGTTGTGGCTTCATTACGAGATGTGACAAGCTCGAACATAGGTAAGTCTAGTGAGGAGGAGTTTCGAGAGTTGGAGAAGGATTAGGGGGTGCATGATTCAACCCTAGATGAGAAGATCTCATAAGCTTTGGAGCTCTTGGGTGGTGATTGTCAAAATGTGGAATTTGACTCACTGATAGAAGTGGGGAAGGAGCTGGTGGAACTAGCGGTGGCTGCCAAGGAAAATTCTGGGGCGATTGATAAAGGCTATGATTTTGAAGGCATGGAGAAATTGGTATTGAAAGATGGGGCAGGAAATATGGAACTGCTTAGCCCGCAGTCTGGCAAGAAAAGGAAACTTTTGGAAGGTTTGGCTGCGACTAAAACTAGGCTAGGTATTCATCAGAGGGACATTTTTAAATCTTCTTCGGACTGTGGAAAACACAAGAAGAGAGGACGAATCCTTAATCAAGAGAGCGGAAAATGGATGGGGACGCTAGCGGCCAGAAGAAGATAGATTTAATGATTAAAGTAGGGAAGGGTGATGTCCTTCCTAAACAACAATGAGGCTCTTAATGTGGAATGTTAGGGGCTTAAACGCCCCTAACAAATGGAGCCTTATAAGGTGGCATTTGGATGTCAGTGAAGCAGATATTTTTTTTTCTCCAAGAAACAAAACTAGGTGATTCAGATTTGGTAAATTTTGGCAAGAAGCTGAAGGTGTGGAAATGGGTGGGTGTGGAAGCGGAGGGTGCCTCGAGAGGACTAATAATCATTTGGAAGCCTCAATCTGTTTTAGTGGAGAGTATAAACTCGAGTCGCCATTGGCTGGTTTGTAGGGTAAGGAGTTTGCTTTCAAATCTTCAATTTTGTTTGGTCAATGTTTATGGTCCTTCTCTGTGCATTCAAAAAAGACAGGTATGGCTAGAATTATATGGGGTCTTAAGTGGGCTGGGTTAGGATTTCTGCATTATTGGAGGTGACTTCAATGCCATTCTTCGGCAAGAGGATAAAAGAGAAGGCTCCGGGAAAATGTTACAATCTCATTATGAATTTCAAAATTTTGTGGAAAGGAACGAGCTAATGGAAATTCCAACAGGAAATGGTTGTTTCACTTGGACAAATCGCACGAAAGGGTTTGGCTGCATCCTAGAAAAATTGGATAGATTGTTCTTTAAAGGAGATTTGAGGCTCTTTCCCTTTACATTTGAAAGTAAAACTAACTCGGGGGTTGGATTTGATCATTTACCAGTCCAGTTTTAGATTGTAGGGGAGAAGGGGTCGGTACATTGCCCTTTTAAATTTGAAATGATGTGGTTTAAGGACCCTTAAGTTTTGGAAAAGATGGAAAAGTGGTGGAAGGAATGCTCCTCAGGGGGATCTTGTATGTTTAATGTGGTCACCAAACTAAAATTTATGAAACAACAACTCAGACAATGGAACATGGATTGTTTCAAGAACATTTTTGCTGAAAAATTGCAAACGGAGAGTGAGCTTGCTCTCCTTGTGGAAGAGATCATGATAAATAGGATGGATGATGTTTGTTATTAGAAAGAACAGGAGCTATCTAAACACCTAAATGATCTTCTCGCAAAAGAGATCTTTTGGCGATAGAAATCTAGGGAAGTCTGGTTAAAAGCAGGAGATGGAAACTCAAAATTCTTTCACAACTCTACAAAGGCAAGGAGAGAGCTGAATAAAATTCCCTGTTTGAAAGCAACGGATGGTAGCGTGGTGGAAGACGTTGTGGAGATTAGAGCCTCAACAGTCTCGTATTTTCAGAATTTGCTTAATGATTGGGATGGATCAAACTTAGAGGCTCAAAATTCCTCACTGAAATCCATACCGAAACTGGTATCCCAAGCTCAATTGGAGGCCTTAAATTCTAAGTTCACTGAAGTAGAAGTGAAAGAGGCAGTTTTTGAAATGCAACCAAAGAAAGCCCCTGGGCCGGATGGGTTTCCAACGTCATTTTTTTCAGAAATGTTGGGGATTTGTGGGAAGGGACGTCTGGGAGGCGTTAGAGGACTCAAGAAGGACTAAAAGTGTCCTTAAGGAATTCAACAACACCTTAATTGCTCTGATTCCAAAGAAGGAGAAACCGGATGCTTGGGAAGACTTTCGTCCAATCTCTCTATGTAACACACTTTATAAAATTTTAGCCAAAGTGGTAGCTAACAGGCAAAAGAAGATTCTCCCTTCGATTATTTTAGAGGAGCAAATAGGCTTTGTCGCAGGTTGATCAATCCTAGATGGGGTAATTATTGCTTAGTTAGTCATTCACTTGGTTCATAAATTAAAAAAAAACAGCGATGCTTTTGAAGTTGGACATCAAGAAAGCTTACGACAGAGTGAATTGGAGGTTCTTGTTCAAGGTAATGGAAGCCTTCAGCTTTCAAAAGGACTAGCTAGATTGGTTGTTTATGTGGGTAGCCTGCCTGAGATTCTCTGTGCTGATCAATGGCTCTCCTGAGGGCTTCTTCACTGCCTCCAGAGGATTGAGGCAAGGTGACCCTCTATCCCTATTCTTGTTTATCATAATGGCAAAAGCCTTGGGGAGAACGATTGAGAGTGCAAGAAGGAATGAGGGGGTCGAGGGGTTGCAAGTCACTAGCACCCTGCCCAATATTGCACACCAGCAATTTGCGGACAACACAATGTTGTTTGGGGTTGCCTCGGTTAGAGAGCGCAAAGGTTGAAAGGTATCTTGCGCGATTATTCCGGGGCTTCAGGGCAGGAGGTGAGTAAGGTCAAATATGAGGTTTTTTTCTTTAATATTAGCTGCCCTTGTGAAATTCAAATTTTGAGAATCTTAGGATTCAAGAAGGGTCAATTACCTTGTAAGTATCTAGGACTTCCATTAGCCAAAGGCACTCAAAGTGGAAATATATGGAACTCATTGGTGGAACGTTGTAAGGATCGGGTGTCATCTTGGAAGAATAGATGGCTCTCTTGGGTGGGCAGATTATCAATGCTGAAATCTGTCATTTC
>VDFB02086081.1:390303329-390397074 GCA_007258455.2 Sequoia sempervirens
CAACACATATGGTTTGTTTGCATATGTAGTGGTGTTGTGATAACAAGCACAAGCCATATGGAAGAACTCACAATTTCATATTCAAAGTTAATGTTTGTTGGAAGCATGAATAGTGATTTAGGTGCAATTAAAAGTGATGTTATGTTCGTGCGAGCTACTGCATTTGAACAAATAGAAGTGGTGTCTATACCAAAAACATTTATGTATACCAACATTGTTAATACTGTAACTATTGATTCATAGTCTGTGACAAAGGTAGAGTGCACAAGATAATTATCTATGTACAAATATCATACTTGGTGATTTAAGTAATATGTCAAGTCATCATGTATGTTTAGAATTTAGCTGCAAAAACCTTGGAATTTCTCCAGTTGATTAGATAGTTAAACTGTTGGTATTCCCATGATTATGTCTATATATCATCTCATGAAAATGTACCAAGGCTATATACCATATAAATTGATAGAATTGGAGAAAATAATGCTGGTGTGTAATTAGAGTGATTGCTAAAGAAGTATTAGATTGAGACACTATAAAAAGTCCAAATAATTTGTATTGAATCATAACCAGTTCTAAATAATATAACTATGAATATATTTTGATGGTGGGTTTTCTCCTAAACTAGTTTCCCACACAAATCCTTTCATCTTGTGTGTAATATTGAGGATACATACTATTTCATAATTTACTTTCATATGTGTTAGATAAATTTCACAATTGTTATTGACTATTATCTTAATGATTTTTTTTAAGTTTCTTCATGCCAATCCATTGGTCACTCACAAGGTCAAAATATCCAACATTTGGTATCAAAGCTTTGGTTATAGTTTTTATGGTTACTATTTCATTTGTGTGATAGTAAAACCTACATTAATTTGTTTGTTGTAGATCATATATAACTAGACACAAAAAGACTTTGAAGGACTTTAGAAGAAAATATAATAATATTAAATATGTGGCTAGCATGTCAAGGTCTAAAATTGAGAATTCAATAGGTATAACTTTGAACTAGATGAAAGAGTAAGATGAAAGGATCTTCTACTGAAAAGGGATCAATGTATTGTGGAATCTTTTTCAACCACACCATTTGCTATATCTAATGAAGGCTAGGAAAAATTCGATAAGAAAGTAAAATTTTATTTTGCCTATCAAATTTTGTGTTGATATTATGGAAGAAGTTAGGTATCTTCTATCAGTATAAGATTCTAGTTAACAAACTTAATTTTAAAAAAGTGTCATATAATTTAAAAATAAAGGATGGAGGCTTAGTAGTTGATCACTTGAATAGCGTTAATATAATTTAAATTCAACTTATGTCAATAGAAGTAAAGGTTGACAAGGACGACTAGTGCACTGTATTAGTTTATTCCTTACCAAATTCATGAGAAAGATTAATTATGTTTATTAATAGAAAATTGGTGTTACTATTGTCACTTATAATTGCACCCTTATTGTACCTATTGTTCAACATTCGAGTGAAACATGGGAATGATCTCAAGGTGTGGGACTTTACAAATGAGATCAAACCTCAAGAGAAGATTGAATCCTTTATAGCCTAGATGTAACAGTGTTGATCCAACCCAAAATTGAATAAATCTAAAACTAAACCTATTCTATGATCATGCAGAGGGAAAAGGGAAGAGATACATGTAAAAAAAAGGGCGGTGATGCACCTAGATTAAATGGTATTTCTTCTTTCTCACAATAGCATAGAGAAATGAATAACTACCTAGAGAACTCATAGTTCTCTGTTATGCTAGTTCCTAGAGGTTTGCATGAAGTTTAGAGTTTTCTAAAAACTAAGAGGGAAATAATTAATACATAGTTAGTACCTAAAAAAAAGTTTAATGCAACATACAAATGCAGGAAAACTAAAAAATCACACAATCATAGAGGCAAAAGTGTTTGCACAATATGAAAGTTATGAGAAGAGGCACTAAAAATAATAGTTTTATTCATCTAGAGGTATGTAGCCAATTCATAGTTGTTGAGATGTAAGATAAATTTTTTTGATAGAGAAACAAGGGAAGAACCCATACAATAAGCTCAAAAGTTCCTTTTAAACCTCATAAGGCCATATGAGAAAGAAGGAACATGTGGCAAGGAAAGAAACCCTACCCACAATCCTACTAATGATATTTAAATTATTTACTCGAGAATCCTCATCTATAAGGCATGAAAAACACCCCAAATAACCCTACCATACTTCTACATTAATGATTCTAAGGAGGAATTATAGAAAACCTTGTGAAATTTTTGAAAATTATGGCCTAGGAATGGTTCCCTAACATAAAGGTGGATCTGCAACAATGAATAAAGCATGAGCACTATTTTCTATTTTAGAATATGTGGAAAATGCATTAAAAATAATTTATAGAGCTCCATAGGCTGAGATTTGGTAGCTAAAGGGGTGGTTGCAACATTATTGGCATTGCAGAGGAGACATCTTTTCATTTTCCCCCTTTGTGAGAATTCAACCCCCATTTGGAAGTATCACACTTTGCTAATGTTTTAATTAAAAAGAAAAAAATTGGTCAAGGTTTGGCAGTTGTAGGAGTGATTATCCTTAGAATTATTATAATATCTTACATCCCCTTGAATTTTTGTGAAACTACATCTTGCAAAAAATTAGACCCCATATTGATATGGTAGAACATTGAGGCCTATCTAGTTATATATGATGAGGAATAAATAGGTTCAATACTAATTTTTGGGAAATTCAATCTCTATCCAAATATGACTTCAATGAATGAGATTCAAGGCTTGGACAAAAACAACATGAAAATATGAAAATTAAATTGCCTTAAAATATGGAAATACCATGGTTAGATCTATCTTCTTTATGATGCCAAAAAATAGCCAACAAAACATGCTTATAGACACTACCTTATGTGAACTTATAACAATGTAATAAATAAAGAATATCATCACCATAAGATAGAAGCAATGAGGCATAAATAAGAAACACAAGAGCATCACATAACATAGGATTTATGTGGATAAACCCTTGCAGGCAAAAACTCCACCAAAAAGAGAGGTCAAGTATAAATTATCATCAAATAAATGAGATTACAATACAACCACTTCCATTCTCCTCCTTTCCTCCAACATGGTAGCACCTATGTACTTGTAAAAAACCTCCTTATACCTCAACTTGTCCTTGTTCCTACAAAGTAATGCTACATTCAACTGTTCCTCCTCATTCTACATCTAAGAGGCTGAATTTATAGACTTGTGAAGGCATCTAATGCACCAAACATGGTACCCAAAGATGACCCTTCATTCCAAACATCCCCAACCTTTGGATTACATCCTCAACATGTGAAAGGACACTGATTTTGGCTCTAGTACTTTCCTCCAACTTGGGTGCCTAATCACGAGAGATGAACTTTATATTAAATATAATAAATAATGGAAAACCAAGTAATACCTATTGCTTCTTTCCAAGCACCCACTTGGAGAATCCCAACAATAACTTATTTATCATTTCCTTTATCTTTTATTATCCTATTATAGGCATCCACATGTGGGGAAAACAATATTAAATATTTATGTCCACAACCCACCTTTATCATTGCTAGTGGACCCATCACCCCTTAGGAGTATATTACAAACAATGGTGTGAATGAATATTACAATGTAATTTACCAATACACCCTAAGTTCCTAGAGACACTTTCCAAGGATGTTGGTGTTGGCAACACAAGGGAAGACAACTGAGAGGGGGGATGAATCAGTTGTCTCAAAAATTTGAACTTATTAACCTTATTAACCTTATTCTCAGATTTGATCAATAACCATGAAAGCATAAATCAACAACACATTAGAAACACACATAACACCAAGATTTTTTCATGGAAACCTTGTTATGGGAAAAACCATGGTGGAGGTTAGTCCACAAGATTTTACCTTGTTGAAAGTATAAAGAAATGCAAATGGGGAATGCACATGCATTCAGGCACATTTCCTAGAGCTCACTGCTCAATTACAATAGGAAGACTCACTATCTTACAAAAATATTTGGATTACATCCACAAGATTTTGAACTCAGAAAATAACATCTGCTAATGCCTGATTATAGTTCTGGTTAAGCACATGAACACTTCTTCACACTCTACTCACTCTTCTTCACACTCTGCTTCTGCCTTCGAATGATTAGGATATTATTCACACATCTCATACACAAGCGTGCACCTTCAAATGGAATAAACAATCGCTTATATATATCTGCAAAAAAAGATTACATCGCTACATGTTGGCTTCAACAAAATAATAAAATGAATACAAACTGTCGACCCAAAACATTAAATAAAGTTCAATGCGAATCAACCAAGGTCGGCCACAACATAGTGAAGACCCAAAATAAAATCTTAAACATGAAAACACTTCAAATAATTATTCCTCGAAGATCCACAACACACTACAACACCCTGTCAGCCAAGAACATGAAAAACATAAACACACAAGAGAAAATCTCTAATCGCGAGAACAATGATCAACGCAAATGTGCAACACCAATAGAGCATGATCTAGAAATATCCACAAACATCATGAATCACCAGAGAAGCATCCGTAACAACTGAACTTACTAGAATCACATCATTTTCATTTAGGAACACCAACTGAAGCAATAGAATGACTGTTAGAACACAACTACTCATAACTCGATCAAATCTTCATGCAGATCTCTAAAACTTAACATGGATAAACTAGATATACTCGAAAACAAACACTTTAATCCAAAATCGCTAATCATAAACGTACTGGGCTAACCAACAGACTAAACTTCACTTCACCACTAACAACCTGCAACTTACTTCATTACAATTTTCTCAATATCCTCGAAATATATAACTTCTAAGACATTAATGACAATAGTGTTGACATCAATGACAAGCACATATCAGCAACGCAACCACAAAATCCAACAATTGGAATCATGCCATATGATTTACAAGGTGGATGAAACCTAATCCTAACATTCTCCCACTTGGAATCAACATTGTAAATACACCCATGTAGGAATCACAAACAAGGGAAAAATATCCCTTAGAAAATCATGTACCATATGAATCTTCACCATGCTCTCATGCTCCATCAAGATACCCACAAAAGCAACCAAGATAATCACCATCAAGAAAAAAACTCCTTACAACCTCCAACATGCCACCTATGGAAGAGAAAGGAACATGCCAAGGTGAAACATATGAATTGTCACTGAAACCTACACCAATCTTTGCATGAACACAAGCATCAAATTAAAATGATAACAAAGGCACTACATAGTTGACTTACTCATACCACTTGGAATAACAACCACAAAAAATTGCAAATCATGCAAGCTAACCATACCTCAAAGGTTAGGATATACCAAACATAGATAGAACTTCATTCCATTAACATACCAACCCAGAAATCTACAATCAAGTCTCTATATATCCATCCTCCTACCTCAATACAACATACTAATGAATAAATGACCACAAACAAGACCAACTAACAAATATACACAAACACTAAAACAATCTCATGGATATAGATAGTCCACATCTGAGTTATCCCACTACAAGAAAGTGGGTAGTTAATCTACAACTTGCATAACTTGTAAATCCAAATCCAATGAAACATACAAACTCATCATCACATCAGTAACTAGCAAACCAATATATCATAAAGGATAACCAAACATATATCCAAAAACTCCCACTACATGAGTAATGTCAAATGAGTTAACTAGTGCAGGATATGGGGGTCCAAACTAAGCCCCTAAGTGGCAATAAAAATTTAGAAAAGCAGAGTTAGGCAACTTGACATAAAAATTTAAATAGATTATTAACATAATTTGAAAAATATGTAAGAATAAATTTTGTAGCAAATTGAATGTAGTTTCTAGGCCACTAGTCATTTTTTAGAAAAAAGTAAATCTATTTTGCAAAAAATTGAAATTTCAATGCAATAGTACTAAATTTTCAGGAAAAAGATAAAAAGCAGGTGCATGTCTGACCAATTTAAGTACAAGAAAAATATTTTTTTCTAAAATTTTCAATATAAGTAGAGGACACATGCCCAGATGTGCCAATTTTTTTTTTGCAAGTAAATAATTAGTTATGTTTTTTTATTAAAACATTTCAAAATTATTAAAATGTGTTTGTCTGACCACCATAACTTGCTCAAAAATTTATGAAATTCTTTTTTTTTATCCTATAGTATGAGAAGCATAGAATGTTACACATCTTTTAGATTCAAAACATGTGAAATAGTTAGAAAATTATAGAAGTTTTTCAATCAACCTTTCAATTAAGACTTTAGTTGTTATGTATGTAGAAAATCAATAATAATTATCTATTAAATTCAAAATAAGGCATATCTTATATTGGTTCAAATTTGACAATTTATTCAGTAAACCCTTTTTGTTTCATCAAATTCAGATAAAAAAAAGTCATCACCCACAAGGGCGAACTTTGGATTTAACTAAGGAAATTTTGTAAACACGTTTTTTCAATTGACTTTCTAGGTATGGCAATCTCAAGCCAAATGATTTTGTCAGAAAATAGATATCCATTTGTAACGGATATTTGTTAAGTGCATTATTTATAATATTATGTATTATTATTAATAATACATAATATATATAATATTAATATATACTATATAATATAATATATTATATATTATATATATTATTATATTATATATTATATATTATTATATTATATTAAATTATATATATTATATATTATTACATATTATTATATTATATATATTATATTATATTATATTATATTATATTATATATTATTATATTATATTATATATTATATTTAATACATAGTATATATTATATAATACATTATATATAGTATATAGTATATATATTATATATATATATCTATATATATAATATAGTGAGATAGAGAGAGGGGGAGTGAGAGATTTAAGAGAGACATGGATGAGATAACATTCAGGGAAGGGTGGTGGAGGAAAGAGGGAAGGGGGAGGAAAGGAAACGGTGGAGAGAGACGGGGAGGGAGGGGAGAAAACCCAGGTGGAGGGAGAGAGAATCAAGGAGAGAGAGGGTGGGAGGTATAGAGGGAGGGAGAGAACTAAGAGAGACATGTGGGGCTGGAGGGATAAAGGGAGACTAGGCATCCCAGGGAGAGAAAGAGAGCAGAGGAAGGAGAACGAAGGGAGGGAGGAGGGAGAGAGAGAGAGGATGGAGAGAGAAGGAGGGAATGCAAGAGCATTTGAGGAGGGAGAGACAGTGGCTGGAGTGGATAGAGGAGGGAAAGAGATGGAGAGGGAGTGGAATGGAGAGAGAGAGAGAGAGAGAGAGAGAGAGAGAGAGAGAGAGAGAGAGAGAGAGAGAGAGAGAGAGAGAGAGAGATGGAGAGTAAGAGAGACCAAAGAGAGAGAGTTATCTAGTTAGGGTGGGAGGGAGAGACCAGAGAGAGAGTGGGAGAGATAAAGAGAGGGCTACCTAGGACAAGGCTACTTAACCCCTTGCCTCCACTAAGTACATGACAATGATGAGCTGAGATGAGTGATGAGAATGAGCTCCTTGTGATAAAGAAAATGGTTTGCAATGTGTTAAACATGCAATAGTGAGCATGCTATGATCCTACAACTATTACATGGCAAGGAGCAAAGTGTAGGCTTTAAGGGATTATCTCCATCATATCAAATTTATTAAGGATCCCTCTTAAGGCATAAAACTCATAAGTAAGGTGCCCAAGGGTTCTATTATATGTGCAGTAATTCATGTTCTTAGGTTTGTTACCATTAGTAGGAGGTGACAAAGTAAGCCATCCTATTTGAATAAGGTGTTCTAATTTTCATTCAATTTATGTTTTAGTATGTAAGAATGGAAACTTCTTGTGTTTGTAAGGTTTGGATTTCTTGCTTGTTTGAGGATCTTGTTGAGGTGGATTGGAAGAAGGACCTAAAGTGATCCTATCATCCTTGTGATACATTACTTCATCATTATTAGGGAGGACATTTGTATCCTTAGATGTAGAGGGATAAGGATTTTGATATCCTAGTCCCTTAGTGTCTTCAATAGGAATTTGGTCTAAAAGTTTATGAATTTCATGCTCATTAGTTGTCATATCCTTGTTAGCCAATAGGCTATTTTCTTGAAATTTCCATTGGGATTTTTATTAGCCCAGTCATGAATATAATATCTTAGCGCGAAAAATCTCCTGGCAGATGATGAGTTTCTCGGGGTTTTTTAGGACGACATGGAGTTTGCAAATTATGTGGGTTGGCAGTGGTAGAGTTAGTTTCCTTGATACACATAAGTAGAATGGTAAGTGTTTTCTCGCGTGAGGGTTAATGCATCATGGTGTTGTTGTACGATGGCGTGAGAGGAAGTAAATACAATATTCAATGTTGCAATGTGGGAAAGTATACTTCAAAATGTGCAAGAAGATATATTGATTAAGTTGCATTGTATACTCCAAAATGTGCAAGAAGATATATTGATTAAGTTGCATTGTCGAAAGAGCCATTGTAGTGTTGGTTTGATAGCAGAGGCTTCGTTTTATAGCAGATTGGAGGGTTTTAATACTATTGTGCTCTGGAATCTGTAAGTTGTTTTACATGGGTATTTTGCATAAATGATTAATTTATTGTTCATGTATGTTTGTATCTTTGGCATTATACCCATTTTGGAGACTTCAAAGAGATTATGGCTCTATATGGATGGAGAAATTGTAGTTAAATCTTATTTTTTTCAAAAAATATGGTTAGGGTTAGTAATTTTTTTGCCCTTCATTTATTGTTTGTAGTTATTTCTATGCATCTTTGGTGTTATACCCATTAACATAGGAGCAATTGCAGATTAACATAGGAGTAATTGTATATATAAATATATATATATGCAAAGGGTTAGTATGAAAGCATAAAGATATTCAAGATAAAATTAGTTTAGTGGCTGTTAAGTGTTATTCTAATAGCTTTTTTATAGTTTCTCTATTTATCTATAATATTTAGTGCCAAGTAATGTAGCTCAAATTTTCAATTAAGTATATGGCGTTATACCCATTTTGCTTAGGTTATTGCTACCCATTGGCTTTACAAGTTCTATTTAATGTGGGGTTGCTGCCAAAGAACGTAGCTCAAATTTTGAATTGACAAGCCAACTCTTACATAGATTGCTTGTATTGTATCAATATGTTTAATGTGGGTTTTCAATCATCTGTCATTTACTTGTGATTCTCAAGTGTTTTTCTAATAGTTCTTTTACAATTTCTCTATTTTGTCTATATTATTTAGTGCCAAATAATGTAACTTTCCATTGTACAATGCCAAGATGCATTAACCCTCACACGAAATTGTATTAAATTCCTCAAAACATATGCAAATACATATACACATATATATATGTACTGAATTCCTCATTTCATATTTAAAAATATACATATAGGTAGATATATATATCCATATATACAGACCAAGACCACCGTGGCTTGTTTGAGAATGTAACAAAAATTTTGCTTGTGTTGTATCAATATGTTTTATGATATTCTTTTTTTCCAGTTTCGCAACTTAGGAAATTTTTCATTATCGTAGTTTCCCTATTCTATTCTCCATATTTTAGTAAAAATGGTCATTGAATTCACAAGCTAGCTATTACATAGATGCCAACTATTACATAATGAACAATTTGCTTTGTGGAACCTTTCTGCTTCCGCGTATTGAGGCAACCAAATCCACCATTGCTAACCCATGTGATTAGCAAGCTCCACTGCTTTCATAAACAACCCCAGACAGTTTGTTGCAAGGAGCTTCAAGTAGATGAGAAAAAAAAGAATATCATGAAACATATTGATACAAGATTCAAGCTATGTTCTTGGTAATAAATATTGAAGAAAAATAGAGAAATTGTATAAGAGGTGTTAGAATAACACTTATTTGCTACTAAATATTATTGATAAAAAGGGAAATTTTATTGAATTCCTTGAAACATAGACAAATACATATATATACATATATATATATATATATATGTATTGAATTCCTCGTTTCATATTTAAAAATATACATATAGGCAGATATATATATCCATATATACAGACCAAGACCACTATGGCTTGTTTGACAATACAAAATCAATTTATATATACACATGTATATCTAAACAAATGTGTATGCTATATTTATTTGTATTTATGTAGACTTTGATTTAAAAAGAGTTAAAAATAGCATATGTAAGTATTATTTAGCTTTTGAGAAAATCGTTACAATACAACCATAACATTCAATGATATAGCATTGAGATGTTGTTAATAATAGAGCATTTAATGGTGCAATATGTGTAACATGTTCATAAAAAAGCTGTAAAATTATTTGTACTTTGGCAGTATAATGTGCCTATCGAAATTGAATACATTAAAAACACCAAAAACAATGCACAAAACTATATTTCAAGCCAGTAACAATGTAATTTTTAAGGTTGCAAACATTGAATATTGCATTTTCTTGCTCCCGCCATCTTGATTGCCATTGTCCAATACCAAGAGCAACCATTTACAATTCCTCTTTTTTGTTCAAAGGTGGCCAAGAGCCCTTATTGCATATAAATTTTATTAAGCTGCAATGTTTAAAACATGTTGTTGACTTGCTGAACTTTCACCCTTTGCTTATTGTTCCTTCTTGCCGCTATGCACCTTTGAAATTATGCCTATTTTTACGGAGGTCCTTGCTTGGCATGCCAATGAATACATAGTCAGGAATAAATATAGTATACACATCTATTTAGATATAGTAGTGTATATATAAATAGATATATACATGTGTACATATGGATATATATATATATATATATATATATATATATATATATATATATATATATATATATATATATATATATATATATATATTTGGTTATATGTGTGTTTTTTAAATGTGTAGACAAAGGGGAAATTCAATGCATATATGTACTTAATCATTTTTATTCTCATTGTTATATATCCTATTGTTTGGATAAGAAAGGATGAAGGGACCGGCTAGCAACATATACAAATATCCACATATATAGGTATGTGTAGAAATATAGTAAAAACTGCATGCATACATATATAAGCAACCTCAAAGATAAACATATACATATAGGGATATATACATTTGCATTTATCATTTTTATTCAAGTGTTGTTGTATCTCTTATTGTTTGGACAGTATTAAAAGTGTATTTTTATTCTTGTTGTTGTATCCCCTGCAATTTGGACAGTATTAAAAGTGGAATGGTTATATACCCATTTTCATTTAATCAAATTAGTAAAATGGTTGACAGATTATCAATATTTCTAAGTTGTCTACCAGTTGCCATTGGACGTTGCAATACATTAATATTTTATTTTTATTGTGAAATAGAGCTCTCAATCAATCAACTCAAATTGCAACATTTTCTCCCTATAAAAGTTCTCAGAACTATGTCTTCAAAATCAGGCTTTGTGGATGGGTCTCCAAAGCCCCCCAAGGTTGATTTGTTGACATCCCCCCTAGGTTCCGTTGTAGAGTTCGGCTCTGAGGGTGCAAACCACGAACCTTTAGATTATGATTCCATAAGTTTATATTTCATTTTTCTTATACTTGTTGCAAATTTATTGTTATTGTTTCCTTCCTCTTTTGTATTCAACCTGAACATTTCCTTTCAGTGTCTTTAATTTTATGGTTCTCAAATAGAGAAACACACACCACATACCCTTTCCTATTTATGTTTCTAGTTTTCTTGGATTTTAGGTGTATACACACATGGTTGGTCCTGGTAAAGCATATAGCTGTGGAAGTGGATACACATTGATCTTTTCCAACACATTAAAAACATCCCTTTGCAACCTTTGTTTTCCTTACTCTTTTTATCCACTTGGTGTGATCAAGTACATTTTCCTCGATTGAACTTGTCTTTGTAGGATGCAAAGAAATGACCAACTTTGAATTCATAACATTCTACAACATTGCAATCAGATGTTGTTAATAAGAAAGCATTTAATAGTGCAGTATGTGGAACATGTTCATAGCAAAGCTGTAAAATTGTCTATACTCTGCCACTACAATCTCTTTATCATAACTGAAACAATTGAAAAATACCAAAAATAGTGCATAGAACTATTTCAAACAATTAGTTGTCATATTTGCACATCTTTGGCGTTATGTTGATCAAACCCAAAAATACTCAAAAACATTAGAATTAATAACAAAGCATTTTATAATGTAGTATAACCTGGGCAATAGAATTGAACTATAGTATTCAATGGTACAACATTTAGAGTTAATAACAAAGCATTTTATAATGTAGTATGTGCAACATGTTCATAGAAAAGTTGAAAAATTGTTTGGACTGTGCTAGTACAATGTGTTTATTGAAAATTGATACATTGAAAAACACCCAAAATAGTGCACAGACTATGATAAGAGCTTTGAAGCGCATGATCATAATTTAAGGAAACCATTCAATAGTATCCTTCCTATTATGCTGGTAATTACAATGAAATAGTGAATGAATTAGTTTGTGTATGCAATGGTTAGATCCTTTGTTTATTTGTGTGTGTGTGCATGCAGCATGTATATATGTATATATGCATATGTATCTATATATGTGTATGTATATGTATATGTATATGTATATGTATATGTATATGTATGTATATATATATATACACACACACACATGTACATGTATATGTATATGTACATGTATATGCATATATATGTATATGCACATGTACACATGTATATGTATATGTATGTATGTATATGTGTATATGTATGTACATATATATATGTATATATGATATATGTATATGTATGTATATGTATATGTATGTTACATATATGTAGATATCTCGATATATGTATATGTGTATATACATATATATATTACATATAATATATATATGTATACATATATATATATGAATATATATATATATATGTATGTATATGTATACATACACAAATATATATATATGTATATGTATATATATACATATATACACACACACACACACACAAACAAGATGTGTGTGCCACCTTTGATCAATTTCTAGCAATTGTAACTATATATATAAAATACTGCATGTGTTTGGATGCAAACCAACCAAAATTTTGAAAGAGAGTCCTGTAGATTAACATTGTTGTGTGCATATTTTCATGGTGAATTTAAAACAATTTGTATTGCTAAGAATAGAGAACCCAACAAACAATAACAAAATTGTCTTCCATGTCTAAAGTTGAGAAGGATGCAAAGCAAACAAATAACTTCAATGCTGCACTTGATTCGAGCTACACTATTTGGTACTAAATATTATAGACACATTGGGAAATTGTAAAAGAGCTATTAGAAAAACACTTAAGAATCATAGGAAAATGAAAGATGATTGAAAACCCACATTAAATAGAACTTTAAAATATGGAGAATAGAAGAGGTGAATTATGATAATTTGTAAACACATTGGTCACAAAGAACATATAACATTTTCTATTCACACAAAACACAAAACTGAACATACCTTCATAGCTACTACACCAATTTTATCTTCTATACCTTTATGTTTTCATACTAACCCTTTGCATATATATATGCAATTTCTCCTATGTTAATGTGCATTTAAAAATATATATATATGTAGGGGAAATTGTATTTGTATGTTTATGTAGTATAACATTCAAAAAAATACATTGTTCACAAAAAGCATATAACATGTCTCATCCACACAAAATGAAAAAATGAACATACCTTCATAGCCACTAAACTAATTTTATTTTGAATGTCTTTATTCTTTATCTTACGACGATACGTATTGTATATATATATATACAGCCCTATTGATGAAGAGTATTATTCCTAAGACAAGCGATTATTACATAACAACTTCCTTGTCAATTCAAATATATATATATATATATGCAACTGCTCCTATTGACAAGTATTGATACAAGACAAGTAGTGTACATAACAACTGCCTTGTCAATTCAAAATTCAAGCTACATTCTTTGCTACTAAATATTATAGACAAATAGAGAAATTGTATAAAAGGTATACTTCCTCCTATTGTGTTCATTTCCATCGTGCAACAACATAAAAAAGAATTTTCCACTCTGATTTCGCCTATCTAGGCAACCCAACCCTCCAACACTTCCATCCCATGTGCTAAAAAAACTCCACCTCCATGGACTGTCATGGTGAACAACCTTGGGAAACTTGCCGCCGACCTTCTAGACATATTCATTTCAAATGATGAGGAATGTTTTGCACGCCTTGGCTAATGAAAATCCTGGTGGGAAACTCCGAATAGATAGGCTAAAGATAATTTGATGGGTATGGAAAACTTAGGGTATATAGGCACAAAAAAATGCAAAGCGCAAAATAGTTGAACAACTTTGGATTGGTTGGTTGCTTCTAATGTTTTATTCTTCTAAATGTGGCATATAACAATAGTGAAATAGTGAAAATGGTCAACACAAAAATTTGTAGAATACTTGTATATATATTTTTATATATTCCAATGTTCAAACCATGTTACTCCTCTTGTGATCATCCATATATATACATTTATATACACATGGATACACATATATTTTGTTATATTTTTATGTGTAATTACTACTTTAAATATATCTATGGTTATACATGTATATTCATATATTCTAATATGGTTGAGCTTGTATGTATATTCCTAGGCTATCCTTATTTATTCAAGTTCAATAGTCCAATCAATTGTTGAATTAAAAAAGGATTAAAAACAACAACAAAATAATTTGAACTATAGCCAGCATAAAGAGAAAATTTGTGCAAAGTGTCATACAAAATACTTGCAACAAAGGCTAACTGCAACAAGCACACTTGCAGGTCTGCCTACTGTTAATCTTCCCTCACAACTCCTTTTGCCCCATATTGTCTTCTTCACCTAGGTTGCCAAAGTGTGGATGGTAGTTTGGACATAAACATACCGATATCAATGTCACAAAATATGTTCAATATACAATCTTAGATCAATCCCCCCACTGCACTAGTGCACCAACAACACCTCAAAGAAATTTTCAATGATTTCTACCTTTCTTTGGTGAAACGGTTCTGGCCCTGCATAGATGCATTGTTGAACCTTGCTGTTTTCCATATATGCAAATAAAACTACATTGGGATGCACACTCATATTAGGTTCAACAACCACGTGTGCTAGATGTTATTATGAAAAAGGCTCCCACCGTTTTAGCTCTGTAAATGGCATGGACCTAGGCCCACAACCATTCTTGCTAAAAAAGCTCACACAGGTTGAAGAAATGATTATTGCTAGGGTGGCTCTAGTTTTACAAGTGTCCCACACTAGAGGAGGGTAGTTTAAAAACAATGGTCACACGATAATATTTCCTCAAGATATCTTGAGCATTGCAAAAAAATTTCCACACCGATTACAAGACCTTGAGGTTGTGATCGTACGATGGACCACCATTGAAGGTGGGAACTATGACTGCTATGTTAATAAACATCATGTCATGGATGCATTGAAATATAAAATTCAATATGACAAATACTACAATGATGTTGAGATTGATTTTGAGGCTCTTAATATGTTACCTGATTGTTGCTTGATGTCTCCAATTTCTTGCATACAATAGAGAAAGTTTCTGATGAAGAGATGATGCCATCAAATAGCTTAACAAATGTTCCTGAACATGAAAATGGATCAACCTTTTCATCATTTATCCCTTTATTTCCAAATGCTACACGAGAGCTCCAAACATTTAATAGGTATTACAAATTGGAAAAAAGGAGAAGAATATCTTGTGTTGGCTTGAAATTAGCTCTTCTCCTGTTAATGAATACATCACCAAAGGTTTATTTACAATGGCTTTTCCAACATTGTTCCCCACTAGAGCAACACTTCCCCTCCAACCAAGGAATATTCAAATTCAGTTGCACGAATATTCCCTCCACTTAATGGGATATTTTGACCAAAGATTTGGAAAACATGTCAGGTTTAGGTATTTCTTCTACAACTTGATAATGAGACATCACAATCAACAAAATATTTTGGTCTTCTTCAAAGCGGATTTGGAAGATAAAATACTAAAGTCTTTGTCTGCATTGCATGAACAACTTCAAGCTGCTCTTGATGACCAAATAGCAAAGAAACTAATGCATTTTGGTGCATCATTATGTGGGACCCGCTCTTTTTGGAACTCTTGCCAGGCCCAACTATCTGCAATGATTGAACAACTTGGGATACCTACCCTTTTTTTCACTCTGAGTTGTGCAAACACAAAATGACCTGATCTAAAAAATGTTTTCTCTTCTGTGGTTTGTTTGGTGATGGAGCCTTCAACAAAGACCTTGATAGAATTAGTGTTATTCAAAATCCACATATAACATCTTTATATCTACATCATAGATTCTCAATTTTCTGTGAAGAGGTGATTGAAAAGATTTTGCACGCAAAAGATTACTGGTATATATATGAATGGAAACATTGTGGCTCTGCACATGTGCATGGTTTTTTATGGCTTCTAGAAGCCCCAAACATGGACACTCTTGATTGGTCCAATCACCATGATGTTACCATGGCAAGGAATTTTTTTGATAGATATATTTCAACTTGGAATCCACGTTGCCTTGCACAAAGATATCTTAGAATGTATCATTGTTCTAAAGAAAATCCATGCTTACTTTCCATGAGCCAGATTCTTTCTAGTGATCCAATCATAGATTACGAAGATTTGCTAAATATAGTTCAAAGGCACACAAAATGCTCTTAATATACTTGTTTAAGGAAAAAAGGAGAGAAATTACAATGCTGATATAAAGCACCTTGGCAGCAACAACTTACCTCTACATTGACATATGATGTTGAGTCTAATAAATCCTACAAGCCAACAAGAAATGATGATCGCCTAAATATTCATAGCCCACCCATGCTTGCAATTTGGCATGCCAATGTTGACTTCCAACTAGTTGTTTCTAGGAAAATTATATTAAATTATCTCTAAATATGTAGCTAAATCTGAGAAGAAATTAGAAAATTACCTTGATATGTTGAAAGACTTGCAAATACAAATATAGTTGAGGATAGAGCACTGCTTGCATATCAAAAATTCATGATGAACATTCTTGTGGAGAATGACAACTCTACACAGGAGACATGCCATATGTTACAAAAATTTCCCCTTGTCACATCAAGTCAACAATATGTTTGCTTGAATGTTCGCAAAAAGGCATGGTTCTATATAAATAAATATGATGCTGATGAAGGCCTGCCAAAAAATTATATTCATTGCTATATGCAAAGGCCTCCAAAGCTGGGTGTTGTATCCCTAATTGACTTGGTTCACTTATATACACTTTTAGACCAGTGCAAAAAGGACAAATGAAAACCGAGACACCAGCCTACAATTGTTCTTGTGTAGCCCTTATTCAAGACTGCTCCCCTTGAGGATATAAAAATATTTGACACATTTTGTTGGACTGAAATTATGTTATACAAACCTTTCTAAAACATACACACAGATATAGGTCTTTCCAAACAAGACATAATACAAAATTGGAAAGTTTTTAAAATAGCTGGTTATCATCCTTGGCATGTTAATATAATTCTAGTTGCATCCACGATTGAAGAACACCATGGTAGCAGTGATAATTTGAACCATCAACCTTCTATGGATTAATATGAAAGGGAAGTTTTATCTTGACTTGGTGTAACTACTAACTTTAGTATAAATCAACTTCAGCTGTTGGGTAGGCGAGACTTTGATATGAACCATTCATGGAATACAAACCATGTGCTTGAACAACTTCATATTATTGCTTTGCAGTTCATCCCATCGACCAAGGAACAACATGAGCAAGCTATGATACAATCCTTTCCTATAAATACATTAGCCCATTAGCTTTCACCAAAACAACAACTAGCTCTTCAAATCATCCAATCCCATCTCATGCAACCTTCTCCCAGAGGCCCTCTCCGCATGATCATTCAAGGAACAACTGGAACTAGTAAATCCTTTTTGATAAATTATATAAGACAACAAATAAATTCCTCTACTACTAGATGCACTAGCCCATTGCTCACATTGGCCCCTATAGGTGTTGCTACCTACAACATTTGTGCCTCCATAATCCATACAACCCTTTGCATTCCCATAAAGGATATGAATCCTTTGCAAGGCCAACCATTGACAATATTCCAAAAACAATTTAAATATATTCAATACATTTCAATAGAGGAAATGAGTTTTCTAGGTTTGAAGTTGTTGCTCAAAATAGATAGCCAGTTGCGCCAAGCATTCCTTGATAACCAAAGGCAACCATTTGGTTGTGTTTCTATCATCCTTGTTGGTGATCTTTCCTAGTTGCCACCAATCATGAATACACCTATTTATGCCTCATGCTCATCGGCTGTAGCTTTATAGCATACTTTCACAGTCTCTGTAACATTGGACACTACTTTCTTCCAAAAAGGAGATAGTCCTGCCCAACAAAAGTTCCAGACAATCCTTCTCCATATAAGAAATAGTGAGGCTCTCCATGATGACTGGGAAGAGCTTATGAAACAAACAAATAAAATGCTCTCGCCCACATAAAGAGAACAATTTGATGTTGCAACACATTTTTTTGCCATAAACAACTTAGTCACATTCCACAATAAAAGATGATCAAATAATTAAACCTACCCATAGCCATTAGCACTGCTCGAGCAGCACAATAAAAGACATCTAATTATGGAGATGATGACCATTTTCTCCCAGAACTGCTACTTTGTGTTGGTGAATAGGTGATGCTAACAACAAATTTGTGGATTCAAGCAGGTCTAGTCAATGGATCCCTTGGTCTTGTTACAACTATTGTGTACAATGCACATTGCAAACCACTAGATCCTCTTGACTATGTTCTTGTTCGCTTCCAAAATTACATTGGCCCACCATGGGACCCACAAAACCCAAGAGACATCCCCATCCCAGCTATAACTAGAGGTAGTCAAACACAAATTCCACTCACCATGGCATGGGTAATTACAATACATAAAGCACAAGGCTTAACATTAGACAAAGCAATGATAAACATAAGCAACAAAGAAAGGCGGGGGTTAACTTTTACAACTATCTCTCATGTTAAATCAATTGAAAGACTCTGCATTGATCCAACATTCTCATTTGAGAGATAATCCAAACTAAGCAACAATAGATACACTGCTCGACATCGCAATGAAGAGGCGTGGTTGGAACAAATCCAGCCCCCGCCAAATGCTTATTCCCCTCCTTGTGTTCCATATTATGAACAAGGTTCCAAAAGATTTATTCTCACATTGGCTCCACACTATATACCATCCTCTTTTGAAGGATTTTAAGCTAAATTTTATAGAAACACACCAAGTAATAACCTGTGCGAAATGGGTATAATGCCAAAGATGCATAGAGATACCAAGGAACAATAAGAAGAGGGTAAAACTTGTACAAGTCAGTGGCACGTTTTGATCATTCTAGTGTATTAAAATATATATTCAACTATTCCAAAAACATTTTCAAGAATATTGTGTTGTATTTGACTAATTATTTTTAAATTATGCACTTATGCTCTATTTTCCATTTTCTGTGCCTATATACTCTAAGTATTATTGCCACATTAAATTGCCCCTGTTTATTCAATGCTTTTCCATCCTCTTCAACCTTGCACATTAAATATAATTTTCTTCCTATTTACTGTCTTCTATACCTTCAACAATACAATTTTTGTTAAATTCACTATGCAAATATGCACCCATAAATATTAATTTTCCCACTTCTCCTTTCAACATTTCATTGTTTCATACTTTTGTATATGGCATTCAGAAGAATACACTCTTCTGTAAATTCCTCCTATCCATGTTTGTCCAAGTGTCTTTAAATTCCATGATGTCAATTCTTTATTAGGATACCTACAATTCTCTTTTAGCTGATTTTAACATGCAGTAATCTAAACATATAGTTGTAGCTGTTACAAATTGATACATATGCACATACAAACAACATTAAGTGTCAAAGATTCATAGAGATACCAACCAACAATAAGTAGAGGCCAAAATTTCTATAAGTCAGTAACATGTTTTGAACATTCTAGTTTATTAAACTATATATGCACATACTCTAGAAATTTTTTCAATGTGTTGCATTTGACTAATAAGTTAAATTTTTTGCAACAATGTTCTATTTTCCATTTTCTGTGCCTATATACATTGAGTTTTGTCATTTTTCCTTCATGCTTTTCTTGCACATATTATTATGTGTTCTTTCTAGCTTTTCAATTAGTTTTATTTGATTCAAATAGCTAACAAATGTTGATCTACAAAATTCTCCTTTGAGCATTTCAATGTTTTGCTCTTCCTATATATTGCATTAAAAAATATATAGTCTTGTCTACATTGAATTTTTTGTCTAATATATGATAATACTCCATGCAATTTGCGATGGGTTTCCCGAACCTATTTACATGGGTTGGTGGTGGTGCAGTTGGTTGCCTTGATCAACAGAAACAAAATGGTAAGTATTTGATCACGTGAGGGTTGATGCATCCTAGCATTGTTGTACGATGGCATGGGAGGGACTAAATGCAATATTCACTATTGTAGTATGAGGATGTATATTGTTTTGGTTGCATTGTGAAATGAGGCACCATGGCATTGCTTTGATATCAGACTATTGAAAAATCTTGCCATCCACCTTCATTAGATACCAGATTATAGGGTTTTACAACTGTTGTGCTCCACAATCTATAGTGTTTGGCCTCTTGTTATTGTTGTAAGCTTTTTTGCAATGTATTTTTGCCGTTCCATACACATCTAACTAGAGACTTCTATTTTGATATATTCAAATAAAATTTTGCTTTACATAGTACTATCATGTTGGGCTCAATGCAAGAATAGATGGACAAGGAGAAATGAAGCCCATTTGTGGGACAATCGGTATCTAAAAATGACCATAGTTGTAAGCATAAACAAGGTTTGTTTTATAAATTTATATTTTATTGAGTTATACATTCAACCCTTTTCTTCCTGCATGGCTAGATAGGCTCCATATATTTGTCGCTATATATATATACATGCATGCACAAATTCTTACATGCACTTGACTACAATAAACATAATCTATTGTACACATGACATTTGTCCATGTTTCTACAATTATCTTTTTAGCTTATGGAAAAAATTATCTATAGGTGTCGAGAGATTCTATTCATGGTTGGGTTGATGGAAATCCTGGTGGAAATTTCAAACAAATAGCCAATAGGTAAATGCCAACTGTTACATAGATTGCTTGTCTTGTATCAATACGTTTCATGATATTCTCTTTTTCTCATTTTTTTGAAGTTGTCTATAACAAGCTATTCATTTTCATAGTTTAGCTCTTGTATTCTTCATCAAACATAACATTGACCTATACCTTTCAACTAGTTTCTATTATTTTTGCCTCTAGTTATTGTTCCTTGTTATCTCTATTCATCTTTGGTGCTATATGAATTTTGTACAAAAAAAGCTCTATATAACAAACTGTTCATAACTGTAGTTTTCACCTTCTATTCTCCATATATGTTAAAGTTGTATTTAAAATACATTTTAGATCATCTGTCATTTGATAAATTGTAAAAGAGTTGTTAGAAAAACACTTAAGAATCACAGGTAGATGACAGATGATCAAAAACCCACATTAAATAGAACTTTAAGAGAGGTAGAAAAACATACACAAACCAAAAAAATAGAAAGTAGGCCAAAGGTTTCCGTTCATCTGCCATTTACGTGTGATTCTAATGTGTTATTATAATACCTCTTATAGTTGTTACATAGACTACTTGTGTTGTACCAATATGTTTCATGATATTCTTTTTTCTTCATCTGTTTGAAGCTCCTTATAACAAACTGTTAATTTCTGTGGTTATTTTGTTTGGATGGAGCATGTTATATGTCTTCTATCAATATGTTTCATGATATTATTTTTTCCTCATCTGTTTGAAGTTCCTGATAACAAACTGTTGTTCATGATATATTTTTTTCAGTTCCCCATAACAAAATGTTCATTGTCATAGTTTGCCTCTCATATACTCCATATTTTAAAGTTCTATTTAATGTGCTTTTTGTCTGTAATATTTAGTAGCAAATAAGTTTTATTCTAATACCTATTATACAATTAGAAAGACACTTAATAATCACAGGAAAAGGACAGATGATAGGAAACCTACATTAAATAGATCTTAAGAACATGGAGAATAGAAGAGGTGAACTACAATAATGAATATTCTATTATGGGGAAGTGGATATTGATACAACACAAGCAATCTATATAACAGTTAGCTTGTCAATTCAAAATTCAAGATACATTATTTGGCATTAAATATTATAGACAAAATAGATAAATTGTAAAAGAACTATTAGAAAAACACTTAAGAATCACAGGCAAATGACAGGTGATCAAAAACCCACATTAAACATATTGATAAAAGACAAGCAGTCTATGTAACAGTTGGCTTGTCAATTGAAAATTTGAGCTACGTTCTTTGGTAGTAAACCCACATTAAATAGAACTCATAAAGCTAATGGGTAGCAATAACTTGTGCGAAATTATAGACAAAATAGAGAAATTGTAAAAGAACTATTAGAAAAACACTTAAGAATCACAGGTAAATGACAAATGATCGAAAACCCACATTAAACATATTGATACAAGACAAGCAGTCTATGTAACAGTTGGCTTGTCAATTGAAAATTCGAGCTCCATTCTTTGGTAGTAAACCCACCCTAAATAGAACTCATAAAGCCAATAGGTAGCAATAACCTGTGCAAAATGGGTATAACGCCACAGACTTAATTGAAAATTCAAGCTACATTACTTGGCACTAAATATTATAGACAAATAGAGAGATTGTAAAAGAGCTATTAGAATAACATTAAACAACCACTAAACTAATTTTATCTTCAATATGTTTATGCTTTCATACTAGTCCTCTGCATATATATAGATGCAATTACTCCTATGTTAATCTAAAATTTCTCCTATGTTAATGGGTATAACACCAAAGATGCACAAAGATAACTACAAACAATAAATGAAGGGAAAAAAAATTACTGCCCTAGCCATATTTTTTGATGAAAGAAAGAAGATTTAATTGTAATTTCTCCATCCATACAGACCCATAATCTCTTTGAAGCCTCCAAAATGGGTATAACACCAAAGATATAAACATATAACAAGGAAAATAAGTAGAGAGTGAAAGATATGAAAAATAAATTAATCATTCTAACACCTCTTATACAATTTCTCTACTTGTCTTTAATATTTATTACCAAAGAACGTAACTCGAATCTTGTATCAATATGTTTCATGATATTCTTTTTTTCTCATCTTTTTGAACTGGAGACCCATCCAAAAAGCTTGATTCTGCAAACTATAGAAGACTATATAATAACTAAAAAGGTTCATCTAACTTCACAAACATATATATCAATATAGATTTTGCTTTTCAAGTGCTTATATTTGCATTGCATGGCTAAGATGTATATGCAGAAATGTGTTTGTGAAACATGGGCACATATAACAACCAATAACTAGAAAGGAAAAAAATGTAGTCATGTACGAAATGAAAACCAAGCCGAAGGTGACGATTTTTACAATAGGCTGCTATGAAACCGACACCACAATGGCTCTTTCGACGATGCAACTTGCACAACAACACAATAGAAAATTAGTGCTGAATTTTGCATTGGATTTTAGTGTATTTGAGTCCATCATTTGGAGTCATTTGATGGCACAAAAATCAGTGAAATAGAGTTTCTTTGTTTCATCCCCAATTTTTGTTTTGTGTCATCTTTAGCACCCACTTTCGCACTAGATTTTGCACTTGAAATTTGGTGCTAGCAATAGCATCTCCTTTAGTGTTGGGAATAGCACCAAAAATTAACATCAAAAAGAGCGCCTAAATTGGCACCCAATTTGGCTTCCAATTTTGCTTCCATGTCTGCTCCCATTTTTGCTTCTAGTTTTGCTCCCAGTTTTGCTCCTAGTTTTACTTCCAGTTTTACTTCCAACTTTGCTTTCAGTTTTGCTTCCAGTTTTCCGATGAAAGAGTTTGAGCGAGTTTGCTGAGCTGAGCGATGAGCGCCTCCGAGTATTGAGCGGAGTCGAAAGTCGACGGAAGCCGACGATGACGATGTCGAAAGCGAGTCGACGAGCCGACGGAGTCGACGAGTCGGCGATTGATTCTGGCGTGATGCCGACGGACCGGCGGATCGATGGATTTTGATGTCGACTTAATTTCTCGATGATTTGTTCGATTTATCTCCTGTTTGTTGATGCCCACTTTGTTTCTAGTTTTGTTTCCCTAATGCTCCTTCCAATTTTCCCTTCCATGAGCCTAATTTTGTTTCTAGTTTTTTTCCCAGGGTTTGTTTCCAAGATTTCTATTTTTGTTTTGTTTCCTATTTTCCCATTGTTTCCTTGCTCTTCTAAAATAAAGCTTCTTGTTTTGTTTCCCTTTTGATTCTAAAAAAATACCTCTCTTGTTTTTCTTGATTTGTTTCCACCTTGCTTCTAGGTTTCTGTTTCTAGTTTTCTACCAATTTTGCTTCCAAGATTTCTTCTAGTTTGTTTCTAGTTTGGCTTCTATTGTTGCTTCATTTTTTTCTTCTAAAAATGCTTCTTGTTTTGCTTCATTTATTAATTTAATATGTTTTAATTCAATTTAATTAGTTAAATATATGATGCCTCTTAAATAACTTATATGATTATAGAGTAAGTAATTTAATTATTTAACTCATATGATTAAATAACAAGATAATTATTATAACATGATCATCATCTATAATTAAAACAAGTGAGTCAAATATCTATAATTTAATTGAATTTGACAACATCCATCCTGAGCAGTAAATTAAAATCATCATACGTAAGAAATATCCATCCAAAAATCATCGACCACTTTTAATATATATATAAATTGACAATTCAATATTGATAAGATCATCATCATATATAACTAAAACAAGTGAAAGTTAAATATGCCAGTAGATCAATAACATGCGAAAATGATACATGTCCAAAAGTTGACATAAGTCAAAATGATACATGTACAAATGATATAAGTAAAAATGATAAATTATTTAACTCAAATTGATACAAGTCAAGATGATACATGTCCAAATGATATAAGTGAAAATGATAAGTGCCAATATGATACAACTCAATAATATGGTACTGTAGGCCGTGAAAATGATACATATGATAGTAACCATGAAAAGAGGCATCCTAATGATATATCAATAATGATCCATGATGTAGTCTATATGATCATGAATGTCACTGGATACTAGTAGCAACTGCCTCATCATCATCACCACCATTGTGATCATCATCATAACAATATATCAACAATGATCCATGACGTAGTTTATATGATCATGAATGTCACTGAGTACTACCAACAACTACCTCATCATTGTCATTATCATCATCATCATCATCATTGTCATCGACCTTAGTGTCTTCTGTATCTATGTCATCATCATCCTCTTCCATGTGATCTATACCGGCATAACCAATATTTTCTGGATCTATATCATGATGAGGATCATCTTGATCTTTTGGAAGACCTGTGTTCTACAAAAAAAAATCATTTAAAATGAAAAGTTATTATTTATTTCATGCAATAATTTATTTTTCTGTTATATATCTAATATTGAAACATATGAGATGAAACCATAATCATATTACATCATATCAAAGTGCACATACCATAATAAAATTTCAAAAAATTTACAGCTAATATGTGATTCCAATGATGTAAAACATGCAACAATTCTAATAAACGTTAGTAAAGATCATAATTTTTTTTTATACAATTTAACTATCAACTGTGAATTCTATTCCATAACCTTAAGTTCCAACCCTCTACAAAAAATGAGGAGACTGCAAGAAGATTGGCTGTAGGGGGCATTGGTATAGGAGATGGACATGGCTCTTCCAAGCCATCCACTGAGATGGTTTCATACAAAAATATGGAAGATGTCCCTATTTCTAGAGAGCTCATGATTTAGGTTGATATGAAAAATGATGATGTTATGGTACCCATATATGGCATCATGGTTCCATTTCATGTAGCCACCATCAAGAGTGTTACAAGCCAACAAGATGGAGGGAATTCTTATATAAGGATAATTTTCAATGTTCCAAGTACCAACTTTAATGCCAACTACATGCCAACATTGAAATTCCCTAGTAGTATTTATGTTAAGGAAATTTCCTTTAGATCTAAGGATTCAAAGCACATCAACAATGAGGTACCAATTATTAAATACCACAAATGATTTGTAGCAATGAAAGATTCTAAAAAGGAAAAGAGAGCTACACTGGTGACTTAGGAGAAACTTTAGCTTTCAAAAACAAAGGCAATTAGGCTGACATACTTGTGGATCAGGCCAACATTTGGTGGAAGAGGAAGAAAGATGACTAGAACTTTGGAGGCCCACCATAATAGATCACGGTATTCAACCATGAGAGCAAAAGAGAGAGATGATATCATGTATCAAAAAATTAAGCATGCATTCTTCCAGCCAGCGGAGAAGGAGATGATTACTTTGCTTCATTTTCATTTGCATAACCATATCATGGTGTGGGAACCAAGAAGACCAAGGATGTCTAGTTTTATGTGGAGGTAATGGATGTGGTCCAGACTTTAGGAGGGGAAAGAAGGTCAATGTATGATCTTGATGAAATTGAGGAAGAACAACAAGAGAGGGACAAGAAAAATAATATCAATGCAGAGTTTCAAGGATTTGTCAAGCCAACAAGAGAGCTATGGGAGAAACCTCATCTAAAATATTTTGAACTAGAGTTTGATGTTCCATTTAGAGAGCTTGGTTTTCATGGATTTCCTTTCAAAGCCTTTGATTTTATTGTTCCTATGGTAAAATTTTTGGTAGAGTTGGTGGAATTACCTTTCTTAGTAATAACTATTAGTGAGATTGAAATTGTTAACCTTGAGAGAGTAGGACTTGGGCAAAAGGAATTTTATATGGCTATTGTTTTCAAAGACTTCAAGCGAGATGTACTCTGCATTGACGCCATTCCTCAATCTTTGCTTGATGGAATCAAGGAATGGATGAACTCCATGGATATAAAGTATTACGAAAGCATAATGAACTTGAGCTGGCGGCCAATTTTGAAGACTATTACTGATGATCCAGAAAAATTTATTGAAGATGGTGGTTGGGAATTTTTGAATATGGAAGCTAGTGATTCTGATTCTGATAATTCAAAAGAGTTGCATCAAGGATATGAACCCTCTGATGTAGAAGAGGAATTAGAATCATATGAGGAGGGTTTAGAAGATGAATCTCTTGTGGAGTTAGATGAGGACAAGTCTGACAGTGAAGAGGAAAGGTGACGACGAAAGGTAAAAGCTATAGGGAAGTCTCAAGCACCTAATAGTAGAGATTCAAGAGGAATTCCTTCCAAGAGGAATAAAGTCAAATGAATTGAGTTCATCTACATCCTTCTACTATTTATTCATGCACATAAATGGTTCAACTATTTATGCAAATGATGCATATATGTTAACTTGATCAATGCTGTTACTTCGGCAGTTTGACTTCTATGACAACCAGCCATTAGGCCATTCTATGCAGGAGCACGTTTTTGTTTTTAGTTAGCTTTTTTGGATAGATCTACTTGGTGTTAAGGACATTCTATTTATCTTTTGAATGTTAAGAAGTCTAGTATTACACGCTTCTCTATGTTGATCAGATTAGGTTGCAAGTTTTTAACTGTTGATTTCTTTATTTATGGAGCTTTTTAACTTGGAAGCTAGGAATTTACTGCCTTTTTTAAAATTAGATGGACAAATTAAGTGTCTGGTTAGCTATGCCAAGTGATGTAGACTACAAGGATGTGTTAGATCTATAAGATGCCTACCAAGATGCATCAAAACATTCTTACATGTTAAAATAATGGCAGCATCGTGAGGAAGGATGACAAAGATGCATGTGAATCACTTAGTAGAATGACAACATGAATTCAAGGAAGCACTCCTTGAGATAACATGTTGGAGAGAAAAGAAGATAAATCAAATCTTGACATGGGACTGAGTTACTCAAATGATACAACTCATAACTTAAATGAGGACACTTAAGAGATATTAAAAGACAATGGTCATTAATTAAAAGATGCGATGAAAATAATTAGGCATTAATGTCACCCACTACCCTTTAAGGAAAATAATATTTTTTTCCTCAACATGAAATAATGGGACAATTGAGTGGGATCTAGGGCCAACAGAGAAGCACTTTAGAAATCATCCTACGCATCAATAAACAACTCAACACAAGAAATGCAAATTGACATTAACACAACAATATCCAACTATGTTATTGAAAGTCAATTATTGATACCTTTTTCTTTGGATGCCAGCCATATTTCTCCTCCTGTCAAAACATGGCACATAGACTAGCTAAACTAATTAATATGCAATAATTTACTTTTTCCTAGGGAATTAAAAAAATATCATTTAACATATTAAATATACTTACAAATTTATAGATCAAGGCCTGTAAACCTTTTTGGCCAGTGTGATGCATGCCATGAAGTTTTTGAAGCCTAGCCTTGGAGGCCTTGTCCTAAAACATATACTAACTATGCACAATTTTTTTTTAAAGATCGTTTAATAAATTTGATATAATCTTATGAGAAAATTCAAATACCTGCATACTCTCCCCATTGGACTTCCTCCATGCTTCAGACTTCTCATATGATTTTACAAGCTCTTTCCATACTTTGACACTTACATCAATTGGACTTTTTTGAGCCTTAGCTCAGGAGGGATTTTTTTATCTTCTTTGTTTGGTTGCATTGAAATCTCTTGCAATTTTGAGACATTTGTAGGTTTACCTTCTTCACAGACCAAGCTGTGCCAAATTTAGTCTCCATGTCATTGATAACTGCTTTTTGCAGGTGTATGAGTATCTTTGAGAATGGAAAATGTAGATGGTCTTTGAACCGTTGAAGGCATGATTCCTTCAACCTATTCACAAACCCTTTTCTAGCATCTGTCATTCAAAATTCCCTTGAAACCACATCATATTCTATCTTGGTATTGTAGCTACCAATGCAAGATTGAAAAGATGGTGTGGTGGAAGAAGTCTATGTCCCAGGAGTGGGTGGGAAAGTGGAAGTGTCTGCTGCATGTTCTACACTCCTATATTTCACTTTTAATGATTTCCTCTTGGATCTTTTGCTCAATCTAGGACTGCTTGGGGAATCAATTGATTCCTTTTGACACGGTTGATTTGGTTGCAATGTTTGAGGGGATTCACTAGATTGGTTTTCTATGTATCTAGCAAGAATTATCCAGTGCACATCATCCAAATTGTTCACTACCTCTACCCTCAATATGGAAGCCAATGCCTCTTTATCTTTGTCAGTCACATGTCCCTATATATATATAAAATAAATTTCTTCTTTTAAATTTAAAAATAAAAAACTAAAAAGTAAAAATGATAGAAATAAGGGAAACATTTACAAATCTATAAATTGACAATGAATTACCTCATTGTGGCTAGATTCTGCTCCCTTTGTTTTCTTCCCTCTATCGTTTGACATTTTGAGGCGACCTAGGGAAAATTATTTTCATCCAGTCTTTGGAGGCAAACGAAGTATACACTGTCAGGTATGAAAGTTTTCATCCAGTTTGTGGTATGAAAGTTTTAACTTGAATGAATCTCTTTTTGGATATATAATGCCTATGAATCAATTGATTGTGCACTTGTATAGAGTATAAACATATTTGAAAGGATATAAATATATGTAAGATGAAACAAATGTATTGTAAAAAATTCAACGCTTGCAAACCTGTATAGAATGGTAATCTTTGGGGGATAAAAATGGTGCAGAGTATGGTTTTATTGAGAATTAAAATAGATAGGTCCCATGCTTGAGTCACATCCACTGATTAGAAATAAAATGAATGTTTGTGCACAATCAATTTGAAACCACGAGCTCATTGTTCTGTAAAAGAATAAGTGAAAATTAGTAATAGCTAATTTAAGCCTGAAGGTCTCACAAATTTGAGGAAATGATCTATTATTCAACTGTCATCTTAAAAGCCCTATTTCCTTGTATTGTATTGACCAACCTCTATTCCCACGGGACTTGGCTGCAATGGGGCAGATGCAATTTAATGATTTATCTTGAAAGCACTTGACTAATTTTTTATGGAAGGAAGGTCTAAGAAATCAAACCAGAAATTGAAAGCTTGGGATGGGAATGATAAGCGAATCGGGGCATTGGGGTTTCAAAAATGCATTCACTACTCTTGGATGTAGAGGAAATAATGCAATTTCTACAATTTTACCCTCCTCCTTTGCAACCACATGAGACTTGAACAATTCACATGTAAACAAAACAATATTCACAACCCTTTCTTCACAATCCTCTCCATCTAATCCAAATTTTTTTTTTTGTGGGAATTAAAAAACAAATTTTAATCTTACCTATGGTGTCACAAACTAAATTAAATTTTTGATCTACTTGCTTGTAGCCCTCCTTCGCATCATTTTTCCCTTTTTTCTCCTCTCTTCCTTCACATGGTTTTTTTCTCTTGTCATCTCTTCCATCTTAACTTGGGAAGTTTTAAATTTTTGTTCTTGATTCGGTAGTTAGCACTATAGTTGACATCGCAAAGTGTGCCTAATTTAGTGTTGCCTTTCAACAAAAAAGTAATCTATTTGGGATGCAAAAGGCAACACAAAGTTCACCTAATTTAGCGCCTAACAGTGCAAAATGATGTATTTTGCTTGGAAGTTGATAAATAAATTGATCCTCAATTGACTTCATCTTCATATGTTCCAAGGGAGCAATCATGGTTCCGTATTTAATCTATTCCTTATCCCATGTCAATTTTGTGGGTGCAAAACTAATAGAGGTTAGATTTGTGAACTCAAAAATGACCCCTATACAACTAGATGAGTCATCTAAAGTGTGAAATATATGTCAAATATATGTCTAAAGTGAGGTTTTGTGTTGGATAATATATTCGTTGAAATGATATAATTGGTGTAGTAAATATTATTTACTATGTTGTGTATTATAGGGGCAAGACGAGGCCATGCCATATCAAATGAGGATAGAACAGATGAAGTAGGACATTAGGTACTCAAATTTTGACTTAACTTAGGAAAAAATGATTTTATGGCATTTTGTGATACGTCCATATTTTTTCACAGTATTATTGAAATTTATAATGCATTTACCAATCTTGACATAAATTAATGCATGTTGTTGATTATTTTAGATGGAGATTGGAGCAACTGTAGAGCCTAAGCATTCAACTAGCAAAAGAAGAAGATATGTATGTGGATGTGGACCTAAAACTATTAAATCACGTAGATGATAGTGGGTTGAAGAGGATATGATAATGGATCTTCCAAACACAACAGATGATTGCACTAAACAAGAGGTTGGTAAGGACTGATGAGCTCGAAATATGATCATAATTTGAATATTATGATGTATTTTTAATATCCTTACTCTTATTGCTGATGGTTGTTTTAACTCTTTGATTAAAGGCTTTTTATATAAAATTGGGTAGTATCCTATAGCAACACATTCCTATATTCCTACAGCTTAACATCTCTATGTGTCTGTATTAATTTCCCTGTTTGACCTCCCGAATGATTGATATAATGCATGTGGTTTTTGGATAATGAAATGGATTTAATATGTGATTAATGAATGCGTATCATGTTATTTTCCATGTGTGCTTTCTTTCATTTATGTCGCCATGTGCATCATAGGTTGTTGAAGGAAGCATGAATGAGTCAAAGCGCACTAGATATCAGCCTTGCAGTAAAGACCATTTCTAGCATGACATCGAGGAAGTTGTTCCAGCAAAGACTCTCTGACCGGGTCGTTGGGAGGAAATCTAAATGATCATTAATATAGGAAGAGTGGAATACTAAATTCTCTTTGAATCATGTTGAACAGATATGTGTTCATTTATGAGAAGTCTGTTCCTCGGTTTCAGGATGCATTTATGTCCACATCTTTCTCTGTTAGAGTTAGGTAGTTAGTTGCTTTTCTAATATAAATAAGTGTTCCTCCTACGTGAGTGAGCAACAGAGTGTGTTAAAGTTAGTATTATAATGAGAAACAATGTTTTGTGTTAGTTTTCTTACAAGCAGAACAATCAATGTATATGATTCCAAGTTTATGAATAAAAGATGATGAAGTTTTGAGTTCAATTCTTTCATAAACTGGTTGATGCTTGCTAAGGGGGCCCACTTAGTGAGTATCTATAGTTAGTTATTTATCTCATGTTGATTATAAGTTAGATTTAATTCTTGAAGGTTTCAGTGCAAACTCAGTCTTATATTGTTCCTGCAGCATCGAGAATCCATCCCTGTGTTTGTTCCTATAGCATAATGCCAGTTCATAGTTTGTTTCTTAGTAATAGTTGTCATGATTTCTGCTTTGATTAAGTTATGTTTAAGTTAAGAAAACTTTACATTACATTCCTGCAACATAAGTAGAATTCCTTCCAAGCATTTATTTATGGTAAATTGTGACTGAACTGGTTCTTAGTACACATACAGTGCTGCTCAATTTCAAGTATACGTTCCTTGGTTTGACAATGTAAATGAACGACCATAAGAAGATGTTAGTCACCTGCTGGAATGTCCAATTCCCAGGTTAGGATTTTCCATGACTTTTATATCATTTTGTGGAATTGACCATTTTTGGCACCATTGTTGGGGATGGTGTCAAGCTAAGAACCTGTCATAGTCATTATTAGCAGTAGTTTAGTGTGTTTATTCAATCATTTTCAAATTGCTTCAATTTACAGTTAATTCTATTGCATGCATAGAAGAAGAGATGCTCTGGGAAGATTCCTCCCTAACCTTCCATTCATTGATAACAATTCTGAGCCAACTTATAATCTATTTGAGAAAGGAGGAGACCAAGATATCAATCCATTTGTTGAAAACCTGCTTGCTGAATTGCCATTTGCCCCAATTGATGAAGAACCTCAACAAAATCCATTTGCTTTGATACTCCATCAAACAAATATGGCACATAATCCACCTAATCAACCTCCTGCTTTTGAATTCCCCATCATTTCTCAGCAAGATAATGATAACCTTAAAAATATTCCTTCTTCATTACTTCCCAAGTTCTATGGACTAGTTACAGAGGACCCATACACTTTCTTGTTTGAGTTTGACATCCTCAGTCGTAGCTATGATTACACTTTAGATGCTCACATGATGAAGTTGTTTCCTGCTACTTTGAAGGAGGGAGCTCTTAGATGGTTTATGAGTTTGGGAAGGGATGCTGTTGATAGTTGGGCAGCTATGCAAACAAAATTTCTTGAGAAATACAAGGAATATTGTAAGAGTGGTAGTAAGGGTGATGATATATTCAAAATTCAACAAAAGGATGATGAAAGCCTGGAAGACTATATCTCAAGATTCTTGTTCTCCCTAAAAAAGAATTTAGACCATACTCTCAATAAAGAATCTCAAAAACTATTTTTTTTAAGGGGAATCAGTGACACCTGTATAGATTCCTTGGATCTGATGGGAGGAGGAGATATAACCCAAGTGCCTTGGGATGATATCAAGAACATATGTCGCAACTACTCTCGAGCAATTGTTAAGGGTAGAGGTCATCAAGCGACAGTGGGAAAGTCTTCTACTAATGGAGTTTCATAGATGGAGATCACACATTTGCTATATGATTTCAAGCAGGATATCATAAACAACATGGCTACATAGTTGGATACTATGCAATCTTAGAAGAAACATGAGGAAGCTGAAGCAATCTTGGCTGAGTTCTATCCACATTGCAGACAGAAGAAACGTGACTGCAGATGTAAGATGGTGGCTAACCTGGAGGCTAAACAATTACCTACTAATTTTAAGATAGTAGAGGGTGATGATGACCAAGTATTCTTTGTTGCACAAAGGCGACCATGGGCTCAAAGACAAGGTATGCCTCAAGACCCTTTGAATTTTGGTAATCCTTATTCTAATTATAATAACCAATGACAACCTACATATGGCCCATCACCACCTTGGAATACTTCTCAACCACACTGGCCTAACTATCAGAGTCCTTAATGGAAATCTCCTCAAGGAGGTTGGCAGCAACCACAAGGACAATGGACTCCACCCCAAGGTAATTGGCAGTAGAATCCTCAATGGAGAGGTTTTCAGCAATGGCATAATCAATCCCCTAGATCCCTGCAGCTTCAGTAGCCACAACCTCCGACCCTCATGCCACCTCTTGCAGCACCTGCAACAAATACTGGCCCTCCAAAACAAATGCCTATTCCTACTCAACCATTTCCAAATCCTAATAATAAGCTGCAGTAACAATAGCCTATGTATTTTGCAGATGCCAATCAGTATCTAGCTTATACCTTGAATATTAATGATATCCATCTCAAGTTTGGAACCACTCTCCCTACTCCACAACTTCTTGTAATTACAAAGATTCCAGACTCCGCCTCTGAACAACCTACTGATTTTGCAGAACATATAGCTATATCATATACTATTTCTAAGGAGCCTATCCTTCAGCATCAGGCCAAACCACCTTTTCCTCAAAGATTGCAAATTACTACATCCAAGTCTGTGGAAGAGCCTACCTTTGATATTTTGGATCAACTAAAGAATTTACACATTCAAATTCCCCTTTTTCAAGCAATTAAAGATGTCCCAATTTATGGAAAAGCCATTAAGGAGGCCTGTTTAAAGAAACCAGGAAGAAAGAAAAATGATCCCCAAACTATCCATGTTCTAGGACAATTGGCAGATATTATGTTAGGGAATGTAGTCATTCCAAAATATACTGACCCTGGGAGACCTGTGGTAAAAATAAATATTAATGGCCAGATAGTAAAGAATGTTTTGATTGAACTTGGTGTAGCCATCAATGTAATGACCAAGCATACTATGGAGTATTTGAATATCCTAACTATTCAGTCTACACCTACCATCCTACAGCTTGCTGATAGTTCCATAGTAACACCTAATGGAGTGGTAGAAAATGTCATTGTCATCCTTGAGTCTTGGGAATATCCAACAGATTTCACCATATTGTCCACTAAGGAAACTTTGGGAGGATATCCTATCATCCTAGGTAGACCATGGTTAGCAAAAATTGATGCTTTTATAGGATGTCATTCAGGAGACATGACAATTTCTGATGGTTAGTCAAGAAAGAAATTGGCTTTATACCCACTTGCCTAGCCTCAGCCAGACTTGTCTCAACCAATTTGGCTAGATTTAGGAGAGGAAACTGAAAAAGTCAATTCATTGGATCATCTAATGATGCTGCAAATTAATCCATTTTCCTAGCTTCAGAGTGAGGATGGCCTGCTTTTACACATTTTGTAGTCTAATTCTAATATGAGTAGCTCATCTATTCTAGATAGCTGTCTTCAACAGTGTTTCCTGCAGCAACTAAATCCTGAGAGCCTGCCACCTAAATTTCTTGTAGTTTATCACAATTTTCTTCCACATGAAATACAGAAACCACCTTTATCAACAACCTCCATGAATGATCTTACCAAGCAAGTAGAAGTGTCTCCAGGCCGTTGTCTAAACATCAATAATAAGCTACCTCAATCTCAACAAACTGCCCTAGTCACAATGCTGCAAGATCAACACAGAGCTTTTGCATGGGACTATGGGGATATGAAGGGAATAGATCCTCAACTCTGTACTCATAGGATCTACATTAAGGAAGACTGTTCACCTATTAGACAGCCTCAAAGAAGGATAAACCCAACACTCAAGGAAATAGTTAAAAAAGAGCTCCAAAAATTGCTTGATGCTGGTTTTATCTACCCCATTTTAGACAGTTAATGAGTATCTCCATTGGTGATTGTTCCTAAAAAAGGTGGAAAATGGAGAGTTTGTGTAGACTACAAGGAGCTAGACACAACATCTAAAAAGGATCACTTTCCACTGCCATTTGTTGACCAAGTGCTAGACTCATTGTCTGGTAAAAAACATTTCTCCTTTTTGGATGGATATAGTGGGTATAATCAAATTAGAATTGCCCCTGAGGATCAAGACAAAACAAATTTTACTAGTCTATGGGGCACTTTTTCCTACTTTGTCTTACCTTTTGGCCTGTGTAATGCACCTGCAACATTTCAAAGGGAAGTGATCAGTATTTTTACTGACATTTCTCATGATTCTATGGAGATCTACATGGATGACTTCACCACTTATGGAGTTACTTATGAAGAAGCATTAGCAAATTTGGAGAAAGTGTTGAAAATATGTAAGGAGCAAAATTTGTATTTGAATAGTGAAAAGTTCTTTATGATGATGCAAGAGGGAATTGTTTTAGGCCATCATATCTCTCAAGAAGGAATTCAAGTTGATCCTGCAAAAATAGAAGTCATTCTAACTTTGCAAATACCTATGAAACAAAAGGATGTTAGAAGCTTCCTAGGACATGCTGGATATTATAGAAGATTTATCAAAGATTTTAGCAAAATAGCCAGTCCATTATATGCCTTATTGATTAAGGATTCTGAATTTAACTGGACTAAGGCCTGTGAGAAATCTTTCCTACAACTTAAGAACTTACTTACTCAGGCACCTGTTCTTCAAGGACCAAAGTGGATTCTGCTCTTTCATATACACATAGATGCTTCTGATTATGCCATAGGGGCAGTTTTAGGATAGAAAGAGAATTCCATAGAGCATGCCATATAGTTCATTAGCAAAATCTTCAAGACCTTGAATTAAACTATATTGCCACAGAGAAAGAATTGCTAGCAGTTGTGCATGCCCTAAACAAGTTTCAACATTATGTCACTGGTTATCAAATATTTGTACATACAGATCATGCAGCAATAAGGTACCTCATGAATAAGCCTGCCATATCTGGAAGATTAGCAAGATGGCTCATATTGTTGCAGGAATTTGATATCACAGTTATTGATAAGTCAGGCTAGGCTAATGTGGTGGCTGATTTATTGTCAAGACTTCAAACAACTACACCTGCCACCCCTGAGGTAATTGATGATAGCTTTCCCAATGAACATTTGTTTTTTTATTGCTGCTCAAACTCCATGGTATGCAGATATTGCAAATTATTTAGCAACCAACAAGATCCCAACCCATTTCTCACCAAAGGAAAGGAAATTGTTGGTAGAGAAAAGTTTTAACTTTTCATGGATTGCAGACTATTTATTTTACATAGGACCTAACCAAGTCATGAGAAGGTGTGTTAGGGAAGATGAGACCTATGAAATTTTGCATGCATGTCATGATGAGCCATGTGGTGGGCACTTTGCAGCCAAGAGAACATCTATGAAAGTGCTTGCTACAAGATACTATTGGTCCACACTACACAAAGATGCTACAAGCTACACTAGAAAATGCGACAGATGTCAACGCATGGGGAGACCAACAAGGTCTGATGAAATGCCCCTGTATCCTCAAGTGGTAGTCAGTCCCTTTGACAAGTGGGGCATGGATTTTGTTGGGACTATTGATCCTCCATCCAATGGGAAATCATACATTTTGGTTTGCACTAATTATGTAACCAAGTGGGTGGAAGTGAAAGCAATGACACATGCCCGTGACAATAAAGCTGCTGAGTTCCTATATGAGCAGATTTTTACTTGGTTTGGAGTCCCAAGGGAACTTGTTACTGATCAAGGAGCTTAGTTTACATTAAACTTAATCACTGCATTGATGAATGATTACAAGATCAGACACAGAAAGTCTAGCCCCTATCACCCTCAAGCCAATGGTCAGGCAGAGGTTACTAACAGAGAAATTGAGGCAATCCTTACTAAGATAGTATAATTACACAAGAAGGATTGGACTAGTTGCCTTCCTAAAGTAGTTTGGGCCTATAGGACAACATGTAAAACAATTATAGGGTTCACTCCTTTTGAGTTACTCTATGGAAAAATTGCCATGTTGTCAATAGAGTTTGAGTATAAGACCTTAAGAACTGCTCTCTAGCTTAACATTGATATTTCAAAAGCCCAAAAGGAACACCTCCTACAGCTGAATGCATTGGATGAGATAAGGAAAGCTTCCCTGCAACATACTGAAGCTATCCAGCGACAAAGAAAAAAATGGCATGACCACCATATCAGAACTAAGCAATTCTCTGTCGGTGATTGGGCACTGCTCTATGACTCTAGGTATAAGGAAACTCAAGGTAAAATCACCACAAGATGGCTTGGTCCTTATGAAATAGAAAATGTGTTTGATAATGGTTTAGTTTAGTTAGCTACAATAGATCATGTCTGATTCAAGCTACTGGTTAATGGACATCGTCTTAGGTTGTATCATAAGCCAACATCCAAAGAAGAATTTATGAAGCAGTTTGTTTCAGATGCGGCCACTGATCTTCTTGTAGCAAAAGGCTTTGGCCTTTCTCCTACAACATCTCTTTAAAATTATATGTTGCATTCCCATAATAAAGGTTTCCTTTTTAAGGAAACCACTTTCTTCGTTTTTCATCCATCACCACCATTCATTTCCTCTTCTTCCACATCCCCATCCATGTCATCCATCCTGCTGTACCGCCCTCATTTATGGTTTTAATTTCAGCAGTGATTTCATGCTAAGTTGTGATCTTTCCCAGCATCCACGAGCACTTATTACAAGGTACACGATATATTTTATTGTCACATCGTTTATTTATTTTATTTATTCATTAATTTCTATGTACATATCAGTCATCATTGCCTATTCTTAGCCTATCCTTTCGCACATGTGTGGACACATGCCAAATTTTTAGTAGGGGCGGGGATAATCCATTTCAACTTTTTCTTATGCCACTGTCACAACTGTTAAGACATTTTTATTTTCTTGTACTTACCAAGTATGACTGCGTGTTTTCATCCTAAACAACAATTAACTGCTTGATTTGCTTAGTTTTTAACAATCATTTCATGCAATTATCCTTTGTGTCATTCTTGGAAAAGTAAAGAAAAGTGATAGCAGGGTAGAAAGAAGTAGGGTAGAACAAGTTTTTTGAATTTTCAGAAGAAGTTTGAGTTTTAGGAATCTCAGTAGGGATAATTTGTGAATATGGGTGGCTAGTTAGTAAGACATGAGCCTGTAGCTCATGAACCCTTGACGCAAAATCCTCAAGCGGTTCAGGCATTCAACAATTGTAGTTGGCTGAATTATTTTTTGAGGATAGATTCCTATAATGAGGAATCACAACATGGTAGTGGTAATGAAATGGGGATGCCAAGTCTTGATGACTTGGCTGAAGCAGTTAGGCAAGTTTTAGAAGAAACACAATCTCCTCTTGAGCAGCAACAGGAGTCCATCCTGCAGCAAGAGGAAGAACAACTTGAATAATTTGAAGTGTCCAATGAAACCTCATTACCCCTTGAAACTTGTCAAGCATTGGTTGTTTATAAGAGGACATTGTTGATTGAATATTTGGAATATCTTAGGACTACATGGAATCCTATTACATTTCAAACTTTGAGTTTCCATCATTTAGCTAGAACTGAAATTCAACAAAGTCTTTGGGAAGAAGAAAATAAGAAATTGAAAAGGGAAATTAAAAGACAAAAACAGGAAATTCAAGAAATGAAAGAGAAAATGGATGAAATGGTGAAGATAACTGGTAAAATTATGGAATGTAGACCACCACCTAGGGTATATGCTATGTGCCTTGAAGAGAAATTTCTTTGGTTCCAATTGATGAGAATTTCAAGAAATTTAGGCCCTGTCATTCACACAGCTAAGGAATTTTATGATGCATATCAAGTAGCACCCAGTTGGCTGAAAAATTCTTTATGTGAGTTTTATTTTCATGGTTTGCTAATTCCCTTTGAAACATAGTGGAATCCGCTTCTCTACATTGGTGACATTCATCTAAGGTTAGTCATGTCTTGGGCAGCCAATGAAACTAACTATGGAAGACAATTAGAGGCTTATGAAGAGGCTGAAAGGAATGAACCTATTCCATTGCGACTTGAAAGCTCAACTCTCCACACAATTATGAGAACTTGGCTTACTGTTGTGTATGGATTCAATGATCAAATAGAAAGAATGAAAATATTTGATATTAGGAAGTAGGTGTATGATGAGTTCAAAGACCAAACATATCTATTTTGGAAGCTTTCATCTTCCAAAATTGAAACAAGATGGGAAAAACTGACTGTTGGTCTAAGGAAATCTAAGCCTCATAGCCCTCTGAACTTTAAGGCAACCATCCGAAGGACAAAGAAGTATATGCAACTTGGTGTCCAGAGAAGGTTTGAGTTATGGTTACCATTAACATTTCGACCTCCAGTTTTGATGTGGCCACTTTACCCTTATTGGGCTACAAATGTTAATGAGGATGTAGAAACCCGCAGGTATGAGAGATGGAAAAGTTTCAGAGGTTTCTACTACAAATTCAGAACTTCATTACAGGGCCATACTACTCCTACTAATTTTAGAGAAACAACTGGAAAGCTTAATGCTGGAGGACCATCATTAGGATAAGTAGGGGGAAAATGATGAGCTCAAAATATGCTCATAATTTGAATATTATGATGTATTTTTAATATCCTTACTCTTATTGTTGATGGTTGTTTTAACTCTTTGATTAAAGGCTTTTTATCTAAAATCGGGTAGTATCCTGTAGCAACACATTCCTATATTTCTGCAGCTTAACATCTCTATGTGTCTGTATTAATTGCCCTGTTTCACCTCCCGAATGACTGATATAATGCATGTGGTTTTTTGATAATGAAATGGATTTAATATGTGATTAATGAATGTGTATCATGTTATTTTCCATGCATGCTTTCTTTCGCTTCTATCGCCATGTGCATCGTAGGTTGTTGAAGGAAGCATGAACGAGTCAAAGTGCAATAGATCTCGGCCCTGCAATAAAGACCATTTCCAGCACGACATCGAGGAAGTTGTTCCAGCAAAAACTCTCTGACCGGGTCATTGGGAGGAAATCTAAATTATCATTAATCTAGGAAGAGTGGAATACTAAATTCTCTCTGAATCGTGTTGAACAGATATGGGTTCATTTATGAGAAGTCTGTTCCTCGGTTTTAGGATGCATTTATGTCCACGTCTTTCTCTGTTAGAGTTAGGTAGTTAGTTGCTTTTCTAATATAAATAAGTGTTCCTCTTGCATGAGTGAGCAACAGAGTGTGTTAAAGTTAGTATTATAATGAAAAACAGTGTTTTGTGTTAGTTTTCTTACAAGCAGAACAATCAATGTATATGATTCCAAGTTTATGAATAAAAGCTGATGAAGTTTTGAGTTCAATTCTTTCATAAACTGGTTGATGCTTGCTAAGGGGGCCCACTTAGTGAGTATCTATAGTTAGTTATTTATCTCATGTTGATTATAAGTTAGATTTCATTCTTGAAGGTTTCAACGCAAACTCAGTCTTATATTATTCCTGTAGCATTGGGAATCCATCCTTGTGTTTGTTCCTGTAGCATAAGGCCAGTTCATAGTTTGTTTCTTAGTAATAGTTCTCATGATTTCTGCTTTGATTAAGTTATGCTTAAGTTAATAAGACTTTACATTACATTCCTGCAGCATAAGTAGAATTCCTTCCAAGCATTTATTTCTAGTAAATTGTGACTGAAATTGGTTCTTAGTGCACATACAATGCCGCTCCATTTCAAGTATACGTTCCCTTGTTTGACAATGTAAATGAATGACCATAAGAAGATGTTAGTCACCTGTTGGAATGTCCAATTCCTAGGTTAGGATTTTCCATGACTTTTATATCCTTTTGTGGAATCGACCAAGGACTATAGTACATGGGATGGATACTTTGAGAAAATTGTTGTTTGTGGATGTTTTGTATATCATGGAAAGAAACAATTCAAATGAGAAATTGTACAAATACATTACATATATGATGAGATTCCAGTTGGTAGTATGCCTCCTACAATCAATTCAAATAAAATAGGAATTATGGTAAGGAATTTTCCAATTTGATATAAATAACATGTATACTTCGTTTAAACATTGTTTTATATTATTTAAATAAATAATTTTTTTCTCAATGGATACTTGCATGATAAAGTTATTGGTTTAAATTTTCTTGGATTATCGACTTCTAGCCTGGATGGAAATGCTCATTTATCAAATGATACATCTAACAAAAATATGTGCCAATATACTAGCTCCAAAGATGAGGAATTGATGAAAACAAGTCACAGAACAAGAACCAGTTTAAAGATGCATAATTTTCTTAATGACAGGGGGAAGGTGGACTACATACCCTATGAGAATGAATGTGATGGGGATGATGAATTTCTGCTGTGTTTGAGATCAATTTATAAAGAGACATTTGATCGTTGACTATATTGCGCTTGGCCTAGTGATCAACAACTACCTAGAGTGTATGAGGTGTTTCAATTTTGGGGATACAACTACATGATACGACCCTCCAATATACATGGAGAAAATATAGGCCTCTTTATTGTCCAAAATGTACATGTGGGAACTAAACATAGAAACAATTCAGAACAAACCACTAGGAGATTAATGCCATATTATGGTCCATCATATTATAGTGGTGAATGGAGAAAGCTAGCAGAATATAAGCCAACATGTCAGCATATGGTCTAAATTTGAATATGTATACACATTGTCTCCAATTGGAATGTGGAAAATAAATTAATAGAGGTCATCTTATGTATATAGATGGGTGTGCATACACACACAAAAATATTATAGGATTTATAAATAGTAGTAAGGGAAGGGACCCTAATGTAAGACTGAATTGTCAATTTGTTGAGGTTATAAATGATAAAGATGGAGATATAGAAAGAGAGGTTTATAGATTGATAATGGTTGAGGCTATTAAGGACCTTACCATTGGGGATGAGTTATTGATTGATCACCCCTTCTTAAAACACACTCCTGCATGAAAGAAAAGGGAAGAACAAGGTCTCCCTAAGGATGTTATCAAGGGAAAAAAACAAAGAATAATAAATGAGTGTGGATTGATTTTTTATAAACTATGTTGTCAAAATTGTGTTTTATTTAAATTATTGTATAAAAAAGGTAGTCTATAAAATAATGTTCCATTGTTTAATTGATGTATATATGTTCATACAATTTATATTTATATTTTTTAAGCTATATTTGATTATATTTCTTTGAAATTGATACATTCATGATTTATCCAATTGTTGGAAAACATTAAATAATGCTTGCATTTGTTGATAGGTAGAAGATGTTGATGAAACACATACTAATACCCATGATCCAACTGGGTTATTAAGATTTGGACGAGATGATCCAAACCATCTTTTAAACAATACTAGGGTGAAAAGAGAAAGTTTGAAGAGATTACTACCACTTGAGAAATTTGAAGAGCTGATGAGATGCCCCTTAGCCTTAATGATGATGATCATGATAGTGAAAATGCAGTGCATGAAGAAGGATTGAATGAAATTCTTACAGGTTTCTTTGGGGATGGAAAAAATGATGACAATAATGATCATATGGCTAATAGTAATGATGATAGCAAGGGTAATTACCAACAACGTAATGTTGATGATAAAAACCTAAAGGACTCCATCAAGCAAGCAACGAAGACACCCATGTTCAAATTGGGTGCAAGTAGAGCCTCACAATTGGCATGCACATTAATATTATTAGAAATCAAGTCACTATTTGGTTGGTCAGACAAAGGATTCACTACCCTACTAAAGTGAGTTGAAATCTATTTATTACTTTGCATTGTCAATTGGTGTACACAATTCATAAACATTCATCGACTTCATTTATATTTCTTTAAGGGGATTTTAAAACCATATATTGTATATTAACAATCCTAGTATAGATTGAAATATCAAACATGTTCATCATAAGTTAAACATTCAATTGATTTAATCTTTGGCAATCTTATAGGGCACTAAAAACTAAAATATTCCTTGAAGAGAATGTGTTGCCATCAACTTGTAGAGAGGCACGTCTATTTTTGGTTGAGTTTGAGATTGAATATAAGCAAATTCATTCATGTAAAAATGATTTCATTTTATACAGAGAGGAATATCAGAACAAGGTAGAATTCCCTGTATGCAAAGAGAAGAGATATTGTATAGATGTACAAGATCCTACAGTTCCAAAGAAGGTTTTACTTCACATGCCAATTATACCTAGACTTCAACGAATGTTTTGCTGCAAGTCACTTGCACAATTGATGAAATGGCATTCAAAGAACAGGAGTGCAGATGGATTCATGCAAATTTTGATCGAATCCAAAGCAATGAAATACATAGAGGAAAAATGGCCAAGAAAATTTAAAGATGAACCTCGTAGTATTAGGTTTGATCTTGCAATTGATGGAGTGTGCCCATTCTCTTTCTTGAGCTCAAATTATAATGTTTGGCCAGTTGGATTGATAGTATACAATATTTCCCCATGGATGAGTGTTAGAAAGGAGTACCTTATGCTGATTCTCATTGTTCCAAGAAAACATCAAGTTAAAAAAATGTATGTTTATCTTGCACCTTTTAATTGATAAGATGCAACTGCTATGCAAAGGAATAAGAATGCATGACATATCACGTCCTCCATCAAATAGGCCCTTCATGTTGTATGGTGTGCCATGTTGGACTATTCATGATTTCCCAAGACTTGGTGTTTGTCTTGGTAAGATAAAATATTTATGTATTTAAACTCATAATTTATTTTCATCCCAACTTTCATACTTAGTTTTATACTATTTTTTGATGTTATTAACATTACTTGTTGAATTGCAGGGCTTCAAAAAAAGGGGATATTTGCATGTCCAAGATGTGTAGAACAATTTCAAGGGCAGTATTCTAAAGGTCTACATAAATTTATTTACACAAACAACAGGGTTTTTATACCACTAGATCATAGGTTTAGAAATCACCAGAAGAATCAATTTGATGGAAAATGTGAAAATAGAGACCCTCCCATGATTATGGGTCCAGGTGATTGGCTTAAGAAGTATGAAGATACTGAATTGAAAGCTTGGGAGGATTTTTTTGATCGAGGTGATTCAATTGAAGAACCACAAGTTGTAGTTCATATGCCAGAAGGAATGAAAAGGAAATCCATATTTTATGAGCTCCCTTCCTGGAAGGATCTATTAATATCTCACCTATTAGATCCTATGTACATCTTCAAAAATGTCCCAGATTTTATATTTCGACATACATCGGGCAAAGAGGACACCTTGTCTTTGAGGAGAGATATTGCTCTTTTGTGTACCAAATTTGATAGAAAAAATTTGTGGCAAAGCAAATAAAATGAAACATATGCATAAGCTCCATGGATTTTGAAAAAAGAGAGCTAGACCAACTAAAAAAAGTCATCCATTCAATAAGGACACCTACTGGCTATGGGTCATCATTGGCTAAATTTTAACAGTTGATGGACATATCATAGGATTTAAAACACATGATTTTCATAATTTAATGAAGGTATTATATATCATCATTTAACATTTACTAGTAACATTGATTAAGTACTAATATATTTTGATATTTTTTTGTGTGAGAAAAAATTACTAATGACCCTTTCATAAATGTGTTTGATAGCATGTCATGCCATTGGCAATTAGGGGGGATTCTTGTCTTACAATTGACTTAAGGAATGCCATAAGTCGATTGTTAGCATTTACAAGGTATGTGGTTATATGAAATGTTCATGTGTGAGAGATATAGAGATATTATATTGCATTTTAATTTATGACTAAAGGTTCATACTAATTTACTATTCTTATATTAGGTGGGTGACCTCCAAGGAGATCCATGAATCTGAAGTGCCAAAGTGGAATAAGGAAATTGCATAAATTGTATGTGTATTTGAGAAGGAGCTCCCTACAAGTTTCATGGACCTATAAGTCCATTTACTTATACACCTAGTCGATGACATTGAATTGGTAGGTGTCGTATCAATGAGGTGGATGTTTTTCTTTGAGAGGTATATGAAAACTCTTACAAGATATGTCCAACAAAAGGCACATCTAGAGGGTTGCATGGCTGAAGGGTATGTATTGAATGAAACATTTTTATTCCTATGTGAATTCCTTGGTAAGGATTTTGAAGATGGTCCACACATCTGGGATGAAGAACATGCATCGAATATTATTGATGGAGAAAATTCACAATCTAATAGTGTTGAATTAGAAATTAGTAAGTAAATTCATGATCAGTGTGGTTGTTTTTCTTGCAATCATTAATTTACTTTGTAATTTATTTGTCAAATTAACAACATGACATTTGGAGTTTGAAATAAACATGTTTAGATGTAATAGGTGTAGATGAAATTTCTATACTCGACAAGTTCATTCTGTACCACATGGACTTTATGAACAAATGGATTGATCTGTATGATAAAAATAGAGAAGTGTTAGAAGAAAGAAAACAGTTTAAGAGATCGAACCCAAAGAATAATCCACTTCCCATTGATCTGCTTGAGGAATGGGGAAAATATTGCACACTAGAATGAGTTACTGAACAAATTCAAAATCAAATAGAAGATGCAAGTATAGATTCAAACATAATAGAAGATGAAATCAACATGTCTAGAGGATGTGAAAGAAAGGTACAGTTGGAATTTTACAAAATGTTGTTTCCTTATAGTTTTTACATTGTTAACTATATTAATATTCATCATTATATTTGTTTTGACTGAAATAATGGTCTTTCATAGGTGAGGAAATATCCAACAATGTGGGCATATGTTCGACATTATCGTGTAGAAAGTGTAGATGTAAAGAGATGATCCTTCAATTGTGGCGTCATGGTTGACTTCAAGCAATCTAGTTGATCAAGCTCAAAAGATAAGAATATAATTGAAGGGAATCTACAATATGTTGGAAAAATATAAGAAATTATTGAGTTAGATTATTGCTCTTTTAAATGTTGTATTTTTAAGTGTAGATGGTATGAAGCATGTGAGAGGACATGAAGACATGATACCCATAGTCGATTGTTTTCTATAGATTCCTTAGGCTTCCTACCAGAGGAGAAGGAGCCTTATGTTCTACCAATTCATTGTGAGCAGGTATTTCTTTAACTCAAACAAGAAGTGATAGTGATCATTAATCTATTAATTCATAGTTTATTGCAAATATATACATGTGTTTATTAATCAATAAAATTGCTATAACATACGTCTAATATATGTATTTTGTTCATGTGCAGGTATTTTTCTATGAAGATATTTTGGAATCAAAATGGATGTTTGTCATACATTATGATCTAAGATTAAGGCATGCATTTGACGAAACATTAGTGGATACTAAGCAAAATAATGATGACAAACAAAATGAGAGAGAGGGATTAGAGAACATTGAAGAAATTGACATCCATGATGATGTTGAAGATGGTTATGTTCAGGCACAAGAAGACAACAATCCAGAGTTAGATAATATTATGGAAGACAACAATATGGATGGTAGAGAAAATGATGATCCAAATATATCTGCTAACAATATAGATGGTGTACAATCAAATTTTAATGATGATGAAGATGATGCAGGTCAAGATGAGGATGATGATAATATTAAATACTTGAAAGAACATTTGAAGATTGACAATGATACACTGGATGAAATTGTAGTAGATAATGTTAATGACCAAGACTTCTAAATTTTTAGAATTATTTGCAATCATGTTTAAAAAAGGATGATTCTTATGGCCCAAACTTTGAAATGCTTCAATAATATTATTTGTGTTGATACAAATTACCTATTGCAATATCCTTAAATTATTCAATCTTTGGTATGAATTGTTGGCAGAAAAAAAAATGATTACTTGAATGCTTCTTCCATTCATTTTGTATCAACATATGTTCGTGAAGACACAAAAGTTAATAAAATATTAATGCACATAACTTAACTATTTAAAAAGCAACTTTGTTAACTTTATTATTTTTAAATAGTTTCCATTTTTATGTTGAACATAATTTTGAACATGTAATTGAAAACATCCACAGTAAATGCTTTACTGTATTAGCATATTCATTCACATAAGCACAATATTGAGTCTCAATAACTGATATTCATTCAAATATAAGAAGAAATAAGTATGACAAACATAAGAAAATACACAGAATGATAACACAGTCATGGAGAATCTATGATAATAAGATGTTCTATTTCATTCATTAGCTCAAAATAATCACACAGTAACAACAAATGTTCCCTAATAAATCTTATGAATTTAAATAACTTGAAGAAACCACTTTGGAGACAACGCAATAACAAATAAGCATGAAATTTAACACAACAATTGAACACCAAAATAGATTACCAATTATGAGCAATCTTCTCCATTATGTTGTTTCAAATATATATACATTTATAGCAGAAGTCTTTGATATGATATGGATGGGACTGTGCAATCCATCTTCTTACTAATGCCTACTATAACATAAATGAAAATGGAATATGATATGATGATCCTCTCAAAATTGGCCTTGGTTTCCTATTTAAATAGTAAGCAATAAGATTTAGGCCTTTTACAAAAAGAGACGACCAGGTTCAAAACTACTTCTTTTACTAACAACTAATTAATTTGCATAATTGAAGAAATAACAAGGCTTAAGACACTTTAGATGTATGTTTCCTTTAATCGACGTAGAAATCTCATGATCATTGATCTAGAGAAGCTTTCCTCTCCATGATAGACATCCAGATGCCCTTGCCTTAGTGACATACTCATTTTAAGCCAAATACTTCTCTTCCCATTAATACACCATAAAATATGATAGCCATTGATCCGAAGGATTTTTCGTGAAATTTTGAAATTCTCCATTTTCTCTAGTTTTGGTATCATTAGAAAGTGCTAGAGATCTTGACTCTAACACAACTCGAATGGAGTCAATCGGAGTTCTAGAGCTCAAGATATATATGGTAAAACCTATGGTCAACTCTCAAAACCAAGCCAGAAAAAAGGGAAAAAAATCAAAGTTGTCAAAAATGGTCAAAGTTAGCACAATTGCGAAGTGCTCATCATCACGATTTCGGAGGAGTTCGTTTCACGGAAAACGAAGTCCATATGGCGAAGTTATGGAAGGTCAAAGATTGAGTCAACCTGATGACGTCAACGCCTAGTCAGCACAACGGCCAATCAGCCCTTGAAATATGGCAATACCTCATCCCTCCATGTGGCAAAAATTATTTTGACAAAAATAATTAAAAAATCAAATTAAAAAAAATATAAAAAAAAAAATATTTTAAATAAAAATAGAGTATATATTTAAGATGGGCCCGACCCATCCATGAGGGGCGGCCCACATTAAGTGGGGCACCACCCATGGTATGGGGGGAAGCCCACCTTAACGGGGAACACATCCCCCACTTAAAGGAGAAGGTAAAGAGGAGGGGAGTGTGGTGGGACCACCACCCCCCATTCTCTCTAAACTTAATAAATTTTTTCCTATAAAATGCCTTAAAATAAGGCTCTTTCATATATTTTAAGCCATGAAAATACTAACCCCTTTTTCTACGAGAATATTAGGAATATTATTCCTAAATTAAGGAGCCTATTCAAACTACATTTGCAAATTAATAGGGAATAAATCCCTTCGTGACCATTCAAATGGGAAAATAAATTATCTTGAAGGGATATTATCTTTCCGGGAATCATAAGAAGGGGATATTATTGGAATTTTCTTTGTGTAAGGGAGATTGGGTAGTTAATTGGTTTTACACCAATTTTGGTAATTTTGGGCTATAAAAGGAGGTGAGAAAGGTGAGAGAAGTCAAGTGATTTTGGAAGAATTTTGTAAGCATGAGAGATTGTTTTCCTTGGAGAAATTTTTGTATTTTCGTACTTTTGGAGAAGCTTGTTTCCACGCACTTTGGAAGTGCATTTGTAAACCAAGGGGAGGTTCTGCCAATGAATGTAACCGAATTTCTAGAGGAATAATTGGATTGGTCCATTCAATTGGAGAGGGGCTCAGAGACGTAGTCGTTCTAAATGATGAACTCCGTTATCAATCTTTGTTTGCACTCTCTTTATATCTCATTCTGTTCTTTCTTTAATTACTTTGTAATTTCATTATTTAAATTATGTTTGTGTGTTTAATTATAATTAAACACTTTTGGTTTGTAATTGTTAATGTAAGCATTCGAAGCAAATGTCATAGATCCTTAAAACATATCAAATTGGTATCAGAGCTATGTTTTGACTAGTATTGCAGATTTGAATGCTTACACGCTCGAAGCTTCAACAAGGCAAAGGAAAACTTGAAGAATACAATACTGAGATCAAAAAACAAAGGACTTCGCCAACAATGGATGAGACTGAAGCTAGGAAAAGCACCGAGCAAGAGCTTGATGATAAGTCTTTCCAGCGAGTCTTCCCTGAAATGAAGGCTATGGTGGAAGAGTTGTATGTGGAAAAGAAGCGCAAAAAAGGAGATTCATCGAAGCAAGAAAAGAAGAAAGATCGAAAGGACAAAGGAGGAAAAGATCCAGAAGCTCCATCTCCTCCATCTTCCCCTTCTTCTTCTTCCTCTTCTACTACTGTTAATCCTTTCAAAAGCAAGTCTAAGCCTATTATTAAACTTGATGTAAAATTTGAGTTGCCCAAGTATTGTGGTGAGTTAAATGCTGAAAAGTTATATGATTGGATCCAACAGGTAGAAGTCTATTGTAGGATTCAAGGCCTAATAGAAGATGCTTCTATGATCCAGCTAGCCACTCTCCAGTTGGGAGGTACAACTCTCACCTGGTGGGAGAGTAGGACTCGGGAGGAAATTGCTCGCCATGGTAAGGTCAATATGACTTGGATGGAATTTATTGCTGCCCTTAAAAAATATTTTTATCCTTTAGGTTATATGCAACAATTAACAATGAATTGGCAAACCTTTTGGCAGGGTAAGGGTCAGTCTGTCCAAGATTACACTCATGAGTTTAGAAAATGGGCTATTCTTTAAATGTTCCATTGTATACTTAGGATACATTACTCAAGTACATAGGTGGTTTGCATTCTTACCTAAGACATACTATTCTATTGTTGAGTCCTGATAATTTGGATGAAGTGTTAGTCTAAGCCACTCATTTAGAGTCAAGGGGTAAGAACACTTTTAGTGATAATTTCTCAAAGAAACCATCTAAGTCTAAGGGGAAGCCTAAGAGTAAAGATAAAGGAAAAGGAAAATAGATAGCCATGGTAAAGAAAGAGGGTGAAAAAACCCATTTGTTCTCATTGTAAGAAAGGACACAAAGATTCTAAGTGTTGGAAACTACATCTCAAACATAGGCCAAAAATGTACGGTGGAAACAACTTAGGGAAGCAAAAGACAGTTGATGTAACACAATAGGATCTTGGATCTAATTCCGAGGATGAGACAAAGATAATTGCCATTGGAATTCAAGGTAAAAACAAAGATATATATCTCTTGCATCTAAATCAAGTATTTCTGCAAGTACAAGTAAGCAATCTTAAGTAGATAAACAGAGGAATGAACTTTTTCATATCCGTGTGATAACTAAACACACTAAGGTTGATACTTTATTTGACACAGGTTCACAAGTTAATCTCATATCTGAAGAAGTTGTTAAAAAGCTAAATTTGACTACAACCCCTCATCTAAAGCCATACCCTTTGGGATGGGTTTGTAATGATGCACAGTTACAAGTCACTAAACAATGTAAGCTTAGTTTTGCAATCACTGCAAACTTTAAAGATGAGGTTGTAGTGGATGCTGTACCTTTAGATATTTGTGAACTTGTGTTAGGAAGTCCATATTTGTACGACCGTAAAGCTATCTTCTTTAGGGAGGAAAACAAGTATCACCTATGTAAGGATGGGATTGAATATATTGTATGCGCACACAAAGTCAAAACTAGTCTTGCATTAGTTAATGCTGGTCAGATGAAAAGATTAGTGAACTCTAGTAAAAACTTTGTGTTAATGCTTGTTAAGGCCAAAGAAGATGAAACATCTAAGGCATTTAAAGGAAGTGATCCTAAACATAAGGTTGAATTGGTCAAAGTTGTATCCGCTTATGATGACTTGTTTCAGGAACCAAAAGGATTGCCTCCTAAAAGAGATATTCAACATGAAATTCAATTGTAGTAGGATGTGCCACTACCTAATATTGGCATGTATCATTTGTCTTTCATGCAAAATGAAGAAATCAAAAAGCAAGTTCAGGAGCTCGTCAATAGAGGAGTGATTTGTCCAAGCACATCACCTTGTGATTCTCCGATCGTTTTGGTTCCAAAGAAAGATGGAACATGGAGGATGTGCATCAACTTCAGGGAACTGAACAAAATCACCATCAAAAAGATGTATCCACTTCATAGAATTGATGAATTGCTTGATCAGCTTAAGCATGCAATTTATTTCTCTAAATTAGATTTGCGAAGTGGTTATCATCATATTAGAATTGCAGAGGATGATATTTGGAAAACCGACTTCAAGACAAAACATGGACTTTATGAATGGATGGTTATTCCCTTCGGGCTTACCAATGCACCTTCTACATTCATGCGAGTCATGAATGACATCTTTCATCCTTACATTGATGATTTTGTTATTATATATCTTGATGATATCCTAGTTTTTAGCAAGTCTTGGGAAGACCATGTAAGTCATGTTAAAATTTTTTTTGATGTACTAAGAAAAGAAAAACTCTATGTAAAGATGTCTAAATGCGAGTTTGCAAAGACATCTCTTGTGTACTTAGGTTATATTGTAGGAAATGGTCAATTGAAAGCTGACCCTGTGAAGGTCGAGGCAGTTGTAAACTAGCCTAAGCCAAGTACTGTAACTGAAGTTAGGAGTTTTTTGGGTGCTTTCCAGTACTGGAGGAAGTTTATTGCAAACTTATCCTTCATCGCATCACTGTTGGATGCATTAACAAGTACAAAGATAACTTTTCAGTGGGGAGGACCACAACAGAAGGCCTTTGACACACTGAAGGAAAAGTTAAGCACCGCACCAGTCCTGGCTCTACCATATTTGCACCAACCATTTGAGATCGAAACAGATGTGAGTGGATTTGCCATAGGAGCAGTATTGACACAAGGAGGTAAGCCAATCTATTACCACTCTGAAACTTTTTCTGGAACAGTAAGTAATTATCCAACTTATGATAAAGAACTTTACACTTGAGTATAGAGTGTTAAGAAATGGAAACATTATATAATGGGCAAGGAAACAATAATCCATACCGATCATCAACCATTGCAATATCTGCATTCACAAACTAAGTTGCAGCAAAGTAGGAATTTTAGATGGATGGGATTTTTACAGCAGTTTCACTTAGTCATTAAGTATAAGAAAGGAGACCATAAAAAAGTAGCAGATATGCTTTCTAGACCTCCAGTTTCTAATGCTTTGATAATCCTTAAAAATAGTTCTATGATGCATGCAAGTTTTGAAGAACAATATGCTACTGATGAAAATTTTAAGGATATCTATGCAACTCCAATCCAAGGAAAACAAGTAGAAGAAAAGGATTACTATGTGCATGATAAACTCTTGTATCACTTAGGAAAATTATGCATTCCAAAGAATGAACAAGCACATGTAATAAGAGAGGCACACACATCTCTAATTGCAGGATGTTTTGGGGTTAGTAAAACTTTGGCACAACTACAAAAATATTGCTACTGGCCTCGAATGCAAGAAATTGTAACAAAATATATTAAGGGATGTGTGATGTGTGCAACTAGCAAACCAAGTAATAGGAAAGTGGGGTTGTACACACCTTTACCTGTACCGTCTTGACCATGGGAAAGTATATCTATGGATTTTGTCAGGGGTTTACCTATGTCTAGGAAAGGGCATAATTATTTGTATGTAGTAGTTGATTGGTTCAACAATATGTGTATTCTTATGCCATGTAAAAAGCAAGTCACTACTGAACTGACAAATCATATGTATTTTCAGTTTGTATGGGTTCACTTTGGGTTACCCACTTCCATTGTATCAGATTGAGATTCTCGATTCCTTGGGGAGTTTTGGTCAGTCTTATGGGGACTTATGGATACTAAATTGAAGAAGAGTACAACCGTCCATCCACAAACTGATGGACAAACAAAGGTAGTCAACAAGATAGTCGTGCATCTACTCAAAGGATATTGCAGCAAGCATCCTAAGTTGTGGGATGAAAGTCTTCATTATGTGCAACATGCCTACAACCATGCAACCCATTCTTCTACAAAGAGGTCTCCTTTTGAGACTTGCTTCAGTTATTTTCCAAAGACACCAATGGACTTCACTTTTGGAACAAATGATGTTGTAGATGGATGCCTTGATGTAGAAAGGGATTTAATGTTCATCCAGAAGGTCCAAGCAGTTCATCAGGCTATAGAAGCATAATTGGAAAAGAGTCAAGCAAAGTGCAAGGCTCGTCATGACAAGCATCGTAACGATCATCATTTCCAAGTTGGAAACATACTTTGGTTACACATAAGCAAGGAAAGAATACAAGGTGAAGGAAGGAAGCCCAAGCCGATCAGATATGGTCCATTCAAAATTCTGGAAAAGATTGGCACAAATGCCTTCCGCCTTAATCTTCCTCCATACATGCAGATTTACTCGATAGTCAACGTTGAGAACTTGAAGTTGTATGAACCTCCGATGATACTAGATGAGGAGGCTGAAGTGCAAGTTCCATCAGTTGATGACCTTTCACCAGAGTACATGTTAGAGTTTCCTAAAGACGTCATCCTTGACAGGAATACTAGGACTTCACAAACAACAATAGTTGAATACCTCCGAGTGGGGCTAAAAGGGATGCATACAAGCAAGGAAAAGTGGATGGATATTGGTAAAGTGAGGGAAATTTACCCTCACTTACTTTCTGAATAACCAGCTTTCGGAGGTCCAAAAGCTCTCCAGTGGGGAGGATTGATCCAAAGGATTTTTCGTCAATTTTTGAAATTCTCCATTTTCTCCAATTTTGGTGTCATTAGAAAGTGCTAGAGATCTTGACTCCAACACAACTCAAACGGAGTCAATCAGAGTTCTAGAGCTCAAGATATATATGGTCAAACCTCTGGTCAACTCTCAGAACCAGGCTAGAAAAAGGGCAAAAAAATTAAAGTCGTCAAAACTGGTCAAAGTCAGCACCATTGCGAAGTGCTCATCATCATGATTCCGACTAAGTTTGTTTCATGGAAAACAGAGTCCGTATGGCAAAATTATGGAAGGTCAAAGATTGGGTCAACCCGATGACATCAGTGTCTAGTCAGTGCAACAACCAATCAGCCCTTGACATATGGCAATACCTCATCCCTCCATGTGGAAAAAATAATTAAAAAATCAAATTAAAAAAAAATATTAAATAAAATATATAAAAATATATATTTAAAATAAGAATAGAGTATATATTTAAGATGGGTCCCACCCATCCATGAGTGGCGGCCCACATTAATTGGGGCGCTACCCATGGTATGGGGGGAAGCCCACCTTAATGGGGAACGCATCCCCCACTTAAAGGAGAAGGTAAAGAGGAGGGGAGTGTGGTGGGACCACCACCCCCCATTCTCTCTAAACTTAATAAATTTTTTCCTATAAAATGCCTTAAAATAAGGCTCTTTCATATATTTTAAGCCATGGAAATACTAAGCCCTTTTTCTACTAGAATATTAGGAATATTATTCCTAAATTAAGGAGCTTATTCAAACTATATTCACAAATTAATAGGGAATAAATCCCTTTGTGACCATTCAAATGGGAAAATAAATTATCTTGAAGGGATATTATCTTTCCGGGAATCATAAGAAGGGGATATTATTGGAATTTTCTCTATGTAAGGGAGATTGGGTAGTTAATTGGTTTACACCAATTTTGGTAATTTTGGGTTGTAAAAGGAGGTGAGAAAGGTGAGAGAAGTCAAAGTGATTTTGGAAGAATTTTGCAAGTGTGAGATTGTTTTCCTTGGAGGAATTTTTGTATTTCTGTGCTTTTGGAGAAGCTTGTTTCCACGCACTTTGGAAGTGCATTTGTAAATTTATTTGCAAACCAAGGGGAGGTTCTGCCAACGAATGTAAGTGAATTTCTGGACGAATAATTGGATCGGTCCACTCAACTGGAGAGGGGCTCAGAGACGTAGTCGTTCTAAATGATGAACTCTATTATAAATCTTTGTTTGCACTCTCTTTATATCTCATTCTGTTCTTTCTTTAATTACTTTATAATTTCGTTATTTAAATTTTTTTTGTGTGTTTAATTATAATTAAGCACTTTTGGTTTGTAATTGTTAATGTAAGCATTCAAAGCAAATGACATAGATCCTTAAAATAGATCAGCCATTGATATTCCTGGATCTTTGGTATGTTTGCAAGATGTGTCTACCATCGACTATCCAGTAGTGCCTTTGTATCATTGACAAATTTCAGATATCCAACATCAAGAGCAATCAATCCATCCATGACCAAATTGAGCCTATGAAGACTAGTATCACTATGCCCCTGAACATGGGTTAAACACTTATGAATAACCTGATCAAATTCCTTCTTCCATTCAACCAAGTCTTTTACTTGACCATCATCTTTCACAATTTCTGGTGTATACCATTGTTTTAAGGTATGGAATGAATCCATTCATGCCATAATTCTCTTATCCTCCCCTTGTATATACTGAAATTCATCAATAATCATTTTTACTGTTTGCTCAGTCGGTTTTAATGCTGTCGGAGAATCAAGACTCCTTTGTAGAACTCTCCATGACTTAGATAGAGTGTGGTGAATAGGTTGCCACCTTTGAAATAGGGGGTCCAATACAAGTATATGTTCTTTTATTTGATCAATTTCTCATTGAAGTGATTTATAACTGTCATGCACACTATCTAGTTTATCAATAACCAACTTTATTTTGTACTCAAGAATCTTTTCCATAACTTCAAAAACTTTTCTTTTTACTTCATCTTGAGCCTCCTTCATTTCATCCACTTCCTTCTCAGGAGCCTTTGCTTGCTTGGCCGAAATGCTATGTACAATATTTAATGGAGAGCTAGGAGGCTTATATAACACTATCTCCTTACTTTGTGAAGTTCCTACTCCTTTTAACTGTTCTTTCAATTTGACATTCTCCATAAATAGTTTATTAACTTCATCATTTAAGAACTTTTGTTCCCTTTCATACTCCTTTAATCTGTCCTCCAATCCCTTAATAGTTGCATGAGTGAACATGGTTGAGTGCATGGTCATTGTGGCTGCCTCCAAAGGGGTGGTGTCCTGTATTGTTCTTACCATTTCTACCCCTTTCATTCCCTATATTACATCCAACAATTTAGGCTTCTGTGTGTTTTTTTGCTTGATCTAAATGGCCGGGGTTTCAATTTTGGGGTTATACCCAATTCCACTTACTCCTTCATCAGAGTCAAACTTTGCAACTAACATTGGATCTTCTTGATCCTGTATTTGATCAAGCAAAAACATTTTCTTTAATTCCAACCTAGGAAAAATGAGCATGTTGCTCTTCAAAATCATCTCTCTAGCCTTCTAAGGGATAATCTCAATGTGCTCAACCCTCAATTCATTGAAGGTCTGTGCCACCATTTGATTCTTCAATTCCCATATCACCTGACTCCATTTTCTCTTCAATTTCTTTTATCTTCATCTTTGTCTAGAAATTCCTAAACACTAGAGTCTTGTTGAACTCATCATCCTCTATTAAACTCTTGGCAACAATTTCTCTCTCATATTCATGTATCTCTACATTTGTTTTTTTCTGTATCATCCATCCTTTCCTCATGCCTATGGGCACTAGTCTCATGGATGGGACAATCAACCTCAATATCACCCTTTAATGATTGCAATACAGTGGCGACATCTTCAATATCTCCCACCCCTTCACTCTCCTCATAAGGTACCAATGGTTCAATGGTCTATGTCATTTGTCTCTTGGGAGGAAATTGCTCCATGGGAGACTCTGATGCTGTGTCTGGGGTGTGCTTTGTTGTTATCTTAGCACCATTTTCCTGAAGATACACTTCTTTTTTACCATATAAATCCTCAAATTTATGAATTATCCAATTGATCCTCTTGATGGGGTCTTTTTTTTCAACGAAACAACTAGGGAAATTCTATCATTTTGCTTCTTCCTTCCTTCAAGCTTCATTATAAACTCCCATTTCTTCCATTTGAGGGATGCCTCTCGAAAAGTAAGGAAACTTCTTATCACATCTTCCTCATAATCTACTTGGTGTGCCACTATCATTTTGGTAAGAAGATTATGCCTTATGTTATTCATATGATTTTTAGGGTCAAAAGCTCTTGCTTTTCTAGAACCCAACACATATTTTGTCTTCAAGTAATATTGCAATTCCTCTAGTGTATCTAAGTCTACTGTCTAGTCTCCACATTTGGTTAAGTTTGGCATAAATGTTCCCTTCTTTTGTTTGTGCATTAAATCCTTTTACATCCACATCATTTGCTACATAAATTCAAGAAATGCTAATTTGAGGGGCACAAACTTTGGCAGTATGTGTGGAGTAGTAGGGTAGCCATGGATTCTTATTATTGTAACTTCTAGGAAAAATAACCAATCACCAAAATTATGTGTGCGACCTTGTTCCTATCTCAAGTCCAATGGTCTTACCAATTGTTGCATTTTGTTTGACAATATTGGCATTGAATAACCAAGAACTTGAAGGATTCTGTGCATAAAGTCTTCATAGAATATAAAAAAGCTTGAATTCTTGCACCGACTATCCCAAATATAGCACCACTTCTGGATAGGTGTAGTGTTCCTTTGCTCATCCACTCTAGCCAAGTCCATTTATTTAGTCCAATGGTCCTGATTCTGGTATACTATCAAATGGCACAGTAAGGAATAGTGTTTGAATGTAATCGGTGCTCTATCCTCTATGACTTGTGAGAATTCATCATCCAACGCCCTCTCAAGGTATGAAGCAAAGTCATACTCAATATTAGTCTCAAGGTTTTGAATTCTCACAACCATTATCATCAGGCTTATTGGCATTTTATCTTGAGAACCCACCCCTAGTACTTGGCACAGAGCTAGATATGTATTCACAAAATAATATTGGAAATTTGTCATAGTGAATGGTTCAATATTGGAATTAGAAATGGGAATCGTTCTGTTACTAATGCCTCTTTTCATATATAGGGGTAGCTCATCACTTCTATAAGTTCATCATAACCTCTTATAATCTTCCTCACTCTTCTGTAAGTTTATTTTGGTCAAAGCTTTCTTATTTAAGCTAAAACACTCAATGATAACAACTCTAGTTACCTCTACCAATATTGAGCCATTTGGAAACCTTATTGTCTTGGTTTCAGAATGATAATGCTTGGTTAGTAATATGATAAACTCCACATCAATAAACATGTGCAGGACAGTCAACTTTGCTAAATCCAACATCCAAGGGTTTGACACTAGAATCTCCTCATTTCTTTTACTGTAAAAATACCAAAATAAGTCCCACCCTAATTTGGGAATGAGAGAATCCCTACAACCTTGTGTAGTATCTATGAGAAATTTCTTATTTCCCTCCTTGGTTGATCCTAGAAGTATATCTAATATAGACTAGTAGAGTGGTCTCTTCTTTACCTTAGGTTCTTCTTCCTTAATTTTGGCCTTTCTTTTACTTCCGATTGTTTTCTTTTAGGAGGCATATTTCAATTTTTCCTACTATGACTTCAAATAAGAAAGCTCTACCAAATACTACACCAATCAAGCTTCTTCAAAGGGTTATTCGTGCACTTACTCAAGTGCTTGTCATTCACATAGTTCCTTTTCTCGGCGTCCTTAGCTCTGTCCACAACAATGTATTTCAACTGAGCACAGTCTTAGGAAAATTCACTTGCTTTTGAGGGAATGGTATTTAGTTAGATTAGTATTAATGCTAATTCTTCACTAGATAGTTTCCCAACAAGCTCAAATCCTTGAAATTAATTTTGAAGCATGTGTGAGGGAATTTGTTGCTATAAATTGTAATGATGCCACAATTACCATACTACCTTTGTATCTTATTCTACCCGTTGTGGTATGGTGGTGTTTTTCCCTTCCATTATGATGTTTATCACACTACCGCCTTGCTTAAGACCTCTTACTGTTGGGTTGCAATGTATATCTCTCTACCACAACCATATTATCTGCCTCACACGGTACTGCGGTGTCCACTTTTCTTCCATGCTTACCACTCTACTGCCTTGCTCAAGACTTCTTCCTGTAGGGTTGTGGTGTACACCGCTCTACCACATATGTTGCTCACCCTCCTGATGGTATAGTAGTGTATGCTTAATCTTCTTGTTGTTTACTGCCTTACCGTACTCCTTTGAATCGCCTTATGCAGGATGGCTTGAACGTATGTCAATTGAAAAATATTATGGACTGACTATAGGGAGCATTTAAATGATTAACCATACGTGATGACTAACTTAGAACTCGGGGCCAATACAAAGAATGATTTTAATGGATCAACTCATGACTTAAACGATCGATAACCAGATGCAATAGGTCAACATAAAATTATAAGGATGAAGGTTTAAGATTGATTACTATGAAGCGAGGGTTTTTGAACTAAAACCTTAAACCCTACTCATGGACGTAGAAGGTAGAAAACCTCAAGAGGAAAAAATTTACTAGGATTTTTTCAAAATTTCAGCAGCACTACCAGATGGGACATGTTAGATTTTCTCCTCGACATGTCCAAGTATTTTAGACATATTGTTCTTTAGGTTGGCAAAAAGACATTTGAATATGTCTCTTAGACATTCAAGAGTCTCATCTACATTTCACAACAACCCTTTCTATTTGTGTCGAAGAGACTATGGTGAGACTCTCTTCGATATAGCCTTGTCTTGGAAACATGCCATGTGCTTCTATGGGAACACTTTAGACAGGGAATTCACTTTAGTGTTATGACCAAGGGCCTTATTTGGTGGTTAATTTATATTAGTATCAGCCATTATGAAATGGAGATGGGACATATGGTGAGTGTGGGAAGATGGGTGAAAAGCGAAGCATGGAAAATAACCAAGGTGGATTTTTGGCTCCAACAGGACCTTTAATATTATGAAACATTAGTGGTACTTAGTTATCAAATTTCATTAAAGGACAAGTTTTATTAATTTTAATCATTATGTATGTAAATAATGTTATGAATATTTTGGTCAAATAATGTTGTTCCTACTTTTAGTTAATGACATCTGTTAGGTCTCAAAAGTGTAGGTTTTTAAACCATAAGGGGGTGCCAATCCCTTAATACACATTTGGCCCATGAACAAGGTAAACAAGACTAATTACCTTCTACTCTTTAGGCTTTGGTAGACCTAGGCAGGTATACCTGAAGAATAAGGCAGATTTGCAATTGGATATAGTTCCTAGATTGTGAAACCTACTCACTATGGCACATGAAGTTGGAGTAGATGCAAAGCTTTGATATCCAATTCCTATTGAAATCAGTTGAAAATTCAAGATTGTGAGTTGTATTTTGTATGCAATATCCTAAGTATGACAAGTGCCTATTCTTATTGGGTGAACATAATGGATGAGTGAATGGTGATTAATGGAATGGATACAAAGTTGTAAGATACGTAATCCTATTGTTTGGTTTAACTTGAATTATTGGGCACTTGAGATGTCTTCACATAGTGCAAACATGCAAGTATGTTTATCACACTATTCTTCTTTAATAATCCTAGTGATATCTCCTCAAACTACTGTGAAAGTATGAAAGGATTTTTAATTATTGCGTTAATGAAAACCAATCAAAACAACTTCTTTAAAAGGATTTTAACCCTGGGCAAAGACCAATTAGAGTAAACTATTAGAGGGTGATCCCACAATAGTGGTTTACAATTTTTGGCCAAACTGGACACTGAAATTATTATTTTTAACTAAATATTCACATTCGGGAACCTATAGCAGCTAAACTATGAAGGATTTGAAGATGATGCAAACTAGAGTCTCATCCCATTTTTTATGTAGATTCTAAAAATATTTTTTTCAAATTTTTTGGAATTAGATTGCACTTCTTTTTCCATCTCCCATGAAAACTAGTTTTTTTTTTTAAAACAACATTTTTAAAAAGTGACACACACCGTATAACGTTTAACTTTTTTTCCATGAAGGATAAAATTCTAATTCTTTCGAATTTAGATTCATAACTCCAATATCTAGTGCTTCCACTTGGTGAGACAATTTTTTATTGAATATTTTTTCTTTAATCAAGTTTCAAAGTCAAACCAATTACAATTCAGAAATAGTGCGACCGTATAATGCATAACTTTTTTTGTATATATCAAAATTCAATTTTAGTTTTTTTGTTGGATCAAGGACTTCAATATCTAGTGCAATCATATTTTTTAATTGTTTTTTTGATAATCTGCTATTTTTCAACATGTGTAGAATAGAGACCTTCGTTTTTGATGAAAAACCTATGTTTAATAAAACTAAAAAAACAAATACATAATAAAACCAAAACATATTAAAATTATATTCATTGGATAGCTCATTCTAAGGACTACCTGATTCCAGTTGGGTTTGTGAAGATTCCTTCATTTTCATCCTCAACCTAAGCTCTGAAGTGCCAAAATTTAGGTTTTTTGTGTGCCTTAGGGAGGGGATGAGGATTTAGGGGGGTTCGAGCGAACCCCTAGGGGTTTATTCGAACCAGGGTTCACTCAAACCCTGGTTTGAGCGAACCTCTTCAAGGGGGTTCAATTGAACTCCTTTCATATGCATTTTTTTTGGTTTTTGACGGCAAAAAATTTAAGGGGTTTGCTCGAACCCAGGTTCGGTCGAACCCAGGTTCGGTCGAACCCAGGTTCGGTCGAACCCCTTCTTGGTTCGGTCAAACTTCTAGGTTCGTACGAACCCCCAAAATCATTTTTTTTTTCTATGGGTTCATTTTTTCTCAGTTTTCCTTCCTCCATCAAATTGTAAACCACTATTGTGGCTTCACCCTAGAAAGGATTTTAATTCACATCAACTTATAAACTAATCAACTCTTTCACACACTAACATCAAATGTGCTCTAATAAATCAGATAGATTTAAATAACTTGAACAAACCACTTTGGAGACAACAAAGTAATAAATGAGCATTAAAATCAACACAGTAATTGAAAATTGAAAATGAATTATGATTTATGAATAGTTTGCTCCATTGTATTACTTCAAAATATAAGCATTATAACATAAGTCTTTGAAATATGGTATGGATGGGAAAATTATGCAATCTAGTTTCTTACTAATGCCTACTCTAATGGAATGGAATGTGATGATGATGACATGATATCTCAAAATTAGGCCCTAGATTCCCTATTTGTAAGGGAAGCAAAAATCTTTAGGCCTATTACAAAAAGTCACATTGTTTCATAACTAAAACATAAATAGAATAAACATAAAAATATTAAGAGTTTTCTAGTGGATGCACTGTAGTTCATTAATCTCCAGCAAGCACCCGTGGTCATCTAAGACCTGTTCAAGGCTTGTGCACCATGATTGTGTATCCACAAAACTATCAAACTCAAGCCCCTATCACTCCTCTCTTACTTGGCCTATGAAATGAACAAGTTGACCTTTGACAAATGCTCCACATACCCACTTTTAGCATGAGTATCTGCATTATATATGATTTCTTTCATAACATACTCCAATTCGAAGATTCTCCCAAGTTGCTGGTGCGTCCTCTTAAGCACTTCCTCTTCATCATTAATCACATCAAGAATAGGTGGTAGATAGTTGGAAATTTCATCCTTCCATGTATCCTGATCTTTCAATTATGTTTCTTCAAAGAAATTGGGTAAGGCCATACTTAGTGGCTAACTGAAATCACTCAACTCAGGTGTGTCAGGGTATTGTGGAAGTCCCTATGAGATTTCATGAGTTCATAGTATTCTTGTAGCATAGAAGAGTCATCTTCTTTCTTTTCAATGATCCGAGACTCTACCTTCTTCATCTTATCAATCAATCTGGTGTTTTCTAGTAATGCTACATATGTTTTGTCATGAATTTTCCAAACTTGTTTAGCATGTTTGTATATGTCTTGGAATCTCATGTAGAATATTTTTGATGCCATCTCAAAGGTAGTGGTTTTGAGTCTTCCCTTTAACTCTTCCTGTTCCTTTTGCACTTTCTCATGCCTTCTTTTCCAATATGTTGTTTTTGAAATTTCCTCAAGCACTTTCCTTTCATGTTAAACCAATGGAGAATAGAGCCTTGAAGAAGAAGAAGGTATTCTATCCTTGTAGTTGACCAACTCTTGTTTCAACCTTTCATTTTATTCTATCAACCCCTGGTTATCCCTTACCAGTTTCTGAATCAGAGCCTTTGTGAATTTGGCCACATTCACATTCAAATCGACAATTTCCATGGAATCTATTTCTCCTACTCTCTGCACGAAAAGATATCCAAAAATCTGATCATGATCAACTAGGGAAGGAATTTTCGCTAGTGGATAGAGTTCCCATATCTGCAAGGTAGTATTGTTAGGATTAAATCCTGATCCAATGTAGATCTTGTCACTAGTTTTGTCTGTTAAGTGCAAGGTTTTATTTTTTATTTTCATAAAACTATCAAATACAATGGCTGAGCCGATATCCCATCTTGGAAGGAGCATAACCCTAGCCTCTTTCAATAATTCCCTTCCTATCTCAGCAATCATATGTTTCATTTCTCTATAAATTTCATGTTGAAGTTCTTTTAAAGCATATGCTTCCTTCTTAGGGTCAATTTCCTTCAAACTTTCCCTTACCAACTTTCCTTTATATTCATATATGAAAGCTTTAAATTTAGGATACTGGACAAAGGAATCATCTGTAATGAACTCTTGACTGGATCGATGCCTCACATCATTAGATAGCTCATCAGAAGCTTCAAAGTTTACTACACTCCTTTCTAGTGGCATTTCGTATGGAGGAATGATAGGAGTATTGATCTGTGCGACTTCATCCTCCTCTTCAACATCATCTTCTACATGATTGATTTATTAATTGAAAAGCTTACCTCTAGAGTAGATTGAGGTGACAAATGGTCTAATGGTGCTACATTTATTCTTCTCTCAAATTCCACCAGAGGTACATCCTTTATTATCTCTTCTTCATGCAAAAGCAACTGTTCAACTCTCTCCATGGGGTCCTAACTTTCATAAAAAGCTTCTGCATAAGATGGGTTAGTTTTTAATCTCTAGGCCTCAACCATAACAATCCTATTGTACATGTATTTTCTCTCATGATCGCCAGACTATCCTCACAATTCTGGACAACATCATCAACAACAATCTTATGCTCATATCCTTTTAGTTTCTAAGAAATTTTGGCATCACTTATAAGGTGCTCAAGGCCAAAATTCTTCCTCTTATTTCCAAGCGCCAAGCCATAATAATTTAACTTGCTTCCAACCAAGTCATACCTTGATTCAACAGTAATGGTGAAATCACCAAAGCACAAAGTAGAAGGAATGAATGTCTGCCTTCCAAAGCTTTTCAAATGCATAAAGGCTGAATAAGACAATTGTCTTATAATCTCAAGATAAGAAACTCTATCCGACACAGTCTTAGGAAACAAATATGGTTCTACCTCAAATCTATACACTCTAATGATAGTACAATCTGAAAAAGCATACCAATCTCCCCAATTGTGGTTTATCTTTCCATCATGGCCTTTCTCCTTTGGTTAGAGAATCCTTTGTACTTTGGGGGATAGATTATAATCACATTTTCAACCAAGGAATTTATACAAGGGTTTGACAAAATGCTCCTCAAAGTACAAGTAGTGGGATCTCCCACATCTACTATCCCAGACTAATGTCCACATTTACACTATTCTTTAATTACCATCGCTATCTAGATCTTTTACTCTTAATTCTACTCCCCAGAGTCCCATCACCTGGCCCTCGTACAATATCATATGCATAAGAAGTGAATAGTGCTTGAAATTGATAGCTTCATTGTTATTCTTAATTGCATTAAGAGCACTATTAATGGCCTCCAATATATACTTTGCATAATCATAGGGACTGGAATCTTGACTCTGAATGTATGTGATCAAAACCATGGGAGCTATAGTTATGTTGGCAGGGGACTCAATTCCCAACACTTGGCCAACTGAATAGTATGTGTATTGATAATATTCTTCAAACAATTCTACAAAAAATGGGAGCTTTTCATTGTTAGAAAACCTCATAGGTTGATTTCCTAGACCCTTGGGTCTGTGCATAGGAAGCTTCCACCTCTTGTAATTCATATCTATAGAGAAATACTCCTCCAGCAAGTCTCTCAACTGCAATTTATTTTCCAAAGAAGTGTCTAATTAGAAAACCATGCAAATATAATCCCTCATTATGACCATAAATTGTGACCCATCAGACAAATTAATTGCCCTTATTTTGGGATTATAATTATTTTCCAGTGCTCTAATTGACTCTACGTTCACAAAAACATTTGGCATTACTAGCTTCCCTAAATTTAAATGAAATGGGTTCAAGACTGGGCTAAATCTATATTTCTTCCTATAATGATATATGAAAAAATTGTAGCCTCTCTGTGGAGTCCATACATCTCCTAAATTCTTATGCTTGTCTACTAGGGTCTCACATGATGGGTTTAATTGAGAAATTATTCATGCTTTAGGCCTAGAACTGGGACACTAATCTATCAAGTCTTGACTAAGAGATCTAGTTTCAATTTTTTGCCTTTTTGCTCTTGTCTTTTTTGAGGTTTTATCCATTTTAACCCTAACAATGTTGTACTTCAAGCTATATTCAAAAATTTATGTTCAGCTGATCCAAGGTGTATTGACTTGAGTGAACGCCATAATTTCTAAGCTACTTTCTTTCGTTCAACTCCATCCTCTGGTTGCTTAGCCACAATGCGTAGTGAATTTTTGTTTCTCAGAGGTTGCTTTTATCAAATTTTAGCACACTTAAACTAGCTCTAGTTCATAAATGGCACTCATGCCACCTTCCTATTAAACTTGCATATTAATGGCAATTGTCTCTTCGATGAATTAATCTATCAAATCAATCTGGTGACAATTATTTCATATTTTGTCAATGAGACTCTAATCACAATGTCTATATCTCTCTTTGATATCCTTGGCCATCTTTTGAGAAATGTCTAAGAGACAGTCAGGCTTCTCTCATCGATATCGCAATGTCTCTTCGATATTTACTTCTTAGTTTGCTCCCTGATGATTTTCTTTTTTGTCAATGAGACTAGTGGATTTCTCTTACCATCAAGCTTATGTCTCCTTGGCGGTCATAGTTGCTGATGATGTCTATGTGACTTTGTTATGTCGAGGAGACCCGAGGTCACCTCTCTTCAACATCCCTTAGTCTCATCGATATTTTGTACCAGAATCTTGGGGAGACTTTTGATAATGTCTTCTCGATATCTTTGTGTCTCCTAGACACATCATGTTTAGGATGTTGATGAGACCTCATCCAATGTCTGTTCGATATTTCTGTGTCTTGTCGATACTTTTCTCCTTGAGTGTCGAAGATAATTCTTTGCTTCTCTCCTTGACATGCCGATTTCTCTTTGACATTGTTGTTTCATTAGTGCTTGTTCCGCCAATGATTTACTATTTATTTTATGATAACCTCTTGGTGTCCGAGAGATGTTTTTTTGTTTCCTGAATGTTGACACTCATATGATTTTTTGGTGAGACATGTTAGATTCTCTCCTCAACATGCCCAAGTCTCTTAGACATGTTTCTCTTTAGGATGGAGGGAAAACATTTGAATATGTCTCTTAGACATTCAAGAGTCTCATCTATATTTATTATCATCCCTTTCTACTTGTGTTGAAGAGACTACGGTGAGACTCTCTTCGATAAGGCATTGTCTTGGAGACATGCCATAAGTTGCTAGGATAACATTTCAGGTAGGGACTTCACTTTATTAGAATGATGAAGGGCCTTATTTTGGTGCTTTATGCTAATGCCAATTATTATGAAATGGAAATGGAGTATATGGTGGATATGGAAGGATAAGTGAAATGTAGGTGTGTGAGAAAACTAATGTGGATTTTTTAGCTCCAACAACATCAACACATACTCTTCTAGGATATGGGAATTTCTATGGAAATTTTATCTCCTAAGGCTCCAGCGATGTCGTTCTGCAAAACCGACTTCGTATGCTAGGCCATCATTAAAATTTGAGTTCAAACTGCCCTTCATTAATGCTTGTACTTATAAAAAATCCCTTATTTAATTTAATTTAATTCATGTTTGCAATTTTTCATTTGTAATTTGTAAAAAATAATTTCAAATAATCTCATATATATTATTTTCAAATAAAATTATAATGTAAAATAAATAATGTACATTATAATTCCCAATTACAGGAAAAACAATTCTCATAATTAAACAGTTTAAAAATAAAATTAAAAACTCAACTAATATATATTGAGAATGAGAATTATAATGTACATTATTTTTGCATATACTTATTGTTTTTGTTTACTATTTAATTTTTTTTTAATTATTGAAACAATGCAAATAATACAAAAAGGAGGCAACAAAGGTTGCCAAAAGAGAGAAAAAGATTACAACCAAGCTAATAGCTAGCAATATAGTCACTTACAGCCACCAAAAACATCTACAACTAGTATTTAATTTTTTTTTGGTACATAAGCAAGAGATTGTATTAATCAAAATTCAAAAAATTACAAATGATCTGCCATTGTAGGAATATTCATGAAACCCTAGCAATAGATTTCCCAACTAGCCAAAAACCTGAGCAAACAAGCTAGAACTATGCTTTAGAATTTTTAGGCTACCCAAACAACCCATTTTGAGCCTCACTAGAGGCCAAGACAACCACCAAAACATCACCAAAAAACTAACCAAACCACCACTAGTAGCCACTGATGATCGTAGAAGCCAAAAAACTAGAACCATCCCACCATGAGCCAAGAGGTCACAGGAAGCCATTGAGATGGGAAAAGTCATTGAATTCCTCCACCCACTCCAAATCCTTAGTCTCCACCAACTCAAGAGATTTTTTTAGGTACTCCACCCCAACTACGGCCACCATTTGATGCCTAACTAGCACTGGTCATTTTAGTTCCAATAGAAGTAGAAAAAATTGGACCACCACACCAGGAGTTTTGAGCATTTCCCAGTCTTTCAGACATGGCACCCCAGAGCCAAGAATAAAGGCCAAAATAACCTCATCCATGCCACCTATGAGATTAGGCTTGAATAACTTGCTCATCATTGCCCAGACTAGGTTTTTGGGGGTTCTTTGATCAAGAAAATATGCTAGAAAAAAAGAGACTATGTGGGAATTAACTGAAACCATTTCATTGTAGGCCACATGCTCTCAGTCCAAAACCATTTTCACTGTGGCCACCATCAAGGGATCAAACTCTAGAAGAATCCATTTGAGCCTCTGGTCCGTGATGTTTTTGAAACCACCTTGACTCACACTGCAATCCAAGAAAATTAGAGTGTCATGCCCAAAGGTGAATAGCTCCTCAATCGATTTAAACACTGCATACTTTGCATCCTTCTCCATTCTTCTTTCTCAAACAAACAAAGTCTCTGGAACAAAAACTCTAGTAAATGCAAAATGCAGAGATCACCACCTTCGTTGGATTAAAATGAATGCCACCCTTTCATGGCATTCATTTTAATGCACGTACGTGCCACCCTTTGAACTATCGAAAAGTCATGTCAAGACCACTAGCCGAGAATGTCGTACCCCCTGGTATAAATGAGGGTGTTCAATCATGTTTTTGTTTAATATTTAATTAATTATACAGATTTGTATTATTTTTTATTTTCTTTTCCATTTTAAACTTTAGAATTAGTAAGTATAATTTTTATTTATATTAGGTATTTAAACAGTTTTAAATTTTTTAAAAAACTCAACTAATATTATCTAAAAAAAATTATAATTGCTAAATGTTTAGTTTACCTATTCAAATTTTTAAAATGGAAAAGAAAATAAAAAGAATACAAATCCTTATAATTAAATACCAAAAAAAATAGTACAATCCTTATCATTAAATACTTAAAAAAAAAATGTATATGCATAGAGTATTTTGTTAACCAAGTGGTTTGTAAATTTATACCAAGCAAGGAGTAAAATGATAGAATATTAATTTAGTAGAATAAAAAGTAATTTCGTCTAGCGCTTGGTAATTTAGGGCTCACAAAACAAATAATATTTACATGCCTATAAAAAAGTAGAATAAAAAATACTTTAACCACACACGGTAGCAAATATTATCCAACACACGTGTACATAAATAAATTATATGCAATCCGTATAAGATATTATGTAGCACGGGGTGGACTTTTGCAGGTAAAGTATTATTATAATGTGATAAAATCAAGAAAAGGGTATCAATGGACCAAATAGTTTCAAGGGTCGACAGTATGATATCGACCATCCATTGGCAGTTTCATGTTTGTCTTCTTCAAATAGGATATGTCTTTGGCATAAAATATATAGCGCCATCCCAATAAATAGTTCCAAATTTTTCAAAAAAATGGAGAAAAATACATTAAACGCTTAATTAACCCTCAACCCTCAACCCTCTACCTTCAATCCTCAACCCTCAACCCTAGTTAAACCCTAATCCCTCATAACCCCTATACCCTCTACCCTATACATTGGACCATCAGCCCTAATCCCTCAACCATAAATGTACCCTCAACCCCTATACCCTCTACTAGCCTATACAATATTGGACCCTCAACCCTAATTCGTCAACCATATACCCTCTACCCTCTACCCTCAACCTTAAACCCTCAAGCCTCAACCCTTAAACCCTCTACCCTCTACCCTCTACATTGGAACCTCAACCCTAATCGACCTTCAACCATATTATAACCTCAAATGTCCTAGCTATACCCTAAACCCTCTACTCTATACCCTCAAGCTTTAATAATGTCCCTCAACCCTAAATCCTTAACCCTAAACCAGCCTTAAACCTTCTACCCTCTTATACCCTAAACCCTAAACCGACGTTAAACCATGTACATCCCTCTACCCTCAATCTAATACCCTCTTATACCCTAATCCCGCAACCCTAGTAATCCCTCAACCCTTAAACCCAAGTAAATTAATCTCTACCCTAATCCCTCAACCCTTAAACCCTCGACCCTCTACCCTCTACCCTCAACCCTCTATAAGTACCCTTAAACCAAAATCCCTCTACCCTATATATTAATGGACCCTCAACCCTAATCCTTGAACCATATACCCTCAACCCTCTACTCTCAACCTTAAACCCTTAACCCTCAACCCTTAAAACCTAAAGTACCCTTACACCCTCTACCCTCTACCCTATATATACATTGGAACCTAATATAATTAACCCTAATCCTTGAACCATATTATACCCTTTACCCTTGACCCTAATCCCTCAACCCTAGTTAAAATATTAAACCCAATTACTAAACCCTCTACCCTAATCCCTCAACCCTCAACCCTTAATCCCTCAACCCTTAATTAATCCTCAACCCTCTACCCTCAACCTTAAACCCTCAAGCCTCAAACATTAAACCCTATTATACCCTCTACCCTTTGATCTACCCTATACATTAAACCCTCAACCCTCAATTCTTAACCCTAAACCCTTAATCCCTCAACCCTCAACCCTTAAACCCTAAACCCTAGTAAACACTTATACCCTCTACCCTTATACCCTCTACCCTCTACATTGGAACCTCAACCCTAATCGACCTTCAACCATATACCCTCAAACATCCTAGCTATACCCTAAACCATCTACCCTCAACCCTTAACATCCCTCAACCCTAAACCCTTAAACCCTAAACTGACCTTAAACCTTCTACCCTCTACCCTCAACCCTAATCCCTCAACCAACCTATATCGACATCAACCCAATACCCTAAACCCTAAACCATTAAACCCTATATGTCCCTCTACCCTCAACTGACCAATACATACCCTCTTATACCCTTGACCCTAATCCCTCAACCCTAATCCATCAACCCTTAAACCCTTAAACCCATGTAAATTACTCTCTACCCTAATCCCTCAACCCTCAACCCTTAATCCCTCAACCCTTAAACCCTCGACCCTCTACCCTCTACCCTCAACCCTCAAATACCCTTAATTAACCCTAATCCCTCAACCCCTATACCCTCTACCCTATACATTGGATCCTCAACCCTAGTCTTTGAACCATATACACTCAACCCTCTACCCTCAACCCTCAATCCTAGTTAAACCCTAAACCCTCACACACACCTTCTACCAGCTCTACCCTTTACCCTAATATATTCATTAAACTGCCCTCAACCCTCAATTCTCAACCCTCAACCCTTAATACCTCAACCCTTAATCCATATCTCCCTCTCTACCCTAATCGCTCAACCCTATAACCTCAAGCCTAATCCCTCAAGCCTAATCCCTTGACCCTATACCCTCAACCCAATATCCTAAACCCTAAACTATTAAACCCTCTATGTCCCTCTACCCTCAACATCCCAATACCCTCTACCCTTGTCGACCCTAGTAATCCCTCAACCCTAATCCCTCAACCCTTAAACCCTTAAACCCAAGTAAAATATCTACCCTAATCCCTCAACCCTCAACCCTTAAACCCTCAAGTACCCTCTACACTCTACCCTCAACCCTCAAGTACCCTTAAACCCTAATCCCTCAACCCTTATACCCTCTACCATATACATTGGACCCTCAACCCTAATCCTTGAACCATATACATCCCTCAACCCTCTACCCTCAACCTTGAACCCTCAATCCTCTAACCTATACATTAAACCATCCTTAACCCTCAATTCTCAACCCTCAACCCTTAATTTGCACAAAGTACTGTGGTAAAGGAAAAATTTGCTTTGTTTATGATTATTTGGAGGAATAAATGGGTATATAGAAAGGGAATGCTTGTGACGGTATGGATCTTGTCACATAAATGATTGCATTTCATGTTAAATACAATGAAAAATCAAAGGTAGTAGATCTTTTGATGCAATTGAAGGCTAGTGAATATTGGGGAAGGATTTTTTGTTCTAACACCCTTAATCCCTTCTAGATCAGAACAATTAGGTGCTAAATTAGGTGCCAAAAAAGGCTCTAAAGTAGGTGCTAAAATAGGCATTACTTCAAGCGCTAATATCAGTGCTAATGTAGATGCTAATCTGGTTGCTAATATAGGCACTAATATGGGCATTACCGTAGGCGTAGTTTTTGGTGCTAATCTTGGCGTTAATCTAGACATTAATAAGGGCATTACACTAGGTGTTAATATCGATGTTAATCTTGGCACTAATTGTGGCGCTAATGTTAGAGCCAATTTGTGCTTGAATTAGCACTGACTTGTTTTGGTTGGTGCAAAAAATGCCAAAAATAGGGCCATCCCAAAAAATTAGTGTTGACTTTTCCCAAAAAATGGAGAAAAATACATTAAAACAGTGGGTGGAAGCAAAAAATGAAGAAAAAAAGGGGGATAATCACAAGGATTTGTTGTAGTGTTAATCAATATATTTTACTGCACATTTTAGAGCACATTAGTGTTAAAACCCTCCAACTTGCTATCAAATGAAGACGTAGGCGATGATTTTTCCAATACTCTGCTATCAAACCAACACCACAATGGCTCATTTGAAAATGCAACCAAAAAAAATATACTTTCCCACACTACAACATTGAATATTGCATAAATACTTCCTCCCTTGCCATCGTACAACAACGACAGGATGCATTAACCCTTAGGTGAGAAATCACTTACCATTCTGCTTCCACGTCTCAATGTAGCCGATTCCACCACTGCCAACCCACATATTTAGCAAAATCTACGTCATCATAGACAACCTCAGGAAACTTGCTGCTGACTGTCAGCGATTATTGATTTTCCAGTGCCAAGAAATTCTATTCATGGCTAGGCTGGAAAAGAAACCCAGTGAAAATTTCCTGGGGTCAAACCACAATAGTGGTTTACAAATTTTATAAGGAAGGAAATTTCATTTTTTTCCTTTTCCCCAAACTTAATGGGTTCGGTCGAACCCAATGGTTCAACTGAACCACATTATATGTTCGATCGAACCCCCAAACCCTAATGAAAAATAATCTTATTGTTTGACCGAACCCCCTTAAATAAGACAAAAAAAAATATTGTCATTTTTTACTGTCATTTTTGCTTTTTACCAGTTGCTTTCCCTGTGCTTGTGTGTGCGATAACCGAGACTGTGATATGCAAACAATGATCAAATTGACTTCATCTCTCTGATGAATGCAAACTCAACTTCGTCTCTCCAAAGTTCATCAACCCAACCTGCATATCGAGCACCAGGTTTGTCAAATTCAAATTTTGAAGAGTTCAAAATGCATTTGTTTGTTAAATTTCAAAACCCTAAATGCGAATGTTTTCAAATTTTTTGAATTGAAACTGCATTTGTTTGAAAGTTTCTAAAGTGTTTCCAACATACACTATTTCTATGATACATTTCTACTTTGTCAAAAAATTAACATGCCCTGTCTATGCTTCCACATTTTGCATACATTTTTACCAAGGTAACTCCAATTTATTTGAGGCATTATATAAAATAGTTCATTAAAAAATTTATTTGAGGCATTATATCAAACAGTTCATGGTAATTTTTGATGGAGTATGATAGAAATAGTGTTTCCATTGTATGCACCCTATATCAAACAATTCATTAACAAATTTATTTGAGGAATTATATCAAAAACACTATTTCTATCATACTCCATCAAAAACACTATTGGAAATTTATTTGAGGCATTATATCAAACAGTTCATTAACAAATTTATTTGAGAAATTATATCAAACAGTTCATGATATAAAGTTTCTAGGGTGCATACAATGGAAACTTGGATAAAATTCTTCATATTTTGCCTTTAAGTCTTATGACATTACTCCAAAAATGGTTGGTGAACTAAATGTATGAATCAAAGAATAAATTTAGAGGAAAGAAACTAGATTTGTTTGAATGAAATGTATAATAAAATAGTTCTATTAGGATAAGAAGGAATGAAGGTATTATTAAATTTTCTAGTATTAGGAAAATATAAAAATATGTCCACTTTACTATATATATATATTTAAAACTATTCTTCATATATCCATGTTAAAACTATTAAAAATTAAATTACATAAATCAATTTTAAATTTGTACAAAGATATAAATGACTTTGACTAAGAGTGAATATTTAAAATATAGCTATCCTCTTTGCAAAATCCAATTTGATTTGAGATATTTATGGACAAAAAATATGGATGAGCATGAGGTAAGTAAGAAAGAATAACCTTAATTTATATCTTCCCTCATCAAATAATTTTAGGTTTAAAGAGTTTCTTAAGGAATATCCAATTATGAAAAACTATTATATACTTGAACATATAACTATATTAAAGTATATCATGAATAAATTGAAAGGATAAAGAGTAAATCACTAAAAACACATACATAAATCATAGAAGTAAATTGATTAATATAAGGAGATTCAAGTGGTTGGATAATTTTTTCCAAGGAGTGGAAGAGGTTAAGAAGGAACCATCAAATAAATATAATATTTTAAATACTTTAAAAGAAAAATGCATTTCTCCCTACTCTAAATTGAAATGGTATTTCTTCTAAGATGATAATATTTGCAAAAGAAGAAAATAATCATTATGAAGATCAAGTACCATTGATAGGTTTTAAGAGATCAAATAAAATATTTAACAACAAAAGAAAAAAGAGAAAATAGTTAATGCTAAAGAAACAACTACAACCAAGCTACTATGTTATAAATTATCTTCTTATGTAGTCTTCATTTCCCTATAAATTGTGGCCTCCTTGTACAAATTAGCTATTGATCATCATAGTGAAACAAATTTAACATTTTGAAATGGTTAAACATTATTATTATTTTTATTTGTATAAGTATAATTATTATGGGTTCATTTCTCCTCTCCTACTCTTCCTAATAAGGTTCTATTTTACAAGCCTCATATAAATGTTAGGGTTCTAACTTCTAAAAATTGAATAGTGTCAACTTAATCTCATTAGACAATGCTCCCCTAGTATTAATGGGGCCAACTTTTTATCTATCAAACTCGGCTATGTTTACATTGAATAAGAATTTGATACCTTTATCCTGATACTTGAACTAAGATATCTTGGCTCTAATTTTAGTCATTTTATCTAAAAATTATTGGTGACATATCCATTCGTGTTTAGTTTTAATCATTTATTATTGCAATTAATTATTACAAGGAGATTCTTGAAGCTTGTATTCCATCCCCACCATTTTTATTCTAAATATTTGACATTTTCTTTCAACTTAAAGTCTAAATTTTATCCTTAATGCTATACATATTTTTCTAGGATAACACATATTCATTATATTTCACTAAATGTGTTCAGGCATAGAAGAAAAACCTTCAATATATCTTTAAGATAACTTTGATACCATCAAGATAATCCCACCTTTCATTGCATTAATATCAAGGTTAACTAACCCTTCCTCTTTACATGCTTTTCAATTAGAGTATCCTCTAGTAAAAATAGAAACATTAATAGTGTGGTTATCAAAGAGTGTCTAGGGATGCACACATCACTATTATTAATAAATTATAAGATTGTAAGAAATGTTTATGGAAGAAATAAATATCTAATAGATAATATAATGTATTAGTTACCATATCTAACTATTACATATTTTCAATAAAGCCCCTTTAAAATCTATCTTATTGCCATTTAATGAGTCAACTAGGTTCAAAATTATTTTCATCTTATTCCCCCAAAATTCATCACCTTTACAACAAAACTTGATTTCATCTAATTTATCTTATTTATTCTCAAATCATATTAAAATCACCACCTTAAACTCTAAGAAATATTTGGTAACTTATTTATTTTATCTTCATTTAGAAAGGGGTGTGAAGGGGATTTAGAACCTTTTAAAGTTTCTTTCAAAATAACTAGGAAGATTTTATTCATTGCCTTTCTTGTTGCTTTTAGGATTAGTGTTATGAATTTTGTGCCTTCATTCTTAAAATTCTTATATCAACTCATTTAGCATTTCCATGATCTTTTTATATGGGAAAGGTCAACATACAATGAGGTAGACACTTTCCATTTTTTTTATTCCTTAATTAGTTCTTTCTAGGGAAACTTTTAGTCTTTTCGAACACCTTACAAAAATTGATAAATGTGTGATTATTTTTCTTTCCACTCTATAAATTTTTATGTGCTTGGCTATATAATTGAGATGATTCACTCATAATGTAAATGATAAAAATTTAGTACATGAAAGAAATATTTTGAGACATTGCTAACATTCTACATAACTCTCATGGAAATAAGAATATTATTTTATTTTAACTAAAGAAATTGTGTGTATCTATCTTGAAAATTACTAATTAATTTTGAATTATATACTTATAATTTAAAATAAGGCATCATTGTAACATGGAATAGATAGGTTAATTTAATGAAATAAAATATGTTTTTATATTAAGAAAAATTTACAGATATATGGAACTCATACATTGAGAAATTGACTAAGATGTAACTCTCTATGAGAATTAAGATGCTCGAATAATTTATATACCTTCTTTCAATAATTAACATTAGAAATTAATACTTGGCTCATATTGTATACCCACCTCCCAATGGTCTTGGAATGGATGCATTTAGATGGAGAAGGATTTCAAAAGGCTCATGGTACTTGTGGACCCCTCAAAGGCATGATATATAACACATGAACTTTATCATGAAATTTGGTCTTTTGTTGTTGGCTTCTAGTATGAATGTTATCTATAAGGTGGAATTCTTAGTTGAGACTCTCAATCTTCCATTGTTGGTTTCTAGTGTGATTATACAATATGCTCGCCAAACTGTATTAATTTTTATTATTAATTATTCAAAGAAGGTTTTGTTTCATAAGAAGAGACCTATGTTCACATATTCCAAGGCATGTTATTATCCACAATGAATGACACTTCTTCACATCTCTACCAAGTTCTAAAAAGATACAGATCTGCCATTTCCATGGAGGAGATTGATAATTTAAAAAGAAAATATCATGCCATTTATTTCTTGAGAAGTCATGTTTGCATTCATGATTTGCAACTTCCATCTTCATCCAAAAAGAAATTTTGTTATTGTTATGTGCCTGATATTAAAACAAATCAAAACCTTCATTTGAGCATGATCGCGAACACAAAGGTAAATGAGTGGAAACAAAATAAAGCTTGGTTAATGGCTTTCAACATGTTGGTGGAAAATTTGCATCTTTTTGAAAGTGGCTTCCTAGCTTATCAGTCTTATGTTTAGTAATGTTTTGTAATCTCCATCGTGTTATGTATTCGGGTCACGGGTATATCTAGTATGATGTCTTCTTTTGGGTAGTTTGGGTGCATAAGAGAATGTGCATATGTACTGATGTATTCAACCAATGTGCTTTTGTAACATTTTAATCAGACAATTGGTCATTTGTACTAGGACCTCACTAGTCTTTTTGATATTTTGTAAAATTTGTTACTCAGACTGCAACTGGGGGTTTTCTTGCTAGTTCTTTCCCACCAATATGTCCGCTTGAACCAGCTATATGTAAAATATTATATGTAAATAAAATTATAAGTGGTCTCCCACTTTTGCTTAAAAAAAAAAAGTTCTTGTAAATGTCCACATCTTTTTCCTTGACATAGTTGCTATTTCTTAAAATATTTCTTATGATTTTTCATAATGCTGGTCAATACTTTACTGTAAATATTCTATAGTCATGCTCTTAAATGTCATAAGAGGGTTTCATCTTATAAAGCTATAATAATATTATATGCATTTAGAACATCTTAGACACCTCCCTTGAAGCATTCAACAAATGACAAATAACTACCAACACAAAGTGAGATTCCTCATTTCCTAATATGAGGACAAAATAATAAATCAAAATATTAGGATGCAAGGTTGACCCACCTTTCCCAGTACTTGGCTAAGTTTATCATCTATTGAGGAGTGGATCCCAACAACAATTGTGCTTAGTGCTTACTTACTAATCCAAGGAATACCTATTCATTTTTTCTTTATTGTACATGCCTAATGACTCCTCATCTCAAGTTAAATTGTGGGAATGGATTTTTATGCCCTCCCTATGACTAAATGGCTACAAGAAGGTGAATATGATATGGTGGAAAAAACCAAGATACAAGTTGGTTTAGTTCTCATAAACTCTCTAAAAAATAATTGAATTCCTACATCCTAACTAGAAATACCATGAGGGGTTTAGATCCCATTTTAGACAAAAAATATTCTTCTACTAATCACTAGTTCACTTGGACCAACTAAAGAGATGGTGAACTAAGGGAAAATTAGTTGTATTGATAGATTATAACTTAGTAATTTCTCTTTCCATTGTCCCCTCTCCACAAAACACCCTTATTTAAGTAGATTCTATTATAGCTATCTCACATATCACCTCCCAATTCTTTAAAATTTTCAAACTTCTTATTCCTCATACCTAATAATCTATCCTTCAAGCTCAACACTTCCCACCTCAATCAAATTGATCACCTTGCTTCCATAATATCCCTTTGGTTGATGTTCGTAGACCTCATCAAAATGGTAAGTGGATACAATTGTGGAATGATGCGATTAAATCTATTGCACTACCTTACTATGATCTTACAATAACAATATGGCTAGAAAGAGATCTAGAATGGAAAACAAAAATGGATCCAAATAGAAAAAAAAAACTTGTTTTGGCTTTAGCACTTACTAATAACTTTTCTACAATGAGTGGTTGCTTATGTTGAAATAAAACTTAGAAGATTTGAACTTAATTGTGGTAGAGGATCTCAATGAGAGATAGGCTACATTGGATGAAAAGGATATAAGGGATACAAATTATTTTAGTTATCTTTCGAACATATTTACATTCGAGAGTGGATAATATCTATGGTTGATCAAGAGAGGTAGTTCCATGACAACTCTAATGATATTAAATCCATTTTCCTCCAACATTACAAATAATTTTTAATTGATCTAGTTGAAGGAGATCCACGTCAAGATATAGTGAAAAATTATGGGCATAACAATTATATATTTTTTAACCTATATAAAATGTATGGTTGGATTAGTGAGATATTTATAACAAGTATGCAATATGAAGTCAAACTTTATTAGATTTGATTCTTAATAAATTAGTTTTAATGATTCAATTTATAGCTTTATGCAATCTATAAGTTTAAATAGTTTGATGCTATCTAAACTTTATACATATAAAAATATGATAAATGTCTGATTATTTTGCTTTCCAATCTATAATTTTTTGATGTTCTTGGCTATATAATTGAGATGATTCACTCATATTGTAAGGATAAAATTCATCCTCATATGGAGGATTTTATATTATCTTCCATTAAATTCATCCTCTTTATGAGATTCTTATGGAATATTGATATTCTAGTGTGAATTCTTAATTTTAGACATATCTTAACTAGATAAATTTAGGTTCAATGAAGGCAATATAACTTTTTTTTCACTTACATAATCCTATTTTTAAGTTCATTTATGTTAAAAACTATTAGATTAAATATTTTTATCCCCAATTATTTTCAAATAATTTTATACTAAGCTTTGTATTCTTATTCTTTCTTTCACCGTTTCATTTAAAATTTGAACCATTTAAGGATGCTATGTTATAGATTATAGTTGTCTTCCAATTCTTTTTAAATTGTTAATGGTATGAAAATATTATTGATGAGTAGATGAATTATTACAACTATTTTAAATTTGTATTCCCTTTATCTAGATATATTATTTACCAAAGTCTCATTGCTCTTTTAGGTGTACTTATATATATAAGATGGAAAATGTAGATCATGTTCCACCTGCGCCAAATTATTTTTTTGTAAATTCTAGTAATGAGATTAAAAAATTGAGAGATTCATTAGCACAGGGTGCAAACTCGGGGATATATAGTGAACCATGCATGTTAATATTGCATAGTCTAGAAAAACTAAAAGATGAACTTAAGAGGACTAGTGCATATTCCTCAGATAGAGTGACTGCTATTCTTTCCCGCATGCGGGAAGAAGTACATGGTGACGTTCCCCTTAAAAAAATATAGGATAGTGTCACCAAAGAAATGATAAAAACCACTTGTTTTCCATTTTATCAAAATGTGCGTAAGGTTAGGGGATACCAGGTCACTAGATGTATTGATCATGCTATGGCCTCATTGATCTACCCACAATTTCTCGCAGCACATGGTCTATACCCAAACAATGACCAGATTCCATTGTATTTTGATTAGCAGTTGTATGCTGAGGTCCATTTGGGCCTCAAAGTTAACTACTTGGACATTCCACCATATGTTGGTCGGGGGCGTGGCAGGATTGATGATAGGCCCACCTATCATCGAGTAGATAGACCACCCCCAGTGTTTAGGGTATTGGTTGGTGAGAGGTCTCTTGCTCTCACCCCAGCTCTAGCCCCCATAGTAGATGAGGTTGTTGTTGCTTCCCAAAAGGAAGCAATTGACACTGTAGGTGACATTGCGGCTGCCACCACTAGGATATCTGATGATCGTGTAGGTCAGTATTTGATGTCTAGAAATTCCCAATCCATGCCATTTTCAGCATAGTGGACCAACATGGATCCTTTTACAGTGGCCAACATCCCTACTCGTACACAACTTAATGCACTTATAGGAGATATGTCACGCATGACTCTACATTGTTTGGCTGAGGACCATTTAGAGGCATATGCCAACATTGCATTAGACAATGGGATCAGTATAGAGCATGTTAGAGATCATTTGAGATGCATAGGTTGTTCAGTTCTAGGATCCCATCACTCTCAGCCGACCACTAGTGCGCATCAGGATCCACCTACAGTTCATTCGGTAGCTGCACAGACTATGGGTTTTACTGATATGTTGATTGGTTCTAGTTCATCATCGCCGATGCCATCTCACCTTCATAGTCCTCTACATTCATCATTTCTGGCATGACATGGGATAGATCGGATGGATGTAGATGTTGATTTGTCGCTTGAACGTTTGGTGGATATGGTGGAGGCGACTGTTTTCGAGGACTTAGGTCATCCGATATCAGATGATATTCATGTATGTGTGCATGTGCATGTTTCAATTATTTTTTCATTATTATTATTATTTTTTTAACTAGATATTCATGTAAGTTGATATATATATGTATATATATATATATTGTTATAGGTGGACATACCTCATATCACTCCTAGCCTTGGTCCAGATCGTGTGCACGATCGATGTGACTCTGTGGATGAATCTGTTGCCAATGGACATGTGAGTTTTTCATTTTTATATAATCACATGTGTATATGTACATGCAATATTTATGTATGCATAGATCTATATTGATATTTAAAAATACAAGTTCATTTAAAAATAACTTTCATAAAATTTATTTAATATAAATTATATGTATTTAACACATCCTGTACACAATTTTATTTGCAGGGCTCAACACATCCATAAGAGCAGGACCATTCTCATTCAGATGGCCATTCGACTAGGAGGAGACATTCATATTAGGCCATGCACACTATATTTTTGATCTTTACCACATGCATTTTCTTATACATGATGATCTTTAGTATTTGAGATTTGATGATCTCTAACTTACATTTGCTTATATTCAATATACTTACATTTGCTTATTTTTTGATCTTTAGTATTCGACATTTGATGATCTTTAATTTACATTTTGCTTATATGATATGTACATATATTTTCTTATATGATATATACATACATTTCCCTCTTTGCTTATAATATGTGTTATGTTTATATGTATTGAATCCCTTTACATGTATGTACATGTGTTTTCTTATGGTTTAAACATGTTTACACATAATATATGTATGCATTTGCTTTAAATATTCAATATACATACATGTTTTCTTATTTTATGATCTCTTACAACTTACATTTCCTTATATTCAATGTACATTTGATCTCTAGGAATTTTAGGGAAATCAATGCCACTTTATAATTAAGTTCATTCATGTTGATCACAATAAAAAAAAAAAAAAAAATGACTTAAGCAACATGAACCATTGAGTTGAGAACAAGATATAATCTTTTTTAACAAGTAGCGAAATTCAATTTAAATATAATTAAGAAAATTCAATTCAAATTATACCTCTATTATACGTTTTTGACAAGTAACTTGAAATTCAATTCAAATATAATGAAGAAAATTTAATTCAAATTATACCTCTATTATACATTTTTGACAACTTGAAATTCAATTGAAATATAATTAAGAAAATTCAATTCAAATTATACCTCTAATATACATTTTTGACACTTTAACAAAATTCTAAAATTACTAGATATGTTGTGCATACCTATGAATTAAATAACAACAAAATCCACAATGAAATAACTTGTTTTTTTTCTACTTGATTCATTTAAACTAGGATCTAGTTATTCCATGTACACTAGAATAATTTTTTTTCCATGCTGGATATGCATATAAATAGAAGCTTATTTTTCATTATTCTGGATATCAAATTGCAAGATTAATTGTCATTTATATCACTTGGAGAGCAGATTTTGGAGAAGTTTTTGCACATTTATCAAGGAGGCAAATATTAGAGCTTGACAACTTTTTCATTTTTATCAATCAATGAAAAATTTGGAGGATAATTTAACTAAGTTGGTAGAGGACTTGTTTTGAGTCATCTTTAAGTTGAAGAAGAAAATGGGACAACAAAGAAAAAGAAAAAATGCATCTCAATGAAAATTGTCAAAAGAAGAACATAAGAGGCATGAAAAAATATTGGAAAATTATCATAGAAAGAAACAAGGTACATGCTTGTTTCTTCTCTCTCTCACTCTCAAGTGTGTGTTTAAAATTGTATGTGCATACATTTTGCATTGGCTTTCTTATTAAAATTAGAAATGTTTAATGTATGACCATTTTTCAACTTACAATACCCCAACTTAAAATGTACTCTTAAAATAAAATATTGTATATTAAATCCTTCCCTACAAACCTTACACTTATCTTTTACCAATACCTTTGTTTAATGTTTTTGTCATCACATTATCATTGTTGAATATTGCATCTACACAATTTTCTCTTTACTTTGTCCATGAAGAAAATGATAGTGTACTTCAATACATGCTTAGTTCTCCAATGAAACCTTAAATTTTGTGTCCCTCACTATGCCACATTGATTTTCATAATTTTTTCAACCACATTAATTATTTTATGGCTTTGCAAATTCCTATATATTCTAACTTTGCACTTTGAAAGAAACCATTATTTTTTCTTAATTATTCATGAAACTACACCTTCATGTACAATGAAGTAGCATTCTAATGTTGATATTTGGTGATCAATATCCCCTATCCAATCTACATTGCCACATATAATTAGCTTAAAATTTTTCTAAACTCCCATTGAATTTAATCTAATGATCAATAGTTCCTTTAAAAAAATATTTTTTAAATATTTTAATAAATGCCCAATTCTAAGCTCTAGAATTATTTGAAAATTAGAACTCAAATTATACTTAAAGCCAATGCAATGTGAGGTTTTCTAGAGACTAACACATGTATACATAAAAACTCAAGCTATATGGTGCCAAGGAATAATTATTTTATTTTCATCACTTCAATGTTCTCAAATTATTTTTATGTTTTATGCTCTAGGGATTCCTCAAGTTGGAGTCGAGCCAAATCTAGATATCAGATCAAATGAATCCATTGAAGAACACACAGACCTTGAAGTTAGGGAGGAGAACCAAGTTTAAACAATGCTTGTTGGAGAGGGGTCAAGATCACTTCCTTCTACTGGTATGAGTGAGCATATAAAACTAGCACACAAACTTCTCTCACTTATAGCATCATGTTTTATTGAAGTTTGTTTGCTTACATACATAAAATTCACTTATATAATATCATCTCTCACTTTTGTTTGCAAAATATTTTGTGACATGTAGGAAGGGCTCAACAAGCAGGAAGTTTTCATGCTCAAGTCGAGCCAAATCTAGACATTGGATCAAATGAATCCGCTCAAGAATGCATGGTCCTTGAAGATAGGGAGGAGGCACAAGTTCAAACAATGCATGTTGGAGAGGGGTCAAGATCACTTCCTCCTATTGATATGGATGAGCATTTAAAACTAGCTGAGAAGGTGAGGAAACAAATTTCTCATAGAAATTTAGATCATTTACTTGAAATGGATATGGATAAAATAAAATATTATGCCAACCAGCCTTATAATAAGAGAAAGAGGCCAATGACTAAATCTGTAAATGGAATGATCAATCATCAATTCAATCATCTTGATAGACTTGAAAAAACCCACTTGTTATCATGTTTACTTCTTTGTGATGAGCTCAAAGAGTCATTACAATTGTTGGGTGTACATTCAACATCAAATAAGAAGAAACACATGGGATTACAAAAGGATATTGTTCAAAATGTTAAAAAGGGTTTAGATTCCATTGGGAAAGGATCTCGATCAGTGGATAAGGCCACTACAAGAAGGGTGATGTTGAAATCTATTGTACATCAAGATATAGCAAAAAAAAGAAAAATGTCTGCACTTTCATCTAAAATTGGTTATAGTAGAACCATGTTGATAAAATATGAGAAAAAGAGAAATTTTTTAGATGAGAGTTTAGGAGGCAATTGGGCAATTATGTGTAGAGCTCCCCATTCTGACAAGATTGAAGATGTTGTTAGGAATTTGGTCTCAGGTTTTTGGCATGATTAGACTTGTCCATCATCAAATACTAGAGATGTTATGAGACACAGGATTGGACCTAGTGTTTATGAAAATCATAGCAAACATTGGCTAGACATAACACAATTTGAGATGTATATGAACTTTTGTAATGCATATCCTCATATAAAGATTGGGAAAACAATGTTTCAAAGGTTAAAGCCATATTATGTGAAGATAAACAAGTTTTTTTAAACTTGTTGTTGTTGTTATCATATTGAATTTGATCTCTACTATCAAGTGTTTCGAAAGATGAGAGAAGCAAGATATGGGTTTCAAAATGCACCTCCTAAACATGAAAATTTGTTCATAAAGTCTATATTATGTGATCATGAAAATGGACCCCAAATAAACTGCATAAAAGGAATTTGTGAGACATGTGGAAATTTGGCTAAATTTCCTTCAAGAATTCAGGATACTGACCTAACAAAGATAGTAAATTGCAAGAGGTAAGTATTATTTTTAGAGAGTTTATTTGTATCAATTTCTCATAGATTGTTATTTGGATTCTCTTTGATGTAATGTTTCATTGATCAAGTGTGGTTTATTAATTATTCACATATTTTGCTTACATAGGTACAAGTATGTAAAGTTGCAAACAAATTTTGGGAAACAATCCACAAGGTTGAACTATGTAGAAGAGGAGATTCCCATTGGAAAATTTATGGAAGATTTTTGAAAATTGATATGATCATTTGTACATCATTCCTTTTTTGCTAAGTGGCAAGCACAACAATTCCAAACATTGAGAGATACTTTCCCACGTGGAACAATTCTATCAGTAGTTGACTTTGTAGAAAATTACTCCTTTGTACATCAAAAGGAGATTCAATCAGAGTATTACTTTTCAAAGCATATCACTATTATGGTTCATGTGTGTTATCGACATGCACAATCAGAATTAGATGGTGTTGAGAGTACAGATGAAGAACAAGCCATTAAGAAAGAATATCACTTTTATATTAGTGATGATAAAGAGCATGACATACTTTTTGTCCAACATTGTTTTACAATGTTTTTTGAGAATTTGAGAAGCAGGGGTGTAAAATTTGAAAATCATTTTGTATCGTCAGTTGGATGTGCGGCACAATTCAAATCTTCATGGCTATTCTATGCACTTTGTAGATATCATAAAATCTACAAATACCACATGTTTGGAGTTTTTTTGAGAGTGGGTATGGAAAGGGTGAGCATGATGGAGCAGGAGCTTGCATCAAACGAGCTTTAAGAAAGCATCAAATGAGTTATCCAGAAGATCATCTAGACAATGCACATGATGTTGTTGAATGGTGCAAGAAACACTTTGCATTAGATGTGGTTGACACATCTTCAAGAACAAACCGACACATTCCACATAGAGTGTTTTGGGAGATATCGGGTATGTATAAATTACATTAAATCAAAAATTTGAATTTATTTAAATTTAAAATATATATATATATATACATATTTGTTCACATATTTTTTTTTTTTATTTATGTATCTAGGTGTGGATAGAAGATCGATGCATGGATACAAGAGGGTAGAAAAAAAAAGATCTTTGCATTGTGTTAGGAGTTCAGATAGTCGCCATGGATGGATATTAGACACAAGGGATTACTCTTGTTTTTGCACTGAGTGCATTGAGGGAAACTCTGATTATGCATGCAACAATCAAGAACTTGGATATGTTGCTAAATGGGATACAGTGCCACTACTTGTTTCATAAACATATGATAAAGACGAGGAAGAAAGATTTGAAGACATTCCTTTGATTTCAATTGATTATGATCATATTTTGAGTTGGTTAGAAAAGGTACACATGTGTAAGTTTTCAATAATTTAAATATTATATATATCTAGTTAATGATCTTTAGAGACATTTCTAATTTTTTAAATTTTTTGTGTAGAAATTTGGTGTATAGGAGGCGTTTTTGTAGTCATAAGCTGAGCCAGAAAACATCAAAGGTGTTAGCTATTATTTATTGCATTGCCTGAGAAGAGGAATAAGCTAATAGAACTTGAAACCGTGGTGGAATGTCATTTCCCACAGTGAGTTTGAATTTAAAATTTTATATACATTGTATTCACATGTGCACATTATTATAAACATTAAATATATATTGTACCAAATAGCCAAAAGGAGCCGCGAAAATGTTGCTACGTTCATATGTCTTACCTTAGGTTCATGTTTTCTTGTTGGTGTGAATAATTGTCTTGTACCTAGCTAATTCATTCACTAGGTAAATTAGGGGACATATTCACATGGTTAAGTTTACTTAGGTAAAATATTCTTTCTAGAAGGCTTAGTTGGCTTATCTAGAACTTATCTTATCTAGCTAGGATGCATCATTTCCTAGGTGATTAGCTTGTTGGTTGTCTCATGTCATAGGATCATGACATTTGTCAACATCATATTCATACCTATCTCTCAACCTTGCCCATATAAGCAAGGCATCTCATGTACATTTGAATTCAAGCTTCAATCAAGCAATCAATCAATCTTGCATTGTGAAGCAAGCATTCTTGCCATTCTCTCTCTTATGGAAGTGGTTTTGGTCGCAACTGATTTTGGGGGTGTTGAGGAGTCACCATAAACTCCTACATGGTATCAGAGCTCTCCAGGTGTTGCAGATTCCTTCCCAAATCTGAGGGTGATATTTTGGCTTGAAGAATTTTGCTAGATGCAGATTGGGGTTTCAATAACCTCACGGTTGAATTCAGAAGCTTCCGCAAACGAATTTTGACTGTAAATTCACCTATATTGGGTAAAGTTGTTTTTGAAGCAAATTTTTTTTGCTGGGACAGCCTCCCAAGCGGTACGATTTTCATAATTTCGCAAAAAAATATTTCAGGAAATATTTTCTGCAGTATTTTGTATTAAATTTGGGGAAAATTTATTTGTTAATCAGGAAAAAATTATTTCGGGCTATTCAATTATTGTGTGGGTGGGCTCCGTATTAGTTTCTGTGAAGGATTCGCAGATCTCTGTCTGTCCTCTTTGCTGCAAAAATCTGTCACATCCTCTCTGAGATCGTGTGCCTCATTGGCAAGTGGAGGTCTACGCATGGTACACCACTCGGATTGGCAGGGCATTTGTTCCATCGGCGGGTACAAATCTTTACACGAAGGCGTCCTTTGTATTTTTCTGCGCCATCCTCTATCCACGGTCTCGTCCGGCTCGCCAACCTTTTACCCATCGATTATTCTATCAGATCTGAGGCCGTTGTCCATTCATATCCTAAGGGTACCGGTCAACTAGGCTTTGAATGGTCCGTCGGCTATCATCGGTCCTTTCATTTTTGGCAGATATTGACATCTGAGGTACATGGTACGCGGTATTATCGCCACACATTGGTGGATGTATCTTTCGGCATATTCTCTATATACAATCTGTCACGTCAGGATACCCGTGACAGTCTTGTGAGAGTGTGTCGGCCAAAATCCACCGGTAGCAGCGTCACATCCTAATCCTCATCGGACGAGCCACATCAAATCTGGCAGGGTCATCGGTGGTACCAGTCAATTCATGGTCTTCGGCTATCAAATTAAGGGTGATCTTTCTGCGGGTTACCTGTTTGTGTCAAATCCTTCCAGCGGACGGTAGAGCGCTCGTCGGCAGTCATCAACAGAGGCGTGAAGGCCTTCATTTATGGTCGTTGCCAATGTACTGTCCGTCAATTACTTCCTCGGCGTACAGCCACTGGTATTTCGCATAAGTTTTTTTATAAAGTTTTTGTTTGATAAATATATCAAAGGCCGACGGGATTTTCATTTTGTAGTTTTTATTAAAATTGTTGTAAAGCCTTTGTATTAATTATTTGGCCGACAATGTATGTGCTTGGCCGATGGGTATAGGCTCGTGCCAGGTGGTTTTTTATTTTTTCCTTTGATCCCCCTAAGGTCATATGGCCGACCGGGTGTTTAGGCCCAGGTGCCCGAATTTTGCTCCGATTTAACCTTGTCAGATTCTGTATTTGCCCCCAAGTGCCTATTTATAGGCATTTTTTTCATTTTTTCATAACTTTCGCATACGGAGGCAAAATTTTAGAAACGAAATATCGACAGAAAGGTGGAGATCTGAATTTTTCAGTGGTGCAGATATTTTGCAGAGATTTTGCATTTTTGTGCCTCTTTTTCTAGGTTGAAGCCCAATCATCGTTTTCTGCTTCCGAGCTCGTATCTTTGTGCTCCGATCTCCGATTTTCTTCAAATTTGTGGCATCGGAAAGGTATTCAGGAGTACTTCAAATCTTATCATGCACATTTTGCAGATTTGTTTCCAAATTTTCATATTTTCAGTTTGTAGCTGATTTGATAATTTGGGATTCCTTGTAAATTTGCAAAAAAGTGCAAATCTTGTTGGGACAAAGGGGTTGATTTCTTGTATTGTGAGGGGAATTTTTTGTTCTTCTCTTGTAATCTCTCATTGTATCATGGATTTGACAAAATTTGTACTTCTAACTCCATATAACTATCATGAGTGGAAATCTCAAATGGAGTTGTTATTGTTAAAATCAAAGTTGCAACGAATCACATTTGGTCAAGATCCAGAACCTGCAGGAGCAAAAGAGAAAAGAAAATGGCTTGATAGAAGGGATGAAGCTCTTGGTACTTTGAAGTTGTCTATTTCTCCAGATCTTAGATATCATGTTGCATCTTGCACTCATCCTAATGAAGCTTGGAATAATTTAGAGAGTCTCTTTGGTAAGCCAGATAAGATGAGGAAATTTAAGTTGGAGAATGAACTCATGGGTCTTAATCCTTCAGATTTTGACAATATCCAAGACTTTTTCTCTAAGCTCAATTCTCTTAGATTGCAGTTATCTAATTGTGGGGTCACTAAAGAGGATGAACAGCTGATACTTTCTATTCTTGCTAAGCTTGGTCCTGATTATTCAGTTTTTGTTTCTACTTTCTATGCTACAATGGATGCTCTTGGCACTACATACAAAATGCCTTCTCTTGATGAATTTTCAGCTCAACTCACAAGGGAACAAGCAAAGTTGGTACACATGGGCACATTGCAGTCTTCTAGATCTCATGTTCTTGTTGCAAAGGAGACAAAGGATTCAAGTGGCATAGGTAAGAAGCAAAACAAAGCACCCAAGTCTAATGAGCAAGGTAAAGACTCTCCTTCACATAGCACTCCTGAGTCCACATCCTCTTCTAAAGAGGAATCATCTAAAAAGAAGAAGTCAAAATGTGCATATTGTAAAAGATTAGGACATGATGAGCATAGATGTTATAATAAGAAGATTGATGAACTAACACACCTTCTTCAAAAGAATAACATTAAGTTGCCCTCATCAGTGTCTGCTACTTCTTCTTCTGCATCTCAATCGGCAACTCCATCATCTTCATCTAAGTCACAGGACACAGGATCTACTTCTGGGCTACACAAGATGAAAGGACAAGCACTCTTGGCCTCTACAAGTCTTGCATCTAATAGATGGCTTCTTGATTCAGGGGCATCTCATCATATGGCATCTTCTATGGATATGTTCTCTTCTTTTGAGCCTTGTAATTCACCTCATATATTGATGGGTAACAATACATATATGAAGGTAAGTGGGAAGGGTTCTATTGATATGGGGGAAGGGAGCTTTAATGATGTACTTTGTGTTCCTTCCTTGTCCACTAATCTCCTTTCTATTTATCAAATTACTCATGGGGGTCAAGGTAAAACAGTTGAGTTTACTCCAGATAAGGTGTACATAAGGGACTTGGAGACTAGGGATATTGTTGCTATCGGGATGGTTGATCATTCATCTCGTGTATATTCCTTTTCACATTTTGCTTCAGAAGATGATAATGTTCCTTTGGTATCACACCTCCATTGAGTGTGAACCATGATAGTGAGGAGAAGTTTGGTCATCTACATGGCATTGTTCTGGACAGTCAGGACTTCCTCTCCTCTGCTCCTTCCGACCATTGATGCTTCTATTATTTGGGGATGATCATAGTTTCGGATCTTGCTTTGTGGGATGAGTATTTGTGGGGTTCCTAACTTGTTCATAGAGTCTCATACTATAGATTTGGAGGACACACTTGAGGGGATTTCTCTCCTCTTTGATGACAGTTTCAGTATAACTATTATCCCATCTTCTTTGTCTTTGGAGATTGACATTCATGAGTCTCCTCCATCACTTGATTTGTCATGTTTCTTGGTTTGGTTTGACCATGATTATGTTGTGGCTCATTCAAGCTTGGAGGATCTTCATCAGTTTTCAGAGGCATACATGAGCATTCATGCTTCCTCCTTTTAGTTGGACATGGAGTGGCTTCTACATCAGCTTATGGATTTGTTTCTTCCTAAGGGAAGATGTGTTGCTTGCAGACATTGGGTCATCTTTTGTTTTCAGGCATTCTTCATCAGCATTGGAGCTTCTTCATCATGGGGGGATATCTTATCTCTCTACTTCCTTCTTATGGGGGGGTATTTGATTGTATATACATGATGCATGTTGTCCTTGGGGGGTATCATTGAGTCCTCTATACATCATGTTGTTTTCTTTTGTTTTCTCTCTTTTGGAGAGGAGTTTTGTCCCACAGGGTTTTCTCCTTTTCTCTGCTTGTGAGAGATTGCATCATTTGCATTGTAAATGGGTACCTAACATGGCCTAGTAGCCAGGACCCATAGTCATAATCTTTGCACAGTTTGCATAATAATCTTCTCCTAAGTTGCCTTAAGGGGGTGTTAGTGTGAATAATTGTCTTGTACCTAGCTAATTCATTCACTAGGTAAATTAGGGACATTCACATGGTTAAGTTTACTTAGGTAAAATATTATTTCTAGAAGGCTTAGTTGGCTTATCTAGAACTTATCTTATCTAGCTAGGATGCATCATTTCCTAGGTGATTAGGTTGTTGGTTGTCTCATGTCATAGGATCATGACATTTGTCAACATCATATTCATACCTATCTCTCAACCTTGCCCATATAAGCAAGGCATCTCATGTACATTTGAATTCAAGCTTCAATCAAGAAATCAATCAATCTTGCATTGTGAAGCAAGCATTCTTTCCATTCTCTCTCTTGTGGAAGTGGTTTTGGTCGCAACTGATTTTGGGGGTGTTGAGGAGTCACCATCAACTCCTACATTTACCATGCAGGTTCTGTTGTAGTGCAAGGGACATATCTAAAACAAGTCAAAGTTGTTCAGCATGGGATTCATTTTGTTGACTATCAACCTGATAACAAGGTATATCAATATAGTCACTTAATAATTGCTACCACTCTACATCTTCATGCAGTTCCACATGCACGTGGCCGAAGAAAATGGAGACTAGATAGTGATGATCATCAAAAAATTCTACATGTTATTGAAGAGCGGGCTGAACTAGAATCTTTGACTTAGATTATATCCATGGTTTTAAAGTTCACTTGTAACCATATACATGTTTAGATGAGAACTTATAGTAACTTGTACATAGTTGTAAATAATTTTGTGTAAATTACAATTATATGTACATATTTGTTCCATGGAGAATTCTTAAGTTCAAGAATCTTTGATAGCATCATCTTTCACTTTTTTTGGTTGCATGTAAACCCATATATATGCTTTCAATCCTTATTTGAAATGTAGTGAATTTTTTAAAAATATTTTTGCCTAAATTACAATTATATGTACATATTTGTTCCATGGAAAATTCTTAAGTTCAAGAATCTTTGATAGCATTATCTCTCACTTTTTTTGGCTGCATGTAAACCCACATATATGCTTTCAATCCTTATTTGAAACGTAGTGAAGTTTTTTAAAATCATTTTTCCTAAATTACAATTATATACAACTTATATTTGTTTCATGGAATTCTTAAGTTCAAGAATCTTAGATACACTTATATACAACTTATATAATTTTTTCAATCGAATTGTTCCATGGGAAACTATGTAAATTTTAAAATTAAGTATTATCTAATTATAAAATTATTGTACACATATATAAAACATAAATCAATGCAAATAAAAAAATAAACCCTAACCCTTAAACACTTAACCCTATAACCCTAAACCCTTGTACCCACTAACCTCTATCTCTCTCTCACTGCCCCCCTCTCTCTCTTGAAAGTCTCTCCCTCCTACCCACTCTCCCTCTCTAGCTCCTCTACCCTTAAC
>VDFB02086081.1:390397174-390430976 GCA_007258455.2 Sequoia sempervirens
GTCTGTATGCTATGGAAATGCCATTACATTTTAAAAAAAAGTAGTTTCTTACTATTTTTCTTCAATTTTTTATGTTTTTTTGTAAATCTACCAAAATCCCCTAGTTTTTCTACCAAAAAACCCTATTTTGAAAAAAATCAACTAAAAATAAACAAATCTAATTGAAAATTTGATAAAAAATAAAGAACTTTACCTGTTAGAGATGGACTCCAAATTGGATATCGGATTTCGCTTTCCACTGTGCGCCCGCCGCCGTTGAGCCGAAAACAAATGTGAATGAGTTTTGGTCGCCCGATTTTTTTTATATATATACTTCAACAAAATCGGATATCCGATTTGGATTGGATATCCGATTCCTAAAACTAAGTTTTCCCTCTGCCTCGGTAGTCACCCTAGCTCCAAAAAGTTAACTCACCATTTTCACGTTTTTGAGTCGTAGAAACACGTATTTTTTTCTCCATTACCACTTTTTGGCATACCATGATCCTGCACATGCCCACATCTTTCAAGAAATTTAGCCAAGTCTGCAGCATGGTTTAGTCTATCTTTAGAGAATACTGTTAGGTCATCCATATAGATGATGATACACTTACCAATCAAATCTATGAACGCCACGTCCATGGCATGATGAAAGGTTGCTCCAACATTTATCAAACCAAATGGCATCCTCCTATAAGCAAATGTTCCCCACTTAGTAGTGAAGGTTGTCTTCATTCTGTCTTCATAATTAATGATCACCTGATTGTACCCAGAATAGCCATCCAGGAATGACATCATCTGAGATCCATTGATAGTTTGCAAGACTTCGTCCAGAGAAGGGAGTGGGTAGTTGTCTTTTTCTGAAGCTCTATTCAAATTCTTGAAATCTACACATAGCCTAATCTCTCCATTCTTCTTACTAAATGGAACCAAGTTGGACACCCATGTTGAATGTCATACAGGGAAGATTATTCTTGTAGAAATTTTTTTTTGAACTTCCTTAAAGATCAGTGGTTCAATCAGGGCATTGACATGATGTTGTTTATGCCGAAATGGTCTAGCTTCAGGCTTCAAAGGAATAGTATGAGTTATCACAAAAGCATCAAATGTTTTTAGATCTTCATACCCCCAAGCTATTGCAGCAATATCCTTCTTTAGTGCCCTTAGTATATCTTTTCTAATTGCTTCAAGGTAGGATTTCCCTATGTAAACATTTCTTTCAGGGCCAGAATTAGCTAAGTTAACAATTTTATATTCACCTCCTTTATTGATCTGTATAAGATCTAGACTAAATTGTGTTTGAATGCTTGATTAAAAACAACTTTGCGGAATTTTAATTCATGCATACATTAATGAAATTATGCATCAAAACTTAAGGTGAGAAATAGATAGAAAGTGCAAACAGAGTTTGATTATAGAGTTCGCCACAAACGTGACTACGTCTCTGGGTCGGCTCCAATAGAGTACGACCGATCCGATTAATCTCCAAAATCAAGTACAATGATGCACCAAGACCATCACTTCATGAGCATAACACTGCTCTGACGTAAAAAAAATGGCTTCAAAATAATCTCCTAAGAACTCCTCTCGAATCGTGTCACCTGTTTCATTTGAAAATTCTCAATCTCACCCTCCCTAACTCTCTCCCTTTTATACATCCATTTCACCCAATTTGGTTTAAAACCAAAAGATTTGCAATATCCCCCCTATCTCCATTTTTACATAAAAAAATCTTAACAATCTCTCTTATTTTCATATTAGGATTATTAGGTAATCCTAATTAATCCTTTTCAACTAATTGAGCCCTTCCCCTTATCTTTTCGGGCTTTTGTTGTTTTATTAGATTTTAGCTAATCCTAAAGACAGATTATTGTTTTTTTAAATATGGAGGGAATTATACATATTTTAAGGCATTCGGTTCCAACTCACTCAATAAAACAAAACCGATGCCAATAATACATAAAGATTGTTCGGTGGTGCAATGGTAGAACAACCTTTTGTTAGGTTGGTGGCCGGCTGTTCGAAACCCACGGCAGCAAATTTTAAACGAATTCCAAAGAAATCAATAACAAAACAAAACCAGCCACCCTTCATAGTTAGGCCCGCGGATATGGTGCAACAATCAAGTGCTAATTTAGACGGAGATAGGTTGGGGTTTCAAATCCCCCAATAGACTTTTAACAAAACAAACAAATCAACTCATCCATCAGCGGGGAGAAAAGGAAGGCCACGTGGCATGCCGAGGAGGTGCCACATGGCAAAACATGATTCGCTGATGGTACTAACTGCGATGCCGACTGGGTGCCAATTGGATGATGACATGGAGGCTGACGTAGATGACAACTATGCAGGTGACAAGGCCGATGACTATTGCTGACTCAGACGATGACGTGTCTTGTTGTATCACGTACGAATGCCACGTGTCAGTTGCAGACTGGTCTGTACAACTATGACTTGGATGCCACGTGGCAGATACTGACTAGTCCACTTCTCTGTCCATACAGTATGGAATGATGACATCAGCATTCTGTACGGTCAAAAGTCAACATTTCTTGCACGAACTTTGACTGCTAATAAGTTGAGTATACGATGTCGAATTTTGGCGAAACGAACATTGCTAGAATCATCTCGATGAGCTCTTCGACTTGATGCTACTTTTGTCAATTTCTGAGATGATCATTTTTTTGCCTTCTGGATGCCCTCTGATACTAGTTTGACCTAAGGTTTGACTGGCCAAAACTTGCACAAACGAACTCCTTTTCGCTCTGTTCAAGTTGCACTGGAATCAAGACGTCGAGATCTTTCTGATGGTGCTAAAATCTAGAGATTTAGAGACAATTGAATTTTCACTGAAAAATATCCATCGGATCATTTATCTTCGATTGACACCTTTTCCCAAGCCCTTGGGTCTGAATCAAAAATTCTTTCTAAGGCCACCATTCCCTTGGGAATGCAATTACCTTTTAAATTGAGGACCCCCTCTATATCGCAATCTTTGAGGTTCCAGTATCCTTGATCCCTATCAAACTCATCAATGATTTGTCCTTCAAAAACATCTGAGTTGTCTAGAAAAGCAAGGATATGTTGATCATCGTCGAAGACTTGAAAGTTCCTAACATTAACAAGAACAGCTGGGGTGGATATCAATCCTACTGAGAATCTCTTAAGCTTGGAGCCTTGTATGGGTTTCAGGGTACAGTTGTGGAAATAGCTAATGAATCAGCTATTTGATTCTTCTCTCTAGGAATTAAACTAATCCCAAAAGCATCAAAGTCTTCAATCAGGTTCCATACCTGAATTTCTATAAGTTGCCAGGCTTTTATTATGACATGTATACTAGTTGCATACTTACCTGATAATCACTTCCAAATCTCCTTTAACCACCAAGGCAGTGACCTTTTTCTGATGTGCAAACATCAATCCCTTAGCTAATGCTTCATACTCTGCTATATTATTAGTGCACCCAAATTGTAACTTGTAAGAAGCAAAAAATGTTTTCCCTTTCAGGCTAGTTAATTCAATCCCAACACCACAGCCTATTTTAGATTTGGATCCATCAAACGTGAGGGTCCATAGTTGATCATGAGTTGGGGTTGATCCCTTTGAGGTTGTTGTGGACATTTGGATAAGATGAACCATAGGTGGGGCCACCTAGTCTTCTGCATCAAATATTGGGAATGGGTGTTTAATAGGTTCCTCAAGTGCAATTTCCAATTCCTAGTTAGATATATCATGTAATCCTAGGATATCTTTCTGACAATCACTTGTATATTTGATTAATCCCTTGGGTTTTGGTATACTTGTGAGTGCAGGGGTATCAAACAAAACTTGGGGTTGTTCATCGTAACTATGTTGGCTCAGTATTATGACTAGGGTAGGTTCAGTTTGAGGAGGGACTTCCTTTGAAGGTATATTATCCCTAGTTAACATTATTGCATTTTTGGCTTCGAATGAGAAGTGATCTGAAGTGGCCTCAAGGTGACTTGGGTAGGTCTCTTCGGTTTGGGAAACATGATTTAAAACACCAATGCAGGGTTGGCAGGTCTTTTCTGAATGATCTTGGTAGTGTATCCTGCACCAATTACGGAGTAGAAGACTCCGTAAATTGACATCTTCCCCTAAGACCAGTTGATCCTGTTGTAGCTTCCTAATCAATACATGTTGGTTTACATTAATCATGGGATCGCGGAATTTTTGTATTGACAAATCTTTAGAATCAAGAACCAAAAAGGTCAGAATTTCCTCTCTTTTATAAACCCCTATCTCGGTTTCAAAAAAAGATACCTCATTGGGACAGTCATACTCAGTGATGATATGTTTAAGGCGAGGTTCAATTTCAATCCTAATCTGGGTAGGAATTCCACTCCATGGTAGCCACATGTGTGAAAATTTGAGGGAGAGATATCCCCCTGTACTTTTCATTAAATCTCTACTCAACAGCATACCATAAGTCTCAGGAATGTCTGCTACTTGAATATCCATATTGGTTAAAATCCTAGGGTCAAACCCTACTTGAACATGTATATTTCTCAATTCTCCAACTACATTAACCTCTATTTTATCTAGTTGGATGACCTTCTTATTTGTTTGGACAAGGTTCAATCCCAATTTCCTGCATATAGAAAATGGCATAACATTGCCAGAAGCCCCTGAATCTAGTAGACACTTATGTAGATTCTTCCCACAGATTCTCAAACTTAAAAGAAATGGTGGGGTTCCTACCTTGTTTCTGTACAAAGTTGTGTTCATTTCTGTAGCAGGTTCCACCTTGGTTTTCCCTTTTGATTTATTAGCTTCTTCCAAATATTTAAGCACTATCTCTCATTGGGCAAGGCACCACTTTAGGATGTCAAAGTATGATAAAGAGGTTTTTTGTTTATGTATCTCAGAAACAATATCAATTTATGTGTTATAGCTTGGATTACATTTGAAAACACTAGATGAATTACCTTTGTTATGGGAGTAAGGAAAATCCCTTGGTGGAGGAGGGTTGTTATCGACACTTTGATTCAAAGGCACCATATGGTTAGGTGGTGCTGATGTAGTGAACGAACCCTTATTTTTATTTCTTAGTAAGTGTCGTCCCTTTGTCTGAAAGGCTTGGGCATCATACACATCTTCCTCTGGTTCATTCTCATTCTGCATTGGGAATGAAGGTTCTTCTTCAAAGAGGTCATAAGTCATAGATGTATCCACTGAGCCACCTCCTTTATTTGAATTCCCTTGGAAAGTTTGGGCATGTGCCTATACCATCTTCACAACCTTCTCCATTTTAGGGCAGTTTACCTCGGAATGAGTTGTAGTATCATGCAACCCACACCATTTAGTCATAAAATTGAGGTTAGCCACATTCGCAACATGTGGCCTATTCTCATTAGCTTGATAATTGTGAGGAACCCCACCGTTATTTGGCCCTGTATTCCATTGCCAGTTGTTATTTGGCCTCTGGTTATATCCTCTATTTTGATTTTGATAGCCTTGGTTAGCGGAGTTTTGGCCTTGATAATTCCTCTGGCTGTGATTGTAGTTGTTCGGATAATTACCTTGATTGTTATTACTCATATTAGGGTAATTACCTTGGTTCTGAGAGGGGTTCAATTTAAACTGATCCATATCATTTGTGACTTGAGATAGATTTTTCTTTAAGGTCTCCATCTTGTTTGTGAGTTGAACTATCTTTTCACTCTCAGCACTCTTAGCAACAGGTGGCTGACCGACGGGATTTGGTATTCCATCTTAGTTATGATGACCATGTGGGTTGTGATGAGCCTGTGATTGTTGAAAGAAGTTAGGAGCTCCATTGGAAAAGAATGGAATAGGAGATTGAGTCTGCAACTCAAATATAGGTCCATAATGTGAAGGAGACATCCCTAGGACATTATTGAATAAGTGGGTTGGGTTAGGCATCTGATACCCCATTGAAGGAAAACCTCCTCCCAAGTTTCCTTGTTGAGAGCTAGTTTGTTGTTGCAGTTTGATGGCTAGATGATAAACTTTAGACAGGGAATCAATAGCTGCCAGTTGATAAGTCCTTTGTAAGAACAGGCCAAGCAAAGGGTCTATAACTCTAAAATATTCCTGAATGGCACTATTCTCAGCAACTAGATAGGGGTCCTACAGTCTCCTATACATTCATTGAAACCTAGTATTAAACAAGGGCAGGGATTCACATGGCTCCTTCCTAATGGTAGCAAATTGGTGGAACAAAATGGTTGGATCCACATAAACTCTTAACTGATTGATGAAAGCATTCTCCAGGTTTGTCCAGCTCAGAATATAACCTTGTGGAATATTTAGGTACCAATTGTATGCCATATCCCCTAAGGAATAAGGGAACAACCTAAAAACCACATCATGGTGAGTTATCTGGGCTCTGGTACAAGCATCCTTAAAAGCTTGTATGTGCTCTTCATCACTCCTTGATTCACCATGAATGTATTTGGGACATAATCTCTCAGGATTCTTAGGCATATCATGAAAGCCTCCAGGAATAGTCCCCAATGGAGAGGGATTATTCATAAAAAAATGCCATTAGTGGTAGTGGTTGGGGTTGAGCCAGTTGTTGGATGGGTTGAACCAGCTGTAATGGCACTTGAGGTGGATTCATTGGTGGATTGATGGGTATCCACTAGGGTATTGGTGAAAATCCTAGTGGAGTGAGTGGAGCTGACAAGGGTGGTATAATGGTTGCCCCAGTCTTGTGAATCTTGTGTCTTGTTGGGGTCTTGAGTTCTATCAAAGGTGGTGGGTTTTTGGTTGATCAAAGAACTCTATGGGACCTCTCTGGTGAGAAAAATCCAATATTATCCAGTTTTCTCTTCTGGCCCTCCTTCTAGTGCCAGATCTATTGATGGTGCCAAGTTGACACACAACATATAGGTAAGATAAAAGTGAAATATCTCACCTCTCCTGAAAAAGACAATCAGCAATCAAACTGATCACCTCCCAAGGTCTTTGATGTTTGTTCACAATGTTATTGTTTCACGAAGTGGTCAATATGGCTGTAATGTTCAAGGGGCCTACTGGTTTTGAGCTTCTGGATTGTTATAAGATCAAACATATATTTAAACCTACTTTAACCAGTGGTTTTAAAAAAATAGAAAAAGATAGATTAAAGCTTTTAAACTGAAGAGAATGTTGATTCATCCAACTAATTAGACTTGTTACCTTCCAAGGAATTCCTAAATTGAAACTATAGAATAAAGTTAACTTGTAATTAATACAATGTTTCATTCATTCACAGTGCAAACCTTAACAGTAGATTTCAAATCATCATTTAAACAAAACATAAGATAAAATTTCATTCCTTGAAAGCTTTCCAAATCAAATAATTAACCCAAGATAAATACCATTCTAGAGCATAATATGAAGTAGATTTAAATTTGGCTACTTCTACTATTGTTGAAATAGATAAATAACATTTACAAATCTGGCAAGATCACTAGTGTACAGAAAACCCATGTCTTCGAATTATCTCCATCTATACTAAGAAAATCTAGAAGATACATCACCTCCTCCTTCTGAACTTAACTCCTACTTTACTTCTTCTCTCGATTTGATCTACCTTCTAACCCTAACTTGCTAATTCTTAACCAAAAGGAAGAAGATCAAGAAGAAAAAATATCTTTTTATGTCTATATCCACATATATCTTTTAAAATAGGCAAAAGTGCCATATTTATACACGCGACTCAAAAAATGCATCGGCCCCTATTTTAGGGTTTACAAAAATGAGTCGGTTCTAGGACACGTCGACCCTAGAAGAGTTTGGAACAAAGTCAATCATGTATTAAATGCATATACTCTATTCATGTCGGTGAAAGATCACTCTCAGGCATGGTTTCCAGATCTTTTACAATCATCATCATTAACTCGTAGCCCTTGTGTCTGTCATTAAGACTTCACGCATTTCATCTTTGCCTTGAAAACTACCCCGCAAAGTGGCTTTAGTGCTCCAGGGGTATTTCCATTCATAAAGAGTGGCCATTGAACATCTCGTTCGTCATTAAGACTTGTGACTTCCACTTTTTACGCTTTCCTCTCAACCTGGAACCTTTGCAGGCTGATCTTCTTGTGAAGCAGCATCAGATGCTCTCGACATGCTTTAACCCTACAAAACAATGCCTTCATCAGTCCTCTAAAAGCATAGAAAATATCATTCTTCCTATTACCCTTTATACCTTCTCCCTTCTCACATTTAGCAAAAAAAACTTGACTTCGGCAAAGGCGGGACCAAATCTGAACCAAAAACATACTTACCTTTAATACTAGTGGGGGCAGAGCCAGAATGAAACCGAAATTGGGACTGGAGTCAGGAAGGGAAAAAAATTTGGAAATAACCAACATTCCAAGTTTAGCCCACATTCCGACTTCGCGTCTGCAAAAAGCAAAGTAACCGGGGACCGCATCAGGGCGGTGGCAGAGTCAGAACGAGATGAGGAAACTGAATTTGGTAACAACTCCAAATCCCAAATCCATTCCAAACCCAGCCCCGCAAAAGAGACCAAACACAAGGAACAAAACATAAAAACAAACGCAAACGAGATCGAATCAAAAATTGATCCAAGGCTAACTGCAACGGGGGCAGAAGCAGAACAAAATTCGACACTGAAACTTTCTCCAAATTCCAAGTTCGGATTCCATCTCGACCCCACCTCTAACAACACATTGAAACGATGAAGAAAGGACAAAAAAAGAAAAAGGGAAAGGAAGAAAACACCCCACGACCAAACGATCAAAAAAAAAGGAAAAACAAATGAGTTTAGTAGAACCGAGACCGAAATAGAACCGAAACTTGGAACTTCAGAAAAGTTCTAGAGTTCGGTTTCGGTCCGCGTCCTGCTTTCGCCAAAACAACAAACAAAGGAAGAAAGAAAACTAGCAGAACCAAAACCAGAAGGGGAAACAGAACCGGAACTTAGAAAAAGTTCTGAAGTTCAGTTTCGGTCCGCGTTTCGCATATGCCAAAACAACAAACAACGCCTAAGGAAAAAAACAAAAGGCCAAAGGAAACAGAACAAAAAAAAGGGGGACCTATTTTAAATAAGTTTAAAATGGGGTGGTTATGCAAGGCATAACACCAACCAAACCAACTTTTGAAATGTCAATCTATATATGTGAAAAAAACACAAAATTGATCCAAGTTAGCATACAATTGTCGGTAATAGGAACATATTTACCAAACACAAATAAAATAAACACACACCTCTTTAGGCTGATCATTTTCTTTATCTCCTTCAAGTGTTTTGACACCTCCTCCTTGAGGTGTTTCAACACCTACTCCTTGAGGTGTTCCAATACCTACTCCTTCAAGTGTTGTGACACTTGTCAACAACGATGTATAGCTCATAACTACCTATACATAAAAATGACAAGTACATATGAAACTACCAATCTATGTCGATGTATGTATAATCAATATAAGATCTTAAAAATCTTAATTCAATCAAATTTGAGTTCAATTATCTTTTTTTTATCTAGCATTGCGCCTCCATAGTCTGGACAGCATTGCACCTCACTCACACTAGGTGTTTCCTACAAGAGGAAAATAAGATAAACATATAAGTTAATATATAATTTCATTAATGACAATTCAAATGACAAGCAAGTATATAATAAAAATATATAAACAAGTGAGTGCGAAAATATATACTATGTGCATGTTGAGGCCATATGAAATGGCCTTAAGGGTGCTATGAGTCACCTATGTGAGCTCCTCATTAGACATCAACTATTAAATAGACCATGTACAAAAATATTAGTACTTGATACTATCTCTTATTAATATTCATTTAAAAACAAATGCAAGTTGTGAATTTACAACTTAAATCTTACCTGTGTAACTATTCCAACATCCCCCTCTCTAGCAGGAGAGGACTTTGTAGGGTGCGCTCCACTCTCCTATGTTTGATCTCCTATAATGTCCACATCTTGGATGTCATAATCAAAAGTGTCCAAGGGATGCTCAGTGGGTTGTACAAGAGGACCCAAGCATATTTGGTGGCACATAGTGCAAGTATGTGGCATACAAATATGTGGACCTGAGGACGATGATGCAATAGCACTCGATCCATCACCAACATCACCAGAATGTGGCTAAGCTACTATAGAAGTATGGGAAACCAAAAGACCACTCAAAGAGTGAATAGCCTGAAGAGTTTGTGTGGCTGCATCCTTGATAATATCTGGATGATGTACTAGAGGTGGCAGAGGAAGGAGAGGAAGGGGAACATATGGGTGTTGGACTACTCTAACTGCCACTGGTCTACCCTAGGGCATACCTCCAATGATGCCCTGGAAGGGTTTAATGTCAAAGTAATTGACATGATGCCCTAACACAAACTCAACGTATAATTTTTTAATAAAGTAAAATAGTATATCACTATTGTTGTTGGGTGGTTTATCAAAAACCATACACCAACAATCCCAAAAGTTATCTACAATGTCCTTATTCGTGCACCATTTTATAGAAAGTTTTGGTTTATTAACATCAACTAGAAAACCAGTGCGAGGTTTAACAAATAAAGAGGCTATTTGGGCTTTTGTTATTTGGAGATCTTTCACATCATCGTAAGATAATCCACAAGAGTAATATTCCTGCATGGTTTCTCGCCACAAAAGAAAGTCATTATGTTGGGTGGAGAGGGTTTCTATTATTTTAATTATTTCCTTCAATGTGTTAGTCATCTGGGATAATTGAGGGATTGTCTTATAAACATCACAAATGCCCCTCAATTGCTCCAATTTTTCACCAATTAAGTCTTCAATTGATGGGCGTGGAGGTGGTGGAGCGTTTAGCATTTTTGCATTTTCATTCTCAGCCCTAATACCTGATTAAAGTTAAAAATTAATTAATCTAATTGAAATTACACAATATAAATGAAATTTTTGTAAAAAAACCCTAGATTTTAATAAAAATCCAAAAAAAACCCTACTTTTTAACAAAAATCCATAACAAACTCTAGGTTTTAATAAAAATCCATAAAACACTAGTTTTTAATAAAAATCCATAAAAAAATTAGTTTTTTAATAAAAATCCATTGTAAACTCTAGTTTTTAATAAAAATCAATAAAAAACCCTACTTTTTAATAAAAATCCATAAAAAACTACTTAAAATTATACAAATCTAATAGAAAAATTGATTAAAATTAAAAAAATGCCTAAAACTTACCCTAGAAATTGGATATCTAATATCCAAATATCACTCTCACTGTGCACTCTCAGCTCTTCAAAATGATTCAAATGATTTTAAAAGGCCGTTGTGTATTTATACCCAATTCAAATCGGACATCCGCTTTGGATCGAATATCTGATATGTACTTCTTGCCTTGCGCATTGCTTTGGAGCAATGTACTGACACCCAAGCCAGAAAAAAGTCAACTCGGTATTTTTTGCATTTTTTAGTTGATGCAAAATGCAACTTTTTTCACATCGCCACTTTTTGGTCCATCATGATCCTGCACATACCCTACTTTATGGATGTTTATTAGAAATTTTTATACCACATAATAAAGACTGACAACAAATCTGAGTATTTTATCTACTGGAAAAGCAGAGTCAACATTAGAGCTAGGTTAGAGATGGAACAAACAAATACAATAATATCTATAACTTATTCAACCTCAAGCTTTTAAAATAAGATATGCAGAAGAACACACTGCCCCATCAATGCAAGCAAAAATTTTCAACCCCCTCATGAAATTCAAGTCATATGAGACAATCACTAAATGCTAACATGATTTCAATATTATGTATTAGGTGGTGTTTTTGTAGTGTATCAAATTATGTAATAATGAATTGACATTTTTGCGTACTTTCAAGTCAATCTTCATTGATTCATGTTATTATGTTCAAATCGAAATGATTTGTGCTCAACCAGATAATGAAAGCCAACTTTCACCGCTAAGTTTAGATTCAAAGCGTATGCGTATATAGTCATTGCACTAAGCATAAGCGTAGTCCTTGAAGTTTAAACTACAACTTTCAACTCAAGGATACTGAGAAAAATATGTTTTCAATTGAATTTATGTGTTGAGTGCAAACTTTTTTCTTAAAGACTCTTATTAAAAAGCTATTCAAAATCATATAAAATATTTTATAAAATAAAATTGACGTGACACTTACACCTTCTTTAAGTACAAGTGCTAGTGCTAGTTATTGATTATGTCATCTATCAATATTTACACCTTTTCTTAATGTGATTGAACTAGATTACATCCCTATTTACAACAACTTAAGTAAAAGACAAAATAAGAAATTGATCACCTACACTTGCTCATTAGTTTAGATTATTTAATGTGATTTAATAAAGATGCATTCATTATGCTAAGCACGAACTTCCAAACTGAACTAATATTATTTAGAGAGTCAACTATGAGGAACTGTCTTCATGTGAAGCTTAAATCAAAATGAGATCTTCAATCATTTTCGTCATCGTGGGAATCATCCGCATGTATTCAGATTTTTAGCTATTGCAATAACAATTCAGTAACGATCTCATTAATCCAAAATATATCATATTTACAAACAATTCTTCACAAATATATCTAGACAACTTCTGAATACGGATGAACTGCATGTTTTTTCACAGTACAACAACGCGTATTCTTCGCTCGAAAGTATTGCTAATCTAGTAATTATTGATCTGAGCATTTCATACATAAAATCTGTATGTCCTCACCATTGATTGTGAGGTTTATAGGAATTCATGGAGTGGAAGAAGGAGAGATAGAAAGAGAAAGATGAGGAGGAGGGGGAGGGGGATATTTTCTTGTGACTCGAACATAGCAGAGTACCGTCACCAGCACTGTACTCAACAGACCCCCAGTTATAATACCTCCTACAATAGCAGATTCTATCTTCATTCTGTGTCGTCGAGCAGCGTTGCTTCTTTCAACAATCTCATGCCTCTCAACATGAACTGCTACATTCATTTTTCCAGATCTCATACTGTTACCATTGTCAATACCCACTTCACTAAACAAGGGTGCAGAAGCAGGAGCTACCAGCAACAAACGATACCTCAGAAAGCTTGGAAGATTTTTACAGTAGACATGGGGTATTGAAGACAAAGGGGAAGATAAACTAGTTGAAGAACATTCAATCGGAAGAGCAGTTGCTTCGAACAAATTGAGCAATAACATAAAAATTGTCAAGCAGGATGCCAAATTCGTCCATCTGCAAACAATTCTAACTTGTTCCATCTTTTGGGTTTTCCTCAGATCTATCGATGATTTTGGGAACTGTGGAATTCAACAAATAACTCTTGTCATACCTCATATTATAGCTTGCATGCCCCGTTCGACGAAACGTGGACTAGATATTGAGTAGACAGGTGACAGCTTGGATTACTGCTAAATTTGGGGACAGCCTTTCTAGATTCCTGATGGAAGGAGATTTTTTTAATGGTTTTTTGGACCTGCCTCCAACAAATTAGGTGTCTGAAATTTCGCCGGAACCTTCCAAGTTGGGTGTTTAATGGGTTGAGTCATATTGTAAAGGATGCAAGAAATATAAGTAAAGCTAAGATGCATTCGTAGGAGGGAACAAAGAGATGGGGCTGGTCTTGGAGTTCGGGAAGCAATGTGGTCAGACGGTGGAGGAGTGATAAGAGACAACTTGGGTAATATAAAGACATGGTTGCTTCCTGCGTCTTGCGTTTTCGTTGTCCTGTACGTCCATGCAGAATCTCTATGATCGTGGGAAACCAGACTCTGTATAAAAAGAATCCCATCTTTCTATTTATTTCTGACGAACCCTTAAACAACAATTATTTCCCAATTCTCAACAATGCAACGTAAGTGTTGTCTGACAATTAAACTGGAAATCTGTTTCAAACCAAGTGGCATATCCCACCACAGGAGGATTTGTGTTCCTCTGCTAGATTACACTATATTATTTTCACATGAACATTTGGATGTCACCTCCACTCCACCTGAAACTTCTAGATTCCACTGCTTTGCTTTAAATTAGTCTCTTTAATATTCTTAAATTATGAGTATTATTTAACTTTTACTTTATACCAACTACACCAAAATCTTATGCGAAGAAGACTCATTACCGGGAGACCAGCTCCAATCTCTCCATTAAAATAAAAAAAGGTTAACTTGATTGTTTGAAGGTATTTCTAGTGAAGTAAACGATTGAAGATTGAAGCTTGAGTACTAGCTGTACCAGCACATCAAGTAATCCAATTGCGCTCCAACAATAAGTAGTAGGGGAAAGGATTAAGTATTTGAGCATGTTTTAATATTTGTGATAGTATTTGTTTATAAAATGTTCAATATTTTTAATAATATTGGATCAATAGTTGTGACTCTAAAGTTGTTAGTGTTGATGATAACTACCCATAATTAAATGAATTGTATTCCTTAGATCTAAAAAGTAACCAATCTTGTGATGCCACATCAGTGCCCAATAAAACACGATGTAGATGCACAAATATCAGTCTCACTTTTCTTTTTGGGGCCTTTTTGGACACTTGACAAAAAACATACTAATGTTGCATTATATTGGATGATGTGGCCCTGAAACCTTAGTTATAAGCAGGGGACTTGCCAAGTAAGCAGCTGTAAAAAATTGGGAGTGATTTAAAATTTCCACGTAGGATTTTGAGAAGTGTGAAGTTAGGGTGCTCAACTACTGAGTCCTCTCCCCTATGGTAAGGTGTTTCATGTTTTTGGTTTATGGGTTTGCTAGAGATTCTTATGTGTCTAGTATAGCCATGACGAGGACTGAAATTTGATGGGTTGTGTATGGTTTATTCAATTTTAAGTTGTATTTTTAATTAAAGTTATTAAAATATACAATATAATGTAATTTTTGAGTTGAGATGTGTCCTAAAGTCAATGAAAGTGAGAGTCCATGATGTATATAAAATGTGGTTTGATCTATCACATGTGAGCAATGGAGTTTGATGGAATTGAAATAACAATTTAAATTTTAATGAATAGTTTAAATGAAAAACTAGAATAATTTAAGGAAATTATTGGATATAATTGGTAAAGGATGTGGCTAATCTCCCAACAAAAGTGCATGTCTTAGACATGATAACATACAAAAAGGCATAAAAACATACATAGAAAATACATAATATGATGGGACAACATAGTGTAGGGCCCGCCAAGATAAAGGATAAAAGTGACAAATTTTCCAAACGAAAGGAAACATTACGGTGGCAAAAATGAGGAGATAATGAAGTCGTTAGGTACCGTTTCTCACCTTTTGCCGACAGTCAACGTTGTGGGCAAGAGTTTCACCATAAAACTCACCGGCTTGATGACTTGTAGGAGATGCTATCCCTTTCACTGGATTCTATGTACCTATGGCAATTGGAGGCTGATGTGAGTAAGAACCGTGCTGTGAATTGTAATAAATACTATTTTTCGAGAAGATGTGTTGAAATATGATAATGCATAAAATAATTATAGGTTGGAAAACACTCTGTGTTGTGAGTTTTTCATTCTACACATTGAAAGCTAAAGGTTGGAGTGCATAGGGTGGAGTTGTAGGATAAAACATACCAAATTGACGTGAGGGGTGACTAACCAATTGGGTTGTTACTTGTAAAAGGTTTTAAAATAGTATGTGGATTGCAAGTTTCATAACACCTAGTGTTTTATAACCTACATTTTTTTTTACAATATTAATGTATTGAAAATGTTTTTTTTTATTTAGACAGTACAAATGTAATGAAAGACACCTTCAAAATTTATAACACCTCTTACTTAGGGTAAATATTGCATTTCAATTTCCTCATATGATTGAAAAAAATACACAAAATAATTGCAGATTGGAAAACACAATGTGGGTTGTTAGTTATTTGATTCTACATGTTTAAATATAAAGGGTTGTTTCATGAGGAGGAGTTGTAGGTGGGGCATACATAAAACTAACCAAATTGATATTAGGGGTGACTAACCAATTAGGTTGTTACGTGTAAAGGATTTTACAACAATTTGTAGGTTGCAAGTTTCATAACACCTAGTGTTTTGCAACTTGCAATTTCATAAAACTTTATGAATGTGTTGAAAACCTTTTGTTATTTAGACAATACAAATACAATGAAAGACACTCTTCAAAATTTATAACAAGTCTTAGGTAGACTAAAAATTGTGTTTCAATTTCCTCATATGATGGTAAAATAAATGCACAAAATAATTACAGGTTGGAAAACGTAATGTTGGTTGTCAGTTATTTCATTATGCATGTTTAAATATAAAGGTTGGGGAGAATGGGGCGGATTTATAGGTGGGAGTTACATAAAACTAACCAAATTGAGATGAGGGGCGACTAATCGATTGGGTTATGTGTGGAGGGTTTTACAATAGTTTGTGGGTTGCAGGGTTCATAACACCAACCTTTTTCCAACCTCAAATTTTACAAAATAGTATTCAAATGTCTTGAAAACCTTTTGTTAGTTAGATAGTATGAATGTAATTTGAAAGGAACCTATAAAATTTATAAAAAGTCTGCAGTAGACTAAAAATTGCATTTCAATTTCCTCATATGATGGTAAAATAAATGCACAGAATAATTGCAGGTTAGAAAAAATGTGGGTTGTTAGTGATTTCATTTTCCTTGTTGAAAATTAAAGCCAAGAGAGTGCCAGGAGGAGTTATAGGTGGGGATTACATAAAACTAACTAAATTGAGCTAAGGGGTGACTAACCAAATGGTTTGTTACATGTAGAGGATTTTACAACAATTTCTTGGTTGCAGGTTTAATAACATCAAGTGTTTTGTGACCTTGAATTATACATAGACAATATGATTGTAATGAAAACCTTTTGTTATTTAGAGAGTATGAATGTAATGAAAGTAACCTTCAAAATTTAGTACAAATATTAGAGTAAAAAATGGATTTCAATATCCTCATATGATAAAAAAATCAATACATAAAATAATTGTAGGTTGGAAAAACATAGTGGGTTGTGAGTGATATGATTGTGCTTGTTTTAAGCTAAAGGGTGGAGAGCGTGGGGAGGAGTTTTCGGTGGGGAATACATAAAATTAATCAAATTGACTTGAGGGGTGACTAACTAATTGAGTTATTACATGTAGATGGTTTTACAACAGTATATGGGTTGTAAGATTCATAAAACTCAGTATTTTCCAACCTACAATTATTTTAATGAAAACCTTTTGTTATTTTTGAAGTACAAATGTAATAAAAGACATCTTCAAAATTTAGCACTTCTTTCACTTAGAGTAAAAATTGTGTTTCAATTTTATCATATGGTGGAAAAAATAAATGCACAAAATAATTGTAGGTTGGAAAAACATAGTGGGTTCTGAGTGATTTCATTTTGCTTGTTCTAAGATCAAGGGTGGAGAGCTTGGGGAAGAGTTGCAGGTTGGGGATACATAAAACTAATCAAATTGAACTAAGGGGTGACTAACTAGTTGGGTTGTTACGTGTAGAGAGTTTTACAATAGTATGTGGGTTGCATGTTTCATAACACCTAGTATTTTCCATCCTATAATTTTTGTACAATAAAAACCTTTTGTTATTTAAAGAGTACGAATGTAATGAAAACACCTTCAAAATTTAGCACTTTTGCTACTCAAAGTAAAAATTACATTTCAATTTCCTCATGTGATTAAAAAAGTAATGTAAAAATAATTGTAGGTTAGAAAAACATAGTGGGTTGTGAGTGATATGATTGTGCATGTTCTAAGCTCAAGGGTGAAGAGCTCAAGGAGGAGTTGTAGGTGGGGGATACATAAAACTAACAAAATTGACTTGAGGGGTGACTAACCAATTGGGTTGTTATGTGTAGAGGGTTTCACAACAATATGTGGGTTGTAGGTTTCATAACACCTAGTTTTTTCCAACTTGCAATTATTGTAATGAAAACCTTTTGTTATTTATAGAGTACAGATGTAATGAAAGATGCCTTCAAAATTTAACACTTTTGTTACTCAAAGTAAAAAAAGCATTTCAATTTCCTCATATGATGGAAAAAAATGCACAAAATATAATCAAAGGTTGAGAAAACATAGTGGGTTGTGAGTGGTATGATTTAATGAAACCTGCAACCCACACACTATTGTAAAACCCTCTACATCTAGTGGGGTATGCTTTTAACTAGAGAGAAGGAAAGAAAATTATAGAAAAAGAAAAGAGAAATCCTCGATAACTAGAGAGAAGGAAATAAAATTACAGAAAAAGAAAAGAGAAAACCTTGATGGAATACACATGAAGACCACCCAAATTCCTCAAAGGAAACTAATAATGAAAGGTAATAGATGAAAATGACAAACAAATCACAAGTTCTTTACCCACAAATGATTTCCCTATAAGATGAGCAATAGCTCCTTCCAAGTATGTGAATAGATATAATTTAAGTGATTATATATTAAGGTTATAAATAACATACAACCTTCTAGAACAAACAAATTCCTTTTCAAATATAGGTGCACCCAAATATACTAGAGAAATATTGAAAAGTAATTGTAAATTTACACCAAAAAACTTACAATCAAAACAGAATAGAAAGGACGCATAGATCCCAAACATCTCCTCGTTTATTCATTACAGTGGAAATTCATAGACGTGTCCCTTCTCTCTATACAAAGGCCATGCTTGAAAATCCTAGCTACCATTATCTTTTCCTAAAAATAAATATTCTTGTCCCTTGTAAAGACTCCTCATTACAAAAGAATAATTGATTATTGAAAATTAGTTACTAGGGAAACCTCCAATTCTACACAGAATTTGAAAAGTTTTACCTTTCATATTTTAATTCTAACACTTCGTAAATTTATTAATCTTTAAAAATAAATTATGATCTTTTATTTCCTTTTGAAGGGTAGCAAGTTGCGAATCACAAGTCTTGTGAAGTTCATCTTTTGTTAATGCTTCTATGTTGGAAATTTCAATTTCCTTTTCCATTCTAGCAACCAATTCACTCAATGCATGGTGCTCATTCTACTAATCTTTATTTTAAAAAGAGAAAGATCTTAGGACTTCAACTCTAGTTGAGATTTCAAATGTGAAAAATATTTTTACAATGGAAACAATGTTGTAATTTCTACTTTAATTATTGCTAGCTTGTTTTGATGAATAAGAAGATTAGACCCTGCCTTAAACAATGTATGAAGCCTTCTTAACAACTTTGCTCCTCCATTGTGAATTCCACCTATAAGAACACCACTTGGTTGAAAAATGTCCCTTTCAAGAGTTACACTTGGATATCATGTATCTCTATGAAAAGGAATATCCTTTGCAACATCTGAATTGTGGCAAACAAATGTACTACGGAATACAAATGTCATAGCTACTTCAATTTCATCTTCATATGCAACAATAGATATTTCCAACCTTGTGTTTCCATTACTCATCAGTTTGACTACTTATTTTGGAGTACTTGACAAAATGGTATGGGTTTGGATTTTGTTTAAAGGGATAATTGTTACTCTTCTTTGTATATGTCCTCTTTCAAGTAGTAGGTCTCTTATTTGTTCTATATCCACTACCACATTATACAACTTCGCTCTTGTAGCAACCTCTAATGTAGTTATTGTTGAGGAAAATTTAACTTCCATAAGTTGTGAACATCACCTTTAACTTTTGATAGATATCAAAATGCTTTACATAATCATTATAGGTAAATTGAATATTTCCTAGTTGAGCCTCGAGGTGCTTGATATCATCCTTCAACTTCTAAACTACCTTATATTCTAGCAAAAACTCATTTTCTAATGCCCATGCGCCCTTCTTCATAAGCATCACCTTCCATTATTATCTTTATTTTCTCAACTTCCTATATTTTAGATTGAAACTCTCTCTAAACAACATAAAGCTCCTTTTCTTTTGATGATAAAATCTTCTTCTTATCTTTTAATTCCTTTTCTAGGTGGTTAGTTTTAGTCTTTAGTTGGTTTGCTTCAATTTTAGCACTTCCAACTATTGCTTTTGCATCTGCAATTTGAACATCGACTCATTTCTCCTCATCACCACTGCTCTTACCTGTTAACACCCCTTGGTATTCCTTTTCATGATCTTCTAACTTCTTTTTCATATCTTTTACTTTGAGCTTTAGATCAGTTGCTGTGTCATCAATTGCTCCCTTTATTTGGTAGAGTTTTCAATGTCTTGAATACTTTTATGTAGAGCTTTGGAGCCACTTTTTTCTCAACTTTGGGAGTGTCTTTCTAATTATAAAATGCAATTTTTTCTTTTAACAACCTCTTTAAGAAACTTGTCTACCTTTACATATAAGACTTTTATGTGTCCACTTCATTGATTTTTTTTTTTGTGCTTGCAACTAATATTGCTTTTTCCTTAACATCTATTTCCAATTTTATTTATTCCATGGAATTCTTAAGTTCAAGAATATTTGAATTCACTTGTTCAACTCCACCTATAGCATCACTCTCACTTTCTTTTCCTAAACAAATTCTCATGCAATATAAAATCTCTTGATTTTATCCACTTTTGCATTGTCATTTTCCCATTCCACATACTACACATGCACCTTCCTCAACTTCTGAAGAGCAGGAAGAACCTCTTCAGTTGATACATTATCTATCTTATTCACTTTGGTCTGCTTCTTTTCAAGGGTTTTTCTAGAGTAGATTACTTTTTCATTTCATACATTTTAGTACTTGTTGCCTCCAATTTTGCATTGTGAGTTTCCCATTGCACATATTGCACATGCTCCTTAATCAACTTCTCAAGTGTAGGAATAATATCTTTAGTCAATATTTTATCTATCTCATTCACTTTGGTTTACTTCTTTTCAAGTGTTTTTATAGCTGATTCCTTTTTCATTACATACATTCTAGTACCTGTTGCTCCAGTTTTGCATTTCTATTTGCTCATTGCACATACTACACATGCACCTTCCTCAACTTCTCAAGAGAAGGAAGAATATCTCAAATCAATACATTATCTTTCTCATTCACTTTGTTCTGCTTGTTTTGAAGAGTTTTTAACAGATTCCTTTTTCATGTCATATATTCTAGTACCTGTCACCTCTAACTTGGTATTGTCATTTTTCCATTACACATACTACACACACTCCTTCTTCAACTTTGAAACTTTAAATTTGAATGTATAATCACTAAGTATCATGTATATTATTGTTAAATTTGGTTTCCTTGGGCAACTTCACCAAATTTTGAGAAATTATTAGATCTCCTTAAGACATCCTACTAGGACCCCTTAAGACATCCTATTAGGGCATAAATTATATTAACATTGACTGTATTTTTGTATAGTATGTGATTGTTAAGATGAGTCATCCTAAATTATAATACTTAATTATATCAATTGTGATTGAACATGAGACATATACTTTGAATTTTTTGATCCCCTTAAGACATCTTATTAGGACATAAATTATATTAACATTAACACTATTTTTGTATAGTATGTGATTGTTATGATGAGTCATCCTAAATTCTAATACTTAATTATATCAATTGTATGATTGAACATGAGAAATGTACTTAGAATTCTTTGATCTGAGCCTTAAGAAAATTTTGAGAACTTCTTTGATCCCCTTAAGACATCTTATAATTTCATATTTGTACAATTTCGCATTAATTTCCTATTAATGTCTTGACTATGAATCATATCAACTGTGATTGAACATGAGACATGTGTACTTTGAATTCTTTGATCCCCTTAAGATATCCTATTATTTCACATTTGTATAATTTCACATTAATGTCCTATTGATGTCTTGACTATGAATCAAATGTAAAGTACAAATATTTAAATGTCCTAATAATTTCAACTTTAATTTCACATCTATGTCCTATTAATGTCTTGACTATGAATCTTTTGTAAAGTACAAATATTTCAATGTCCTATTAATTTCATATTTGTATAATTTCACATTAATGTCCTATTAATGTCTTAGATAACATACTTGTGTTAAATTATTTTTTAACTCCTAAATTATAATGTATGAAAATATTGAAATTTAATAATAAAATATTATCTCATGAAGATAACTAATTTGTTCAAGTTAAAATGCATGAATGTACACGTGTAAATTACTATTTAACAATAATAGTCCATAAAATGCTAAAGTTAATAAAGTCCATGAAACAATATGTAGTGATGGAAAAAGTATCCATTTTTTCTTAGTTTGAGAATAATTAATAATAAAATGAACCTAATGTTACCTTGATTTAGTGTTGTAATGTGTTTTACAAATTCACATTAAGTTTAGAAACCTTTTTTAACTAAATAGACCTAATTGTGTTTTATTTTAGGTGTTGTAAAGTGTATCTTTATACTTTCACATTAATCTAGGGCTTTATTAATTAATTGAGGTTAATTTACCTTAATTGGTCCCTTTAATTCAAATGCGAGCCTAATTAATTATAGATTCTAAGGGATAAAGCCTAATATTCATAAATGATATTACACAACACTTAATTTTAGAAGGTGTACGTTCTAGGTTAGTGACCTAGGACCCATTTTCCACCTAGAAAATGAGTCCTCACTAGGTCCTAGGACCCCATTTTCACATGATCTTTCACATTGTCTAAAGTGTGTCCTAGTTAAGCGAGCTAGGACCCATTTTCCACATGGAAAATGGGTCCTCACTTAGACCTAGGACCCCCCCTTGGGATATGTTTTTGGTGGTATTTTAATTATTTCTAATCCTAGATTTGATGTCGGCTTGTGATATTTGAATTTTGGAATTCAATGTCAAGTTATGTATAAATACAAGGTTATTTCACTAAATTTCATCTAAGCAATCTAGAATTTTATGAGAAATCAAGAGTAATTTCACAAGAGCATTAATAGAGAATTCAAAGGAATTTCTAAGGTATTCAAGGGTAGATTTGAAGAATATTATTGCATCAATAAAGATACATTTAATCATGTCAAAGATTTATTGCATCATGCATGTTGTTGAGCTAATGTGTTGATGTAGCATTTCAAGTTCCTATTTAAGAATTTTTTTTATATCAAAGTTAATGATCAAGATCTATATCCATTGAGGTCACTTCATGCAAGGTTGTTGATTTGTACTCCAAGGTTTCAACAAAGGTGTGGTGAGTTGTGACATTACATTTTGTTCATTCATCATTCCTTTCATGCATTATTTTATTTCAAAGTTTAATTACCAAAACAAGGTTTGACCAAGGAAAACCCCTATTCCCTAACAAACATATTCTCCTCTTTGATGTGTGATTGTAGATTTTAGGTTGAAGATCATTTGGACAACAAAATTACAGAAGTTCTAGAATTTTTTCTCAATGAAAGTATTATCTGATTTTCAAATATTTCCATCAAATTGGAAATAAACATTGCAAATGGAAATAGTTTAGGGTTACTTTTATGTGTACTAGGATATTTTTTTTGGTTTGAAGGGTAAATATTTTTGTTTGGATTCAATTTAGGGTTATTTTTTTGTGTGTAGGGTAAGTTTTTTAGTTTTGAAATTGAATCTAGGGTTTCAATATTTTGTAGAAGATTCAAATCAAATATAAACACCTAAGTTACAAAATAAACAAGAAAACTGAAGTACAAATAACTAAATACCAAAAAATGAAAATAGGCAGAAAAAGACCACCTAGCCTATTAGCAAGACGTAAATCATTTTTTGTGACCTGAGATCCCATTCCTTGTGCAGGTGAAAATGAGGTCGCAAACCATTTCTAAAAAAAAAATACTTCTATGAAACAGGATCCTTCTTATTACAAATTAGGATCATGTTTCACAGGAATCGGGATCTTGTTTCTTAATTCTAGGCTTGGGGTCCTACCATGAAAAGGTATCTCATTTTAAATTTAGGCTTGGAGTACCTAAGAAAAATGGGATCTGGATTTCTACAAAATAGGATACCATTTTGTTTTGCCTGATTTTGAGTTTTTTTCTAAGTTTGAAACTTCCACTAGAAGTGGACTCATCTTTGTGATTTCACCCACCAAGGTGTTGGTACAAGTAGTTTGATTCCTTCATGATGAGGTTGATCATTGTGATTACTTTCAAAGGTATGATGATGATAGTTTTATTATTTTTACTTTTATGTTGATGATATGTTAGTAGTAGGTCCCAACATGTATAAAATCATCCATTTGAAAGCTCAACTTGCTAAGGATTTTGAGATGAAGATTGAGGCAGTATAAATTAGATTCTTGGTATGAGTATATATAGAGACATAAATAATAGGAAAATATGGTTGTCACAAAAAAATTATGTGGAGAAGGTTTTGCAGCACTTCAATATACCAAAGGCACAACTAGTTAGTACTCCATTTCCTTTTCATATTAAATTATCTTTAGAATAGTTCCCTAGCACACAAGTAGAGAAGAAACAAATGTCTCATGTACTGCACCCATCAAAAATTGGTAGTCTTATGTTTTCCATGGTGTGCACTAGAGTAGACATTGCACAAGCAATGGGAGTAGTTAGTGATTACATGGAAAATCTAAGTATTGAGCATTAGATGACTGTAAAGTGGATTCTCAGGTATTTAAGGGGCACTTATGATGCTACTATTTGTTGTAGTGGGAGTAGTCTTCAAGTTAATGGGTATGTATGGATGTTGATTTTGGAGGGGACAAAAATAAAAGAAAGTCCACTTTAGGTTAAATTTTATCCTTAGCTAGAGTTGCAATTAGTTGGGTATCAAAGTTGTAAACAGTGGTGGCATTGTCTACTACTGAAGTTGAATATATGGCAGCAGCATAGGCTAGCAAGGAGGCAATATTGATTCATAAACTTTTGGGTGAGTTGTAGATAAAGTAGGACAACATGGTGTTGCATTGTGATAGCCAAAGTTATTTACACTTAGCACGAAACTCAGCATATCATGCCAAAATAAAGCATATTGATATTTAATATCACTTTGTAGGTGAGGTGGTGGAAGGTAGACAAATATATTTGGCCAAGATACACACTGATTTAAAACTAGTAGATATTAAATGATGAAGCCCATTAGTAGATAGGTCATTGTTGGAGTTTGATACCACTAAGAGGGGGGGTGAATTAGTGGTATGGCAAGTTAAAAAAACTTTTAATTAATCTTTCAAGAAATTGTCCTTACAAAGTGTATAACTTAACCAACTTGACTGTTTAATGCAGCCTCATACATGAGAAGTAGCAAGCTTGTTATAATAGCAAGAACTTCAATTCAATTAAATAAGATTGCATCAATCAATGCTTATGAAATTTCAATGATATAATCCTTCATTGATTGCAATAGAAAAATTTAAATATGAAGAACTTGAATAAGAATAGAGTTAATCAATGAAACCAATCACACCATAACACAAATCACTCTCTGTAATACCTCTCCACACTTTGTTCTGACCATGTTGCCATTTGAGGCTTGGTTTGGCCATTTGAGTTAATTGCTTGATAGCATGTTCTGAATAATGTGATTGATGAGTGTCTTTGTTTGATTGCTTCGTTAACTAGGGATCATCGGATTTAAAAGGCTTTATAATGATTTAATAGAAGCCTTTTATATGTTTGAAGAATAAAATTAAAATAAATATATTAAATTAAAAGAATTGTGTAGGTAAATTTTATGAAAAATTAAATTAATAAATTAAATATAATGAATAGTTAATTGTATGTGTGTAAATTGCAAGTTGTGAATTGTGAAAATAAAAAGAAAGATATTTACTATTAATAATCTTGTTGAAGAAGCAATTGTTGGGTGTTTAAATAAGATAAATGAATTTTAATAGGAGATTTATGCTGCATCACTTAAGGAAGTGGAGAATAAATAAAGTAGTGGAGTTAATTGAAGAGGGGCAATGGGATTATTTTGCGGGAGGAAGAAACTAATTTTGTTTTGGGGGTTTTCATAAGAGTGGCTGGTTCTTGTTTTTTGGGAAGCTGTTTTTCTCTGGTTTCGATGTCAATTATATGACTATGCACCTCTCCTATTTCTTTGCCCCGTCGGTTGCTTCGTATCATGTATATCGATTATGTATTACTACATGTTTAATGTTTGCTTCCTGATACGGTGTGTGCTCTTGCTTCAGCGCTCAACTTATGCTTAGGTGGTTTCGTTACTGTGCTTCTTATCTTGTCTCCACCTTGCGTTGGTTATGCCATTTACCTGGCAGCGTAGGAAACTTACTTCCTCTCCTCTCTGCCGCGTGTTTCTCTTCTTCCCTGACGCTGCATGCATACCACTTAACTGCTCATTGTATTCCGATGATTCGATACATTAGACTCGGTATGTTAGGGAGCCAATTGGTAATCGATAAAACCGTCGTTGTATATACATACATGCCCTGTTTAATAGTAGATGTGGTCAATATATGAGTAACGGTTCAGAGATAAGGAGATAAGAACAACGCAATTATCCCTTTAATTAAGTTTTCAAGAGTTATTGTATAATATTTTGCATGTTAGCTCAACATTGTGACAACCAACATGCGTAAAGCTTTTCATTCGATATAGATATGATAAGACTAGAGAACAATTTCTACAATTGTAAAAACACTATATGTTGTATCTCTGTCATGCCCTATGACAATCCGTTATAGCGATGTTTATGAAGTAAAATTCTGAATCTGATATTGAAATCAGGCCCTTATTTTAGTTTATATATATATATATATATATATATATATATATAAATATAAAGTAGAGTTACTAGGTTGATATATATACATACAATATGTGTATGCTAAGATATAAATTTATATATATATTCATGTATTCATTATGTTTATTACAAAAGTATTATGTTGCTTTAAGTGTTGAAATTATATAGTTGAAACAAATGGACAAGTAATTTAGAAGTTGAATATTTTGGAATCAATAATGGAAGATTAGTGTATATGGAAAAAGAGTATTTTTGAAGACTATTTTAGTTCGTGTAATGTTAAGTTTAGAACTTATTATGTGTGGAATATTGTTTTATTTATATTAATAATAGAATGATTTGTTCAATGAACGAATTGGAATATCTTGTTTGTGGAGTCCAATCATTAATGGTAAATAGTTTGATTTTAGATTATTTCCTTATAATGGATTTAGTGGTAATTATGTGTGCAAGTTTGGAATTTAAGTGGTATTGTTATCTATTGGAGTAATTATGCTCATTGTTTAAAGTGGGAGTCCTTGTCCGAAATTGTATTATGAATGAAGTTAATTATCTTCTTGATGATGTTTCTACTCTTGATGGTGAGTGTTATTTATCAATAGTTATTTCGTGATCTTGATTTTGTCATTTCTTTATGGGGGAATCATTATGATTTGTTAGACTTTCTTAGATAGGGTATCTTATGAGGAGAAAATTAAGGCCTCCCAGGGATGCCCTATTGGTTGATTTTGACTTTTGATTATTGAGGTTCAATTTGGAATTGAGTTGATTTTGGAATGGGCTTGATAGTGGGTTTTTCTCAATGGTTTTGTCTTATTGTTAAGTGAATGTTAGGAGTTTCTAGGCTGGAGGGAAAAAAAAAAAGTCTTTCGGATGGAATTCTTTGATAAACCCTTGACATGATTTTTTTGTATTTATTAGTATATGATGGTCTGAAACCTTGCATTGTATGTTCACCTATATGGTTGGAAACTTGTGAGCGGGATGAGTTTTGCCTCACCATGTGATTTGCTTCGAGTTTTGAGTTTTGAATTTGTGCAAGAGTCTTTGTTTTGGTTTCCTGGGATTTCTTTGTTGACCATAGGGGAGTGGCTTCCAGTGGGGGCCGACGCACAAAGTGGCACCAAGATAACCTAGGTGGAAGTTTGTAAACAAGTGATAACCTAAAACAAACTAAGGGTTGGGTAGGAAAACATTAAACAAGATAAGTCAATACCTCGCTCAGGGCTCAAGCACTTGTATAGGCTTGAAATGAGTCGAGAAGGCTTGGAATGGAAAAATCAACTGCCTCGTCTCCATGAGAGGTATGTTGATTTCGCATAGGGTTGCATGAGGGGCCAAAGATCGGTAGAGGCTACCAGGATAACCCAGGATGGGGGTCGAGGCCTAGGAAGATCTACCTGGATAACCTATGACAACTATGTGATGACACTCCTCCTGCAACAACCATGTATCCCCTTGTCTTTTGTATACCTTGGATAATTATGTACCTCTGGAAGTATAGCCACTAATGTTGATGTTGCACTTCTTGCTCTTGTGTGTTATGTTATCCTTGTGATGTCTTTAGTTCTTTGTATGTTAGTGATGGTGGGGCCCTTTGCTACCTCCTAGCATGGTGGGTGGACCTTTAAGTCCACACAGTTGGGTGGAACGTGTTTTGTTCTCCATTGGGTTTGCTTCCCTTGTACATGTCGTGGTGACTTCACTTGATCTGAAGACTTCTGCACTATATATGCTCTTGGGATTTGTGATCCTTGTATTTGTATATGTACTATATCTCAATTAAAGTATCATGTATCATTGTTGTTGAACACTCCTCACCATGTAACAAGGAGGCATTATTGTATAGAATGTGATTGTAAAGATGAAACTGATGTAACTTTATTATATGTGATGGATTATGTATCTGATGTTATTGAATATGTAAGGTGGAATGAATGAAATCAATTAATCTTTTTGTGTTCATATTATGGTTGTTTCTCATGGATTACTTGTTTATATGTAATGTGTAGGTGTGATTTTTAATTGATGTTAGATTTGGTTAATATATCATTTTATGGTTCTTGGTAACTTGGATAATGGGAACTATGTAGCATGGTCGTGAACCTTAGAGGACATAGGATAGTATGTAATTTTATGTTCTTTTACAATCATGTAACATTACACTTTAAAAAAAAAATTATATATATATATATATATATATATATATATATATATTGTTTTGTTTTCAGTTGCTTATGTGTTGTCCTCTAGGGTTTGTGGCGAGGGCGTTACACTTTCATAAGTGGAAAACCCTCTGGGGTAGAAAAACTACTCGTAAAATTGCCTCATTGGCTTTATCTGAAAACTTTCAAGTCTACAATGCCTCACTGGCATGTGCCTCACTGGAAATGTGTCTCACTGACATTAAATGTGCTTCACTGGCAATAAAGAGTATTCCTCACTGGCAATGATCATTTTGTCTCACTGACTTGATCATTTTAACTTCACTATACATTTTTGAATAGATAATAATTCAACTACAGAGGATCACTCTGTTTCTCTACAAATCATATTTTATCTCCAATCTAATACACTTAATATCTTAAAGATTTATTTTTCTGGAATCTTTAAAATACAAAATATATTAGTGATGTAGTCTATTTTGCATTATGTTTGCAAAACTTCAATTACAGAAAAATAGCATAAACTTTCAATATCATAACCCTTTTGTAAAACCTCTGAACTCACAATAGTGTAAAGACGTTATTTAAATATCCAGTGTAGATGTCATCAAATACTACCACATGTTCAAGCTTATAACCAAAAAGAAAACCATATTCAAGTTGTATCAAAACTACCACATGTCGATTCACTAATGTGAGACCACCTTATAATTGTCTTTTAACACATTCGTGATCAATACAATGTATGCAAAGTAATCTTCAAACCCGTGTAACTAAAGAAAAAGAAACCCTAACGAACAATGGTAGATTATTTTGCATTCTATACTTCATATATATAAGAAATAATAAAATCAACCAACATAACAAGATTCATTTATTGACTGAAGTAAGTTTTAAGACAAAACTTAAGTCATTATCTTACACACAAAAAAATAGACTCATAAAGCAATCTAGTCGAATATACAAGCCAGAAAACCACCAAACTCAAAATAAAACCACTTCCAAAAATACCGTGAGAAATAGAACAAATGAAACCGAGTTACCGATTTGCTTGCCATGGTAAACCTTAACTATCTGAAGAATTCCAAAACCACTTTCTTGAAGATGCAGTCACTAAACCACTTTCTCAATTGAAACCTCCAGTCTTATGTAAACTCTAGCTCAGGCACCGTAGAATGAATTTTGAGTTTTTCCAAGAATGAAAGTAAATTAGGGCATAATTATTGTTTCGATGTTACAAATAAAACATTATCATTATGTCCCCAATAATCAATATGTCAGTCATGATTTTCCCAAATGATATAAAGCTCATAATGTTCAATGTAGTTGGTGTTGACCGCCATGTGAAACAAACAAATACACTACCTTTTCAACCTTCTTAAACATATAAACCTTTGTCTATGCACAAAGTCTAAATGAATTTAGATTTGTCAACCATAATCATCACCTCTAATAGTTTGAAAATTTTACACCAATCTGTATACCTTGTAGACAATGTGATGAAACAAAGTATTGCACCTTATATACTAAATCAAACCAAGAAATACATTTGACATTAATGCCAAACACAAAGTGCCAATGGGATCAACAGTCATTTGGTGTAGAACTTCTCTAGGATTAAATATTAATTGATGATTGGTAGCATTGGCATTCGTATTTTAGTATGAGGGTTTATTCATAAGAAAGGAGTTTGACATCAAGTGGGAGATTGTAAAAATATGAGGTCAATTTTGTTGTTATTCCAGTAGTGACAAATATTTGAAAAGGACTCTGCAACTAAGATTTCTTATACTCTTTTGAAGACATGTTTTTTGTTACTTTTAAAGATTTTTTTAATTGTGAATTTCTTAAGAAATAAAAATATGAGATATCTTTTCCCATGGTTCTTTCTTGGTATAATTTTACAGAGTTTTCCACATAAATACTATGTTAATTTTTTGTGTATTATTTTTCTCTATCTATTTTGCACTATAAATTTTCTTACAAGAGGAAGCTATTCATTTCATCTTAAAGTAGGGAAGGAATGGATTCCATAATGAGTCTCTCTCCATCAAAAGAATTATGAACTTTCTCAAAAAATAAACAAGAAAAGTGACAGACAACTTCCTTCAAAATATTGTAGAAGGAATTTAATAGATTTCCTTGAGTTGAGGTGAGAGAAGCTCTATTATATCACTTCAATATTCCTTCATAGAATTGTGAAAGAATACAATATGGCTTATCTCCTTCTTGAAGCCATTTAATGTAAGATTTTTGTTTCCAAAAGATATCTTCTTGAAGCTCCCATTATAAAAGCTCCTTAGCAAAAATTTATTCTTCTCTTAGAATCTCTTAATTCATTCCTTCATCTTTAATTTGAAAGATAATTTTCTCAAAATTCTATTGAATATTTCCAAAACAATTCTTATTCTACCTTTTTAACTTAAATTTTACAAATTGGAATGTATTAAAGAAAGGGTACATAGTTGTACCAAAACTAGACTTCCCTTGATCTCACCACCATCTTGTTGTTAACTCAAGAAAATTAGAATCCCACAGCCACATGAGATGGAACTTAAAAGGAGGATTCTTGGGAATTGAGAGCACCAAAGAGGAAAATTTAATTGACTAGTGATCATAGCCTTTGCAACTGAGAATATCTAAAGAAGAGTTCCAATTGCTCCCAACCCAAAAGTCAAAAATAAGAAACCTATCCAATCTCTTTGAAATTCAATCACTACCACATGTATTCTATTATTCCATTTAAAAATCCCATTTTTTGCATCACATCCACCAAATTGAGGAAGGATATGTTATCTTTTAGTAAGGTATATGAAGGGCCCAAATGATCATTACCCACACTTTTCTCTAACAAGACAAAAATTGCACCAAATTCCTCAACCAAAATTTATGGCAAGGAGGGAACTAAAGAGTGAAAATACCTTATATCATTCCATAACTAAACTTTATCCAAAATTTTAGTTGGAGCATAAACATTAGTAAGGATTATGATAACTCCATAATCAAAACAAGAAACTACTAATGAGGTAGAATTCCTACCTCTATGCCACCAAGAAGGAATTATCCTAAACAAGTTTGCAAAGCAAGCCAATGTTGTAGCCAATCCCTATACACCAATACAAAGACATTGTCCTCCTCTCCAAATATTAGATAAAATGTATTTCATTTCATAAACTAAAAGCTTTATTTCTTGAATGAAAATGATGTCTAGTTTATTAACATGAATAAGATCTCAAGCAACCTTTGTTTAAGGGATGTTGCTTCAAGCGCTTGCATTCCATGAAATCACTATCATTTTTAGGTGCTACAAATTTGATAATATTTTCATAAAACCAAACTCCACCAACAATTCTCCAATCAATTTGACCTTTCCTGGGTCCTTTTTCCTTCCTACTTTTTCCCCATTTTCATTCCATCCTTTCTTGATTTTTTTTTGTAAACCAAGAAGTTGAATTCTTTATTTTTCCTCTTGTCCAAGAAAAGACTTAGAAGGAGAAATACCTAAATGATGTTCCACCTAGAGTTACATCAATGTTTCAATCCAATATTATCACATTATAGCTCATGAATTGCCACTTGCTTATAAAAAACTAAATATTTCTTATTCTCTGAAGTCACTTGGAACTCTAGAAAAGGATTTACACCATGAGGGTTGTGAACCACAACTAACCCTAGAAAAGACAACTCTTGGTTTTCCAAATTATTACCATGATCCATCATAACCACATTTTTGAAATATTCAAGAGCATCAAACCTATTGGACAACAATCCATTAGGACCATTTTTAAACTACTGAATCCTAAATTTCTCTTTTGAACAATATTTAACTAGAATAAAACCATTTGAGTCTAACATATCTGCTTGGATTGGGTCTTTTCCCTTTTCTTTGATATTTGTAGCCTATGACTCCACATGCATTTGGGGATTCAAGAATTTATGTTTTGAAAGTTTCTTTGCAAGTAACCATATTCATAAAAGGATCAACATCTAAAGGGTAAAGCATCATAATCAATTTTTCAAACCCAAATCATATTACCAAGCCTATATCAATATATTTAGGAAGAGGGTTATTTAAATTAATTTCAACATAGAGATGGAATAAGTAATAGCCTTTTCGTAAAGATTCTAGCATGAAGGAACCAAATTCTTACCAATGACCACCACTATGGATTACAAAATATCTTATCTCCAAAATTCTATCAAGATGTGAGGAAGGAAAATCTAGATAAGTATTTTAGATGATAACTCATCCATTGGATCAAACCCTACATTCCAAGGTTGGCTAAAAAGGTTCGCTTGATTATGGAAACAAGGACCTCCTTCAAAAATAACATTTTGATCCAAGATGTAGGAGAAACCCACAAAGAACTGACCATTTTACATCAAAGGTATATCCATGTCACCTTCAGGGTTCTAGTTCTTCCTCACCTGTGTTTCGAAGAAAGGTAAGAAGATTTAGATGCCTATGAATTTGCATAAAGTGCATGCTCAACTAAGTATAGAACATCTTCTGCAATAGCTTCTAGGTTTATCACTATAGCTGACCACTCATTACTTCTCTCAAGACAACCATTTTATTCAACCGATTTCTTGAATGATATCTTTTTTGTTTTCTTGAGTTGCATGCAAAAGAAAAAAATCCGCTTATGCATCACTTGAAGATGAAGTTTCCTCTCCACATAGAGTGTTCTTAAATGATATCGATGTGGGTTCCCATAGATCCCTCAAGCCACCATATCGACAAATATTGTAAAGGAAAGACACAAGTAGAGAGAAACACACTAGAGAAACCCATAAAGGTCAAGCAACAATAATATCCACCAAACTTGCACAAAAATAATTAAATGGTCCAACCTCAATCACCAAAATTGTAGATTAAAATGCGCTAAGGGGTAGAGGTCCAACCACAAGTTATCATAGGCCTATGACACACCCACATGCATGCCCTTACATAGCCCAACACTGCTCAGGACCTGCATGAAAACCCTCACCTACCATCACCTCCTATATTCCACTGGTTAAATCACGATTTCCTAATTATGATTTGATGGTTTCATTTATTTCTTTTACTTCACCTATTTATAAGATGCTTGGGATGGAGGCATCATTTATTGATTTT
>VDFB02086081.1:390431076-390456079 GCA_007258455.2 Sequoia sempervirens
TGTAGTGTAAAAAAATTAGCTCTTTTTTCACACTTAATTTGGGAATAATTGACATAAAATTAACCTAATAATTCCTTGGTTTAGTGTTACATAATGTGTTCTACACATTCACATTAATCTAGGGCACCTTTTTAATCAAACATACTTAAATTGTACCTTATTTAAGGTGTTGTAAACTGTTGTAGTACACTTTCACACTTATCTATGGTTTCATTAATTAATTGAGCCTAATGGGCCCCTTTAATTCAAATTGAAGCCCTCTTAATTGCATTTTCTGAAAGATCTATCTCAACACCCATAAATCAAATTGCATAACATTTAATTTTGAAAAATCAAGGTCCTAGAAAATGGTGCTAGGATCCATTCGCCACTAATGGGGAATGGGTCCTCCCTAAATAGGACACCCCTTTCTATACATTTTTGAGGTCAGTTTTTGATGTTCTTTCCGCCCCCCAAGGCATGGTCCTAGAAAGTTGTGCTAGGACCCATTTTCCTTTAGTGATGAATGGGTCCTCCTCTCATGAGACCACCCCCTTTTGAGTTTAATTCTGGTGGGATTCTTATGATTTTCCATCCTAGATTTGAGGTCGGCTTGAATTATTTGAATTTTTAATTTAATCTCTAGATTTAGTATAAATATGGGGTTAATTCACATTGTTTCTCCTATAAAGTTTACAAGAGGCCCAATAATTCAAGTTTTCAAGCATTAGAACACTTCAAGAGCATTTCAAAGGCATTCAAGTGCAAATTATCAAGAGTTTATTGTAGCAATTTAAGATCATTTCATCACGTCAAAGGCATAGTGCATTCAAGCATGATGTTGAGATAAGATTCTTAATGTAGCATTGAGGATCTATTTCAAGCATTGTTTCACATCTTATTTGAGATCAAGATCTACATTCTTCATGACCTCTTCATGTTAGTTTGCAAATTTATACTCCAAGACAACTTCCAAGGTATCATCACTTCAAGTTTCATGTTTCATGCTTCAATTTCAATATTTCATCATTTGGTTTAATTACCTAAAAAGGGTTTGACCAAAGAATACCCCTATTCACTAACAATCAACAATTTTTTCTTCTCTTGGATATATGTTTGCAAATTTATAAGTTAAAGATCAAGTGGAGAACAAATTTGGAGCAAAATTGTCAAAGATGTCAAGTTGCAAAGTTGTCATTCATTGTGCAAGAACATAGAAAGAAGGCTACAAAATTTGTTTCAGACTTTTTGGAGATAAAGACTGGGGATATGAGAGTACAAGAATCAACTTGAACAAAACCTATATCTCAATTTCAGAAACCCTAATAGGGATCCATTCGCCACTAAAGGCGAATGCGACCTTTGTGCCCTAAAAACAACCTTCTTTTAGTAAGGTACACATCATTTTAAGCTCTAAAAACTCCCCTCATAGATGCTATAACAGTTAGGTTTAGTTTCTGATTGTTATTGGCATCTTATCACACACATATTTGAATGTTTCATAGGAAATGTTAGTGGCTCATCATCTTGTTCATTCATTTTGGTGAGCCCTACCTTTTTCTATTAAATACTTGGCCATAAGTCTCTTCTAGGTTGATGGGAGTGTTGGTCACTTTGTTAAGATAAGACAAATAGTTATGCACTTCATTAAAGGATCTAGGTTCACTCATTGTTGGAATTTTAGGCTTAGTTTGTGACTCAATTTGAGGACATGTAAAATACCAAACATTTCAAGTGATGGGATGGTAGGAGGTGTTGGTTGCTGCATAGATGGGTAAAAGTATGAACTTTTCTCAATATTTTTAAGACAATCATTTATGAAGTTGTTCATGCTATCATCATCTTCTCCAATGATTCCAACTTCACGAGGACACTCATTAGGAGTTGATTGAGCATGATTAGGTTCAATTGCATTAGGATCATTGCCAAAAACACAACTTGAAATATCAATAAAGATGTCAAAGACTTCCATAGGTTACCAATGCACGTCTGTTGTTTTGAAATGCAAGGGGATTTTCAAATTTTTAAATTCTAAACAAGGTAATTTTCTAATTACATAATGGAAAACCTTGAAAATGATGTCTTGTTAATGCTTTTTTGAAATCACACAATGCACTAAATTTATAAAATTAAGCTAAATATGATCAATTTCAATTAACAGAAAATATGTAAACTGAAAGAAAAAGCTTAAAACATCAAATGAAATATAGAAACATATGTTTTAGTGCCCAAAAAATTAGGAAATGACCTTGATCATGGACTGATTTATGAGATGATTTATGTGGTTTCCAAATTTTGATTGAAAACAACAACTTACAATTTGATTTTTCTATGAATTTAAAGTTGAATGCAAGTGCAAAATATGATAAAATGACAAACTAGGAGACTTAATTTGATGTGCAATTTTGTTTCAATTTTCAAATGCAAGTGAATATGATGAAATGCTATGTAAATGATATTCAAAATGACTGATTTTTTTGTATTTTTTAGATTTAAAGAATGCAAAGATGCAATCCTAAAAACCCTTAAATGAAATAGAAATTTAAATGAAAACTAGACACCCTAAATGAGACTTACTTCAATGCAATGAAATAGAAATGAATGAAATATTTAAATCTAGGGTGAATATGGACTGTAAAATCAAAAAATTACAATAATCAAACTTAGGTCCAACATAATGAAACAAAGAAAAATAGGGTTTGGGTTGATTGAACTTAAAAGGGGGTTCACCAAAATGATAGTAAATAATACTATTCTCCACTATTTCATTTAGGAAATGAGATCCAAACAATGAAATGACTAACAACCAAAAGGTGAGTCAAATCAAGATGTGAATCTACAAATTTCCCTTTAATGCTAGGATAGGGGTATGAATCAAACAACACTTTGGGGGTGATCCCACAATAGTGGTTTACAATTTTTGGCCAAAATGGACATTGAAATTATTATTTTTAACTAAATCTTTACTTTCGGGCACCTATAGTGGCTAAACCGTGAGGAATTTGAAGATGATGCAAACTAGAGTTTTGTGAAATTTTGTTTGTAGATTCTAAATATATATTTTTTTCAAAAATTTTGGAATCAGATTGCACTTCTTTTTCCATCTCCCTCAAAAACTAGTTTTTTTCTTCAGAAAACAACATTTTTAAAAAGTGACACTCACCGTATAGAGCATAACTTTTTTTCCATGATGGATAAAATTATAATTCTTTCAAATTTAAATTTTTAACTCCGATATCTAGTGCTTCTCCACTTTGTTAGATAGTTTTTATTGAATATTTTTTCTTTAATGCTAATAAGTCAAACCAATTACAATTTAGACATAGCTTGGATCAGATAACGTGTAACTTTTTTGTATGTATCGAATTCAATTTTTTTTGGTTGATCAAGGAATTCAATATCTGGTGCACTCTATATTTCATTTTTTTTTATAATCTACTATTTTTCCACATGTGCAAACATAGAGCTTGATTTTTCGTGAAAACCTACATTCAAAAGAAATAAAAATAAATATATAATAATAAAATTAAATTTATTTGAAAATTATACTTTTTGGGAAGCTTATAATAAGGAACTACATACTTACAAAAAATAAATTTTAAATGAATTCATTTATCCCCCAAAAGGTAAATCAAAAGTGGTTTTTTATCAGCATTTTGATAGGTGTAAAGGAGACTCCATTATAGGTATGGTTTAAAACTAGCGGGGTTCTATCCAAGGGGGTTTGATATAAGGTATTTTGATCAAACCCTCTTCAACTGGGATGCTTTAAATGGAACTTTTTAAGGCTTAAACCATTATATTTTCCAAAAATATGTGATTTTAGCAAAAAATAGAATCTCTCAGAAATTGTAAACCAGCTTTGTGGGATCACCCTTGGGGAGAAAGATTAAAAATAGAAAATCAACTCCAAATTTCAAGCTATAAAGTGCATTTAGAAGATTAATCTCAATTCTAATGGAACCAATAGTGAAATTGCAAATCTAAGAATGGGAAAGTGATGTGTACTAGTCACCAAAAGTGCTTTTTCAAAGGAAACTAAGGAATCATTCACCCTATGGCAAATGGATCCTAGCTAGGGCTCCTGAAAAATGGTTTCTGAGTTTTTTTCTCTTGTGTCTGCACTCCTAGATTCCCAAATATTACAGTTGAAAAGTTAGAAATAAATCCTGTAGACTAGCTTCCATGAAATTGAAAGAATGGTGACAACTTTGACAACTTTCCAATTTTTTCTCTTCAAGAGATCTTCCACCTAAAATCTACAAGCACACATTGAGACAGAAAAATGTTGTTTGTTAGGTGAATGGGGGTTTTCCTTGGTCAAACCCCGTTTTGGTAATTAAACTGTGTAATGAAATGAAATAGCATGAAAGAATGATGAATGAACAAATGTAATGTCACAACTCACCAAAACCTTGTTTGAACCTTGGAATATAGATCTGGAACTTGCATGGAATAACTTCAATGGATGTGGATCTTGATCATGAAACTTGATTTGAAACAATTCCTTTGAATGCTTGAATGGATCTTGATCACTACATCAACATATTAGCTCAAATAACATGCATGATGCAAGAAGACTTTGACATGATAATGGATCTTGAATGCTGCAATAATTCTTCCATAATCTTCTCTTGAATTCCTTGAAAATGGTCTTGAATTTCTCTTGAGCTTGCCCTAGCTTGATCTCATGAAGTCACACAAAAATTCTAGGATGAAATTGCTAGGTGAAACATAGTGAAATGACCTTATATTTATACATATGCTAACATTAATTCCTAAAATTCAAATAACACAAGCCAACATGTGAATACACATTTGAAATAATTGAAAAACCACTAAAAGCATATTTGCAATTTATGCCCTAGGCCTAAGTCCCACTCTCCCTTGGGTGAATGGGTCCTAAGTTACTCACCTAGGACACACATTCTCCAATGTTAAGTGTTATGATATAACATTAATGAATGCCAAGTTTTATCATTCAAAAATTGTAATTAATTAGGCTCGGATTTGAACTAAAGGGGCCAATTAAGGCATAATTAACCTCAATTAATTAAAAAATCCCTAGATAAGTGTGAAAGTGTAAATGTACACCTTACAACTCCATATATAAGGCACAATTAAGTCCATTTAATTAATAAGACCCTAAATTTAATGTGAATATGTAGCACATATTACAACACTAAATTAAGGCATAATTTAGTCCTTTAATTAATATTAATTCCCAAATTAAGTGTGAAAAATGGATACTTTTCCTACACTACAAAAATCTAAAAGATATTTACTAACATCAAATATATATTTTTTTATTCAAGGGTTAAACGCTTTTGACCAGAGCTATGAATTAGATAGAACCATTCAACAATACCTCTCCAACAGGGTTTGAACCTTGGTGGCAAGAACAACAATGCCACCTATAAACCATCACACCATGCCAATACTAACAACATCATATATATTTTTGAGTCGTAGTTATTTTTAAAATTATTTTTATGTTTTTATCTGGTAAAAGAGGTTTTTGAAAGAACTCAACCCTTTTAAAAGGTTAAACAAAGAGGATTTATTAGAGCTCAATTTGTAAACAACATAGTTGCAACAAAGCTACCTAAAACCAACAATAATATAAAGACTAGACAATAACAAACCTAGATTTGGTAAATCTCACACCCTTGACCCAAGCATGTGACTAAGCTGTATATTGTGGAAGACATTTCTTTCTTCTATGAATCATAATCCAAGAAGCCTCATTATCCAAATCCATGAAAATAAAAGAGAGGGTAGGGGAAACCTTCTCTAAGACCCCAACTTTGAGTCACATGAGGAGACAGGGACCTATCAAATGGAAGTCACAACACAAATTGAAGGAGGCATGCCAAACATATATAACTAAAAACACATATATAAATAAATGTTAATTTTATTTATTTATAAAACTACATAATAAAATAACCCTTCTAATAAAATAATGAAAATTAAAAACTTAAGTAATAATTAAAATAAATAATTATTGGTATTAATGCGACATTATAAAGTAAGAGGGTCTCTACTTAAATTTATTTAATTATTATTGAATATTAGTTTAAAATCTAAAAGCTATTTACTCAAAAAATAAAATTTCGAGTAATAATTAGTTCTTGAATTTTTTTTATATATATATATAATTTCAAAATGATATCAATAAATGTCAATTTTTATTATTTATTATTTATTCATTAAATAACATAAAAAAATTATTCTAGTGAAAGTAAAGTAAATAAAGAAAGAACAATGTAAATTAAAAATAATAATTTTAAATTTAGTTTTAAAGCGTGACTACCATACCTATCTTTACAAAGATGCTATATATTTTGCTTTAATTAAAAACCAATAGAAAATTAGTTCTTCAAGAATGATATCTCTCAATGTCTTTTACATAGGCTTTTCTAAAGCTAGCTATGGTAGTTTTATTTTTCCATATGAATATAATTTTTAATATTTACATTTATGTTTTACTTTTGTGGAATGTAAAGTGTTTTCAAATATATGTTAGTTGTGTTTTAGTTTATATTATTTTTATATATTAAAGTTGTATTTTGGTTTTTTTCTTATTTTCACATGTCAATATCTCTTTAATAGTTTTTTTAGCACTCACACAATGACACTTCACCCCTTGCAGGTTTGGATAGTCCCCTTACAAATTGAGTTTTTGATTCTTTGGCCATGGTTTGCAAGAGGAAGTGTGTTCCATTACTTGGTTCTGAACCTCAAAAGTCAAAAGAGTATAAGTGAATATTTTATGGTTTAATTTGATATAAAAGGTTGTTGTCTTTGATAGTTTGGATGTAATTTTTTTCTCTATTTTGAAATTGTTGTTCTACTATTTATTTTGGTAGCTTTGTTGTAGTTATATTATTATAGTCTTTGAGTGTTGTTTATCTCATCTCTTAATAACTTTGTAAAAAAATTAGAATCTTTTAAAAGACCCCTTTTACCTAATTAAACATAATTTTTATTTTAAAATAATTTATTTACTTTTCAAGATTATTATATTTATTTTATATATTTCCTTAAACATTTTTAAAATAAATAATTAATACATTGACATCTTTATCAAAAATCAACTGCCTCGATTTTTTTAGTCAAAACTCATAGACGCCTAATAAAATACGGTGCTAAAAATACCTTCTACTTATTATTTTGAAAGCAAATTGTGAGAGCAATAAGTTCGAAGCGAGAGAGGAAGAGGAGGCAGAGGGACATCTACTGTGCCTTCCAGCATTTGCAGTACGAGTGCCATTGATGGCCTCGCTTCTTCCTCCTGAAGACACCACCCTCCCACCATCGCAGCTCTTTTCACCTGCTCTGCATCTGCATTATTTTTCAATCTCTTGTCAAGCAAAGCCAACGCATTTCCGCTGTTGATCTTCGTTGCAGCCCACGAAGAAAAGAAAAACTCGCTCCATTCTGGGTCTGTATCGCTGTTCCGCCGCCCCGCAATGATTTCGAGCAAAGTCACTCCGAAACTATAAACATCTGCCTTGCAAGTGATGGGCAAGCCGGATATCCACTCGGGAGCCAAGTACCCTACCGTTCCTCTCGTCGTAGTCAAAACATGACTAAAATCTCTTCCCACTGCTTTCGCCAGCCCGAAATTGGCCACCTTGGGACTAAATTCAGAGTCCAAAAGGATATTTTCTGGCTTAATATCGTAGTGGATGATACAATCAATGCACTTCTCGTGCAGATAATGTATTGCTCGTGCCGTTCCTAATGCAATCTGGAAGCGCGTGTGCCAGTGTAAATTTTCAAAGCTTAGACAAACACAATAACAAAACACAAATACAGAGGAAGCACAATTCTTTTACACAAACACATAGAGTTTTATTATTCCTCTGATATATCAATTTATTACATATGACCTCCTTTTATAGAGGTTTTGTATACCAACTCTAAATATAACTCATGCATGCACATGACTGTTACAGTCAACATGCAGCAACATGCAAATACAAACATTTATTAATTGTTTACTAAAAACTGTTGCATGGAATCTTCAATTAAACGGTGAGGCTCATGCATCATTTTCCAACAGCCAGTCCAGCAGAACCTTCGATTCATCATGTGCGTTTCGACTAGTGGAGAAGAGAAACCTGTCCAGCGAGCCGTTGGGCATGTATTCATATACCAGCATTCTGCTCGATCCCTCTGAGCAAAATCCCCGCAGCCGAACCAAGTTCACATGCTGTATTATTCCCACCGTGCTCACCTCTGCGCGGAACTGTTTCTCTCCTTGCCCGTGGCTGCCACACTCCAATTTCTTTACGGCCACGAGGGATTTGTCTGGGAGGGTCCCCTTGAACACAGACCCGAATCCTCCGCCCCCCAACTTCAAAGAAAAATCATCAATTGCGTTTCTCAGCTCTCGGTAACGAAAAACTGTAAGCGTTGTGAGAGCGCTGAAATCTGTTGTCTTTGTAGCGGATCTCCGTCGTAACAGAAGCACCGCAATGGCGGCGACCACAACGACCAATCCGCCAACGACGCCAACGTTTGCGGACACTAGAGCTGGTATCTCCTTCTTCTTTAGGGAAGGCTTTGGCACGTCAGAGGCAACCATTCTAACAAACAAAGATATACCAATTAATCTATCCTTGGACAGATTGAGTAATTCAACAAACCACATTTGACAATTGGCGTTAGTGTCATAGGCATAAGCAGTGCAGGAGCAATTGTTGAGACAAGCCTTTTTACACTCTTCCATTGACAGCTTGAAGGCAAATGCTCTAGGAGACATATGTTAGAACTATCAGTTATTTCTACCACCCCTAACTATCTGCATTAATGTCTCCACCTTTATCCCTGTCTGCATTAAATTCTCCATCTAGAAGTATCGATAGTCAATGTCCACCATCTACATTAAAACTTTCCATCTAGAAATGTCGGTGATAGAATAGTCTAGAAAAAACGTGAAAAGCATTTCCAGAGATTGTTGTATGCTTCTAACACGTCTATAAATGGAGGGAGATGTAATCGTTTTATTTAAGGCAATAAAACAAGTTAAATTGTGCCGTAGCACATTGGTCCGGTTGTCTTCATGTTTGTTTGCTCTGTCTTTGCCCACCCTACAAGTGGTATCAGAGCTAGGATCGTTTGTGTGCTGCCAAGGAGTTTGCAGCAAGTTTGAATCTGTTTCCATAAGAAATCATAGCCAAGTTGTTATCAGACATCGCAATTTTTGCAAAAGAGACGGCAAGCCACTGAAATCGTTGTCCAATTTGAAGGCTAAATTGCTGTCAAGCCAGTATTAAGGGAGATTGCTGTTTAAGAGGTGAAGACCTAATAAAGGAGTTAATAGAGCTTGCTGAAGACGATAGAAAGTTGTATCGCTGTTTCTAAGGCATTGAAGGCACAGTCAATCAAAAGAGCGTGTTTGCAGATTGGAGCATATCACAGGAGAGATCGAAGTTAGGTTGCATACCCATTTGGCATCGTAAGGAGGTGATCCTGTCACAATTAGTGACAAATGTCAAGAGTCAGGTTAGGAGATTGTTTGGGGATCCTGTCACCATTTGTGACAGACGTCAAGAGCTAAGTTGAGGAGATCCTGTCACCATTTGTGATAGATGAAAGGTTTGGGTATGGCATCTGGTAACTTTCAATATCTTATTCCAATATTTTCTGGCAAGAATTATGATAATTGGGCTTTTAGAATGAAATTGACATTTGATTCATATGAGTTATCAGACATAGTTTCAAATGGTTATACTGAACCACAAGATGAATCTACTTTAAGTGCTGATGAAAAGAAAAAGTTTGATGAAAATAGGCAAAAGAATAGAAGGGCTTTGCAGATAATTGGACAAGCATTGGATGATTCTGTTGTTGGAAGGATTAAGCCAGCCACTTTAGCCAAGCAAGCATGGGACATCTTAGAGACGACATATCAAGGTACAAGCAAGGTAAAAGTTGCTAACCTACAAGCACTTAGAAGAGAATTTGAAAACTTGCAAATGAAAGAATCTGAGTCAATAGATCAATTTACATATCGTGTTATAGATTTGGTTAATCAAATAAGACAAAATGGTGATGAGCTAATAGATCAAAAGGTTGTAGAAAAGATTTTAAGAAGCTTGCCTAGAAAATTTGATGCAATTGTTGTGGTAATTGAGGAATGTAAGGATTTGACTACATATTCTATGGATGAGTTGGTTGGTTCTTTGAAAAATTATGAAGACAGGTTGCACAGAGATGACAATACCTCATTGGAGAATGCTTTCAAAGCACAAATGTCATTTGGTAGAGGCAGAGGAAAAGAAAAGTCAAGATTTAGAGGAAGAGGAAGAGACAATTTTCAAAGAGAGGAAAGAAGAAGTCCTGATCCAGAAGGAGGAAGAAATAAAAGCTTAAATTCTAGAGAACAATCATCTCAAAGGTTTGGCAGATCTAATGTTCAGTGCTATTATTGCAAGAAGTATGGACACTTTGCAAATGAATGTCGAAAGAAGCAAACAAATATAGAAGAACAAAATGCAAATTTTTCTAAGAGTAGTCTAGAGACACTATTCTAGATATTTTTGCATATATTAACAATTTAAATATAAAAGAGAAATTTTAGGCATTGTAATTTTTATGTAATTAGTGGTAGAAATTAGGGGGGAATGTTAGAACTATCAATAATTTCTACCACCCCTAAATATCTGCATTCTCCACCTTTACCGCTGTCTGCATTGAATTCTCCATCTAGAAGTATCGATAGTCAATGTCCACCATCTACATTTAAACTTTCCATCTAGAAATGTCGGTGATAGAACAGTCTAGAAAAAACGTGAAAAACATTTCCAGAGATTGTTGTATGCTTCTAACACCTCTATAAATGGAGGGAGATGTAATCTTTTGTTTAAGGCAATAAAACAAGTTAATTGTGCCATAGCACATTGGTCCGGTGTTGTCTTCATGTTTGTTTGCTTTGTCTCTGCCCACCCTACAACATAGACGTTCCTGTTAATTCTACAAAGTCGTCGCTTTTACCGCTATGGCATTCTAAGGGCATCTGTCGCACGCAGCCGGCTGACCATTCCTGAGACTCCCATGCTTCAGAGTTTTGAGGTTTGAAACCGTGCAGACAGTTGCGCGACTGAAGGTTGTTCGTGTTGCACAGTCCATAGGCTCCGCAAACCGCGAATACCCTGCATTGTTGTCCCAGTTGTGACCAGAACAAGATCCAATTTTTTATATTCGCCTGCCAAAAATAAGTTCTAATCTCTCCCGACACGTCTAACACCATGATGAATTGAGACAAATATGTTATCAGCGGATGCACAGAGAAGGTGGTATACTTTAAGGAGCCGTCAATGACGACGCTGAAATTGTATGTGAGATTCTGCGTGCTTGGGATTTGAGGACCTAGGGTTAAAATTTTGTGCTCCAGCCAGATCCATCTGAAGGCTGAAGATGCCTAGGATTGGATCCCAGCGGCTCTTCCATGAAATGAGCTTGCCATTTTGGCTCATCTTCATCTGGGCAACCATACATTTCCTGGGGTATCAAAGCTTTCCCAAATGATTTCAGAGCTGTTGTGGGCACTCGTGACGACTAGATTTCCTGTATCTCTTATCACTGCTGGGGAAGCTCTCGTGTTAACTTTTATGTAGCTTGGACAAGTGTGTCCATTCCCAAGACATGTTTATTTAATTATTTAATTATTTTCTAGAGACTTCTAGAAAGGGCTGAGTTGTCTAGATAATTATGTAATTAAATAATTATTTCCTCTAGAGACTTCTAGAATCCAGTTAGTTAGGGTTTTTAGAGTCTATTTAATCTTAGCCATTGATTGAGATTAAATCATGGCCATTGGTTTTCCAATGAGAAAAGTATAAAAGGGGATCAATGGGCATTTGGAGAACACACAAGTATAGAGTTGAGAAAGACTTGCAGTGATAGCAAGTAAATTTGCAGTGAGAGCAAATAGTCTTGCAAAGGTTAAAGGGCAATACGGAAAGAAGCGGGATAGCAACAGAGGTAATTTTAGCAAGAGAAATTGAGGGAAGAATTTTGGAGTATAACATTACCGAGCTTCCTACCAAGAAGAGTGCTAAAGTGGTATTCTTTAATTTGCTGAAGTTTAATATAATTCCTCATCCGCAGAGTGGTTTTCCTTCGGGTTTTCCACGCATTAACGGTCCAAAAATATTGTGTTCATTATTGTGAATGTTTTCTTCTCTATTTCTGTGAGTTTTTATTGGTGAAGTTGCAGTTGTGTTATTTTTCGATATTTACTGAGAATTAATTTTCAGAGTCAAATAATCTATGTATTAGATAGGAGATTAATAATCAGTAACTGCAATAGAATTTTCACATGGTATCAGAGCTAATCTGAGGGTAGACAAAGCTCAACGCAGGAAAGAGGGTTTATAAAACCTAGTTCTACCTCTTCAGAATTATTATTATTTGTTTTCTTTTATCTTTTGAGATGGCCTCAGCAGGTTTAAGAGATCAGGACAGATTGGATGGAGCCTCAAATTTTGGTGTCTAGAAAGCCAAAATTTCTTTGTTGCTGGAAGAGAATGGGATGAAGGAATATGTGACCAGTGTTGTACCTGTACCTACAGATCCAGCACAGCTCTTAGCATATAAGAAGGAAGATGCCAAGGCGAGGAGGTTGATTCTTGATGGTGTCAAGGATCATATTGTTCCACATGTTGCAGAGTTAGATACAGCAAAGAAGATGTGGGATGCCATTCTGAATATGTACCAGAATGATACCACTAATCGGAAGCTGATTCTCAGAGAAAAGTTGAGGACTACTTGGATGAACAAGGGAGAGGACGTGACAAGTTACCTCACCAGACTCAGACTTGTCAGGGATGAGTTGGTAGCTGTTGGAGATAAACCAGATGATGACGAGCTAGTGCGGATAGCCCTAAATGGGTTTACTAAGCAATGTGATGTCTTTGTTTAAGTTATTAATGGACGAGACACCTTGCCGAGTTGGGATCGACTTTGGAGTGACTTCACTTAGGAGGAGCTTAGACTTAGTCTTGTCAGTGGTACCAGCAACAAGAGTCAAAAAAGTGTAGCGAAATAGGAGAACGTTGCCCTTGCAGGAAAAGGGAAAGCAAAGAAGGGGTCTAGTAAAGGATCAAATCCACAAGGTGAGAAGAAGAAGGACTTATCTAAAGTCAAGTGCTATGGCTATCACGAGTTTGGCCACTATGTCAGCGATTGCTCGCAAAGGAAGAAAGGCAAGAAGCAGACAACATCTTCATCAAGTGCAGATGAGCTCTCTAGTAGAATGGAGGATGAGTTCGCTCTCATAGCTTGTATGGCTAGCTCAACCTCACAGGGTGTTTGGTATATAGACAGTGGGGCATCATTTCATATGACAGGAGTTAGAGAGTACTTCTCCAGCTATAAGGAGGAGGACATCAGAATGCAGATTTCTATGGGGAACATGTCCAAGCTCAATCCAGTTGGGAAAGGGACTATTCTATTTTAGAGGGAGAATGGTAAGTGGGTTCCCATTCATGATGTGTTGCATGTGCCAGGCTTGGGTATGAATTTGATTTCCATATCTGTCCTTCAGGATAAAGGTTACAATGTACTCTTTAGAGGGGCGAGTGTGTTAATCAAGCACAAGGATTGGAAATCACCCACAGCTATTGGAGTTAGGAGCGGCCGGCTTTATAGGTTGCAGTTTGATACTCATAAGGCACTTATGAGCAGCAGCAATTCTAGAGATCAAGGAGAGCTATGGCATAGGAGGATGGGCCATATACATCATGGAGCACTTAAATTGCTTCATGAGACAGTGACAGGTGTTCCAGAGGTGAGCAATGTGAGCATGATGATGTATGTAAGTGATGTGTGTTAGGAAGTTTGCTAAAGCAACTTTTTAAGGAGTGAGGACACGGATCCAAGGGTGCTCTTTGATCTAGTACATTCATATATATATGTATCACCGTCGCATCGAAGTCTCTCAGAGGATATGAGTACTTTGTTACTTTTATTGATGATTTCTCCAGGAAGACCTGGATATACTTCTTGAAGACCAAGGATGAGGTTTTCAGTCGCTCCCAAGAGTTCAAAGCTCTTGTGGAGAATTTGACAGGCAAGAAGATAAAGGTTCTTCGGTCAGACAATGGAGGCGAGTACAAAGGGAAAGAGTTCCAGGAGTTCTATACCAGGGAAGGAATCAAGAGAGAGTGGACTGTTCCTTACAACCCACAACAGAATGGGGTTGCTGAGAGGAAGAATCGGTCTATATCAGAGGCGGCAAGGGCTATGCTGCATGACTAGGATATGCCATGTTACTTATGGGCAGAGGCATGTAGTATAGTAGTGTATATTCAGAACAGGGTTCCACATAAGGTATTGGGCAAGATGACACTAGAGGAGGCGTTCTCAGGGAAGAAGCCAGATGTCAGCCACTTCAGGATATTTGGGAGTTTGGCGTATTGTCACATTCCAGGTACGACACGTTCCAAGTTATATTAGACTGCAGAGAGGGGGTACTTTGTGGGGTACAATGAAACCTCAAAGGCATATCATATATTTATTCCAGGGATCAGGAGAACTATAGTTAGGCGTGATGTCAAGTTCATGGAGGACAAAGCATTCAGGAGGTCCAGAGATTCGCCAGCAGATTATTAGAGTGAGCAGCTAGTGGAAGCTCCAAGGATCATTCAACCAAATCAAGGACAGCGAAGCTCGAGTACAGTTACTAGTACAAGCACAAGCTCAGGTGCTGAGAAATCGTAGAGTATGGAGCAACAGATGCAGCAAATCCAAGAGATGCATCAGGGTGATATAAAGGTTGATACTTCATCCTCTACAGTTGGTAGCAAGAACCAACAGTCACAAAGGGATACTGAGGAGTTTGGGGGAGCTCCTAGGATGAGTAGTAGATAGCGGAGACAACCAGCCAGGTATGATGACTATATGGCATTAGTTAGTCAGTTGGTAGATAGTGAGCCTTCTAGCTATCAGGAGGCCGCACAATAGAAAGTGTGGCAAGATGCAATGGTTGAGGAGTATACCTCAATAGTGTAGAACGATGTGTGGGAGGTTGTAACTAGACCAACAGATAAGGCAGTAGTTGGATCACGCTGGATCTATAAGATCAAACACCGTGCAGATGGTAGCATCGAGAAATACAAGGCAAGGTTTGTGGCCAAGGGGTTCTCTCAGAAGGAGGGAATAGACTATGAGGAGACATTTTCTCCAGTGGCTAGGTATACTTCTATACGAGTCGTGATCTCACTTGCAGCACAGATGGGATGGCAGATCCATCAGATGGATGTCAAGACGGCATTTCTTAATGGTGAGTTGAAAGAGGAGGTATACATAGAACAACCAGAGGGCTTTGTAGCACACAACAGTACAACCCACATGTGCAGATTGAAGAGAGCTTTGTATAGACTCAAGCAGGCTCCCAGGGCGTGGTATGAGTGCATTGATAGATACTTGCAGGGAATGAGCTTTGTGAAGAGTGAAGCGGATGCTAACCTCTACTACTTGGTGGTTGGGGGTGAGGTTCTCATTCTTGTTCTTTATGTGGATGACTTGTTTTTAACAGGTTCACTGGGGCTCATAGAGGAGAGCAAGAGGGACCTTGCAGTAGAGTTCGAGATGAAGGATTTGGGGCTTATGCACTACTTTCTAGGCATGGAGGTATGGCAGATAGATGGAGAGATTTTCCTTGGACAAGGGAAATACTGCATCGAAATCTTGAAGAGGTTCGAGATGGAGGATTGCAGAGCCATGTCTACTCCTATGATCATGAATTGGAAGAAGGTAGAGACATCCAGGGAGAAGGATGTAGACCCCACCTTATACAGGAAGTTGATTGGGTCTCTCATGTATTTGGTCAACACCAGGCCAGATATATCCTTTGCAATAAACTCTCTGAGTCAGTTCATGGTGGAGCCGAAGAGAGTGCATTGGATGGCGGCAAAGCATGTGTTGCAGTATTTGTGTGGTACAATCGAGTATGGGATCAGATATACTCAAGGTGATGGTATCAGGTTGATAGGCTATACTGACGCAGATTGGGTAGGCAGTACAACGGACAGGAAAAGCACTTCAGGGTGTTGCTTTAGCTTGGGATCAGGATTTGTCTCTTGGTATAGCAGGAAGTAGAAGTCTGTGGCTTTGAGTTCTGCAGAGGCAGAATACATAGCAGCTAGCATGGCGATGTGTGAGGCGATATGGCTTCGGAAGTTGCTAGTGGCCTTGTTTGGTCAGAGGATTGAGACTACGGTGATACATTGTGACAATCAGAGTTGCATCAAGTTGTCTAAGAATCCGGTGTTTCATGATAGGTCTAAGCATATAGACATCATATATCATTTCATCAGAGATTGTGTATAGCGCGGGATTGTTCAGCTACAGTATATACCTACAGATCAGCAGGTAGCAGACATTTTGACCAAGGTATTGGGGAAGGCAAAATTCATCTTCTTCAGAGATAGGTTGGGTGTCATGCAGAACACCTTCCTCACTAAGAGGGAGTGTTGACTTTTATGTAGCTTGGACAGGTGTCTCCATTCCCAAGACGTGTTTATTTAATTATTTAATTATTTTCTAGAGACTTCTAGAAAGGGCTGAGTTGTCTAGATAATTATGTAATTAAATAATTGTTTCCTCTAGAGACTTCTAGAATCCAGTTAGTTAGGATTTTTAGAGTCTATTTAATCTTAGCCATTGATTGAGATTAAATCATGGCCATTGGTTTTCCAATGAGAAAAGTATAAAAGGGGATCAATGGGCATTTGGAGAACACACAAGTATAGAGTTGAGAAAGACTTGCAGTGATAGCAAGTAAATTTGCAGTGAGAGCAAATAGTCTTGTAGTGTTAGCAAGGGTGCAGTGATAGCGTTGGGGATAGCAGCTGTGGAATTTCAGCAGGAGAAATTGAGGAAGAATTTCGGAGAAGAATATTACGGAGTCACAAGAAACCTTGTATTCTTTTAATTTGGTTGAAGTTTAATATAATTCCTCATCTGCAGTGAGTGGTTTTCCCTTCGGGTTTTCCTGACAATTTGTCCAAAAATATTGTGTTCATTATTGTGAATGTTTTCTTCTCTATTTCTGTGAGTTTTTATTGGTGAAGTTGCAGTTGTGTTATTTTTTGATATTTGCTGAGAATTAATTTTCAGAGTCAAATAATCTATGTATTAGATAGGAGATTAATAATCAGTAATTGCAATAGAATTTTCACATCTTGTAGCTCCTTTAGTATACCAAACCACAGACCCCGCATAAGATAACACGAGCCCTCTGTTCTCCGTGAGATTTAAAATGCCAGAGGAGTTCTGCAATGGGTACTCTCTGTTAGCCACCCATACGATGGTTTTCTCTGAAATTTGGGCATACCAAATTCCAAAATACCACTTATCAGTGTCCAACAGATTGAAGAATCCAAGTCGGAAGATCCCATTGTTGGAAATCTTTGTATGACTTCCTGTGAGCGATTCTCCGACCAGCAAAGTATCTGACATTTCATCTACAGCAAAAGCACCAGAAGCTTTTGTGGAGAAAACCATAAACAGAAGCAGCGCTAAGACTAACAATCCGCTAGCAACATGACTCTTCATTTTCAGCTGTCTGCTAACAGTCTACCACCTTAGCACAGCTTAGTGAGTCTAGTCAGACAATAAAAGCAGGGGAAATTTACAATGGCCTGAGTGCCTGAGATAATTTAACAAGGAGAAGAAAGCCAGAATGCACGTAAGTCTTTAGAGGGTCATCTGAAATTTAATATGCCCGGGTCAAGTAGGCTACCAAATTTGATTTTGATGTCGAACACAATAATTGATCAGACCATGCAGTTGAGTGTGAACGAAATACACTCATTGCTATTTAAAAAAAAAGAATTGAATTTAGTAAAGTTTGGAGGGTGATGGTCAGCCAACTCAGAGTCTAAAAAGTTTAGAGGGAGATGGTTCCCCACCTTAGAAGTCAAGCTTTCTGTTGGAATATTTAATTTCTCCCTCCCGAAGACTTACACTAATTGCATATTCTAGCATTTTCGGTGAAAGCATTAATTGCTATGTATCCAGAACTTTCCCATTCTCTGGAAGCTTCCTGAGGCTTCTCTTGAACTCTATGTCGGTTCCTACTATTTGGAACCTTCTCGCAATCGTTGTACTCCTCTATAAAAGAGGATCGATGTAAAACTTTTTGTAATGCAAGCAAGCAATAGAAAAGTGCTGCAGCAAATGTTAAGTAAATTTATGTGGTTGTTCTAGTGCTTGTATTTTCTCTGCTCTCTGTTTCTCAATATGGTATCAGAGCCGATGGTGATGGGACTAGCAGATTGATCATGGGTTGCAGGAGATCACAGACCACAGTTGAAGTAGAAGATTGCCAAAAAAAGTTATAGCTACTATTTGTTTATTGAAGAGTCAGTCAGTTGTTTTGAAGACAACGAATCCTCATCGAAGTCTAATTTGAGCCTGCATCCACCTCAAAAAAGGAATCGCAGCCTAGGAAGGATGAGAGTGGATTGAAGTTTTGAACATCTTGAAGGAAGTTGTTGTTTTTTGAAGACAAATTTTAGCCGTTGTGTGAAGGAATATGAAAGCTGGAGTCACCATGGTTGAATTGAGCAATGGAGGGAAGTTTTCTAAACACCAGCCTGCAAGAGAGTTTAACTGTAAGCTGTATAATGTTAGTTATGCATAATAGGAGAAATTGGTTTAGTAAAGCTCTTTGGTTGGTTATCTTGAGGAATTTTATAGAGAGAGATTAAAATATGTGGTTTTAGTTCATAATGGCTGATGGTTACATATTCTACTGGTGTATATGATGGTTGGCTTGCAAATTTAAAAGTCTAGAATTAAAAGTTAAAATATGTGTAAAAATTAGTCTTTTAAGTTATGGAATATCATAAAAGGAGTGTGAAAAGTGTAAAGAGTTGCAGGTGTTTAAGACAAGACTTAAAATAGTCTAATAAGTGAAAGGAACAGATTATAAATATTGAAGGAAATTGTCAAAAGGTTGAAGACAAGTGCAGCTATTGAAGGTAAGGTAAATCCTTTTGTGAACAATATGAGTTTATGAGAGAAAAAAAATTGTTGTAGAAAAGATAATGTTGCAAAGATTGTTGATTCCCATGTTAAAGTTGTAGTTGTGAAAGTGTTGTTAATTTTAAAGAAGAAATTGAAGAAAAGAGTACTGGTGTAATCAAAATGAAACTGTATAAGGTGAGTCCTAATAGTTTGTTTTAAATGGGTAAAGTTGGGAAAAGAGTGTTAAAAGAGAAAGAAAATTTAATTTGTGAGAATGATTTTTTAAAGGAAAAAATTAATGAACTTTTGAAAGATTTGTGTCAAGTTGAGGAGAAGAATAAAATACTAGAAGAAAAGTTAAAGGTGGTTGATGAAGTTTTAGAAATTTTGTGGGAAGATAGTAAGAAGAATGAAGAGTTAGAAGAAAAATTAAAGTTGTTTGATGAGGTTAAGAAAAATAATGAAGATTTACAAGAAAAGATAAAGAGATTACATGAAGAAAATTGTTCACAAAAAGAAGAAATATCAAAGTTAAAGGAATAAAACGAATTTTTAAAGTCAAAATCATTAGTTTGTGATGTCTCATGTTGTCCAAAAGATCTAAATTGTTCGGTTGATAAATCAATTGGTTTATATGGTATTGCTCAGGTGGTTCATGATGAAGAATGTAATAATGAAGATGATCATGTGTCTACAAATCTTGATAATTGTCATGAAAAAAATGTTGGTTTAAAAATTATGAAAAGAATGGGTTACAAAGGTGAAGGTTTGGGAAAACATGGGCAAGGAATAAGAGAGCCTATTCAGCCATTAGTGAGGCCAAAGTATGAAGGTCTCAGGTATGTCACAGGTAAGGAGAATGATACTACAAGTCCAAGAAATGAAAAGTGTTGAGTGTATGCATTGCCATAGGAAAGGGCATACCAAGGAAAAGTGTTGGGACTTACACCCTTGAAGTGTGTGTGGTTTAAAAAACCATTCTGAAAAAATGTGTTGGAATACAAGTTGGAATAATAAATATATGAAAGAGTGCATGAAAATGAATTGTGGTTGGAATTTTGGAACAAATTGGAAAAAGTTGACTAGTATGTTCAAAATGTTGTTCAAGTGTAAATGTTCATATATCAAAGATAATAGAAATCAAGAAAAGCTACATATAAAATTTAAGTGATTTGAAGAACAACTAAAGGTGAAGGTGCATGAAGCCACTAAGATCAAAGTTCATGATTAAGAACAGGATGAAACTAAAATTCTAGTGCAGCAAAGTGCAGTACCATGAAGGAAATTACTTCCAAAAAGGAAGAAATTAGATTGCAAATCAGAAGATCAGTGAGCGAGCAAGGAATTTGCAAACAAGGAATTTCAAAAACAAATTTGAATGTTTGATGGTCATCACTAAAAAAGTGATTGTAAATGGGTACCTAACAAGGCTTTAGGCCAGGACCCATCCTTTTAAAAAAAATTTGATAATATAGTGAGTTTGCAGATTTAAAAGACAAGTTGAAAATGATAAAATTAAATGTGGTCGAAATTAAGGGGGGGGGTGTTGGAATATTTAATTTCTCCCTCCCGAAGACTTACACTAATTGCATATTCTAGCATTTTCGGTGAAAGCATTAATTGCTATGTATCCAAAACTTTCCCATTCTCTGGAAGCTTCTTGAGGCTTCTCTTGAACTCTATGTTGGTTCCTACTATCTGGAACCTTCTCACAATTGTTGTACTCCTCTATAAAAGAGGATCGATGTAAAAAATTTTGTAATGCAAGCAAGCAATAGAAAAGTGTTGCAGAAAATGTTAAGTAAATTTATGTGGTTGTTCTAGTGCTTGTGTTTTCTTTGCCCTCTATTTCTCAATACTTTCTATGTTAAAGAATTCACCACCGCTTATTAGGTGGCATTGCAAAACATTATGTGTGATTTGCCAACTCAGAAATCAAGCTTTCTCTGTTAAAGAATTTGGTGGAATTGTAGAACATTATATGTGTATTAGTCCAACACGAGCAATTTGTTTCTTAAACGCCTTCCCACTATAGACTTTGTTAGTATTTCTCATCAAGTTTTGGATTAATTTAAGTCATTTTCTAATTCATTTGAATAATTCAAACTCGCTGGAGGTTAAAGTGTTACCTATTGGTGGGGATATTTATGTTCTTTATTTCTTAGTTAGTCGAGAATTTATTTTAGAAAGGTATTTTAATTTTCAATTTTAAAAACTTAAATGAAGTATTTGTAGAAATCAAAATTAAAGATATGTAAAGTTATTTCTCTAGAAAATTATGTAGAGAGAAAAAAAATAAAAAATTATTTAATATGTATTCATTTGTTTGTATTATTGGTAAATTTTCATTTGTAAAATTATTAAAAAAATAGAGTAAACATAAAAATTTAAATGAAATTGTATTTTATATGTGTAATATGTCACTTACATTTCTAACAATATCTATATAAGCGTACAAATTGAAAAGATAAATTAAATTTTTTTTGACTGATTTAAGTTTATAGTTGCTAGGAAGATGTTAGCAAAACATGTTTGGCATATGTGACAAATCAAAGTTTTATATATTCATGAATACAATAACATACACATATCATGCATCGGTTTGAGGGTATTGTATGGTTTGAAATTGTTTCGTTTTTCATTGATGATTTTTAAAATACAAAATGTTTTCACAATGCTTGACTTCCAACTTGTTTGGGAATACAAGAAAAAATAAAAAGAAATATAAAAAATGTTATAATTTATTGTTTAAATTTTCATGAATATTTTCTCATGCTTCCACAACTAGGGTCTCTTAGTTTGGTGCATTTCATGAGTTATTAATTCATAGGTATCTACAATTTACAATAATGGTAAAAGTTGTTGAAAAGGAAAATAGAGATAGATGGAAAAATAATTAAAGAAGAAGAAGAAGGGAATCCTTCTTAGAGCTCTTCTTAGAAATGAAAAATATAGAGAATTTTTTTAAGAGTAAATGCACATAGCACCATATGGTTGAGAAGTTCATTGGCAATAAACAAGGTAAATATTTTGTATATATCCTTCCATCTATTGATTAGGATTATGTGTATAGAAACATTCATAATTCTTAGGTCTTATTATCATTTGAGTCCCTTTTTTTTTTATCTTGGTTAGGTTGAATAAATATATAGGATTATTTATTTGTAGGATTTTGTAAAGCTAAATATTAATGATTCAATTAAGAGACAATTAGGAATCACTATTGGATATTTACATTCTATATTGTTAACAAATTTAAGGTTGTGATATGGGGAGAAGACACCCTTAATGAGTATCTCAATCCTAGAAAGGTATGCAAGCATTTTCATGTGTTTTTTACTACTCATGATGTTGGTTCACTAGATTTTATTTATGATTGAGGTAATTTTTTTTTTGTTAAATTCATTAAATAGATCTAAAATTACAATCCAATCCTTATACAGATGAATCTTAAAAAAATATAAAATTAGGCACCTCTCATCAAAACAAAGACTAGGGAAATTTCACTTTCATTATTTTTCTTTTGAAGACTAAAATTCAAATAGTTTGAAAAAGTGCCATATTTGACAAAAATAAAATATACAAAATAATATGGATAAAACTTTCTAATGACCCAACCGACATTGTCAACCATAAAAAGACTTGTCAATGGATGAAGCTTTCCAAATCCATGCTATAAGATTTAACTTTTTTTTTCAATATTTTAAAATATACTTTTTATCCTTAAAGAAAATAGAAATGTAGAATATACTTCCTACACTAATCTTTGATAGGATGTGTGTGCAAAAGTTAATTTATATCATATAGTTATCTAAGGAAAAATAAGACAAAAATATTATACCATATCATGATTTACATGGGGGAAACCTATCAGGAGAAAAAAACCACTTCAAAAAAACTCAATGTATTAATTATTAATGAAAAGGGTTATAATACTTGAGTAAAGTATAATGCTTTAGAGGAGTATCATAGATAGGATATTTAGAGAAACTTTGGTAGAATAATAGTGCTTACAAAATTCACTATGAAACCTCCATCTCAAGCATCTAATAAAAAGGAGAAAGTAAAATCAATAAATGATGCCTCCATCCCAAGCATCTTATAAATAGGTGAAGTAAAAGAAATAAATGAAACCATCAAATCATAATTAGGAAATCGTGATTTAACCAGTGGAATATAGGAGGTGATGGTAGGTGAGGGTTTTCATGTAGGTCTTGAGCAATGTTGGGCTATGTAAGGACATGCATGTGGGTGTGTCATAGGCCTATGATAACTTGTTGTTGGACCTCTACCCCTTAGCACATTTTAATCTACAATTTTGGTGACTGAGGTTAGACCATTTAATTATTTTCGTGCAACTTTGGTGAATATTATTGTTGCTTGACCTTTATGGGTTTCTCTAGTGTGTTTCTCTCTACTTGTGTCTTTCCTTTATAGTATCTATCGATATGGTGGCTTGGGGGATCTATGGGAACCCACATCGATATCATTTAAGAATACTCTATGTGGAGAGTAAACTTCATCTTCAAGTGATGCATAAGCAGATTGTTTTCTTTTGCATGCAACTCAAGAAAACAAAAAAGATATCATTCAAGAAATCAGTTGAATAAAATGGCTACCTTGAGAGAATTAATGAGTGGTCACCTATAGTGATAAACCTAGAAGCTATTGCAGAAGATGTTCTATACTTAGTTTCAGAGCATGCACTTTATGCAAATTCATAGGCATCTAAATCTTCTTACCTTTCTTAGAAATACGAGTGAGGAAGAACTAGAACCCTGAAGGTGACATGGATATACCTTTTGTGTAAAATGGTTAGTTCTTTGTGGGTTTCTCCTACATCTTGGATCAAAATGTGATTTTTGAAGGAGGTCCCTATTTCTATAATCAAGTAGACCTTTTTAGCCAACCTTGGAATGTAGGGTTTGATCCAATGGATGAGTTATCATCTAAAATACTTATTTGGATTTTCCTTCCTCACATATTGATAGAATTTTGGAGATAAGATATTTTGTAATCCATAGTGGTGGTCATTGGTAAGCATTTGATTCCTTCATGCTAGAATCTTTACAAAAAGGTTGTTACTTATTCCATCTCTATGTTGAAATTAATTTAAATAACCCTCTTCCTAAATATATTGATATAGGCTTGGTAATATGAATTGGGTTCGATAAATTGATTATGATTGTTTACCCTTTAGATGTTGATCCTTTTATGAATATGGTTACTTGCAAAGAAACTTTCAAAAAATAAATTCTTGAATCCCCAAATGCATGTGGAGTCATAGGCTACAAATATCAAAGAAAAGGGAAAAGACCCAATCCAAGCAGATATGTTAGACTCAAATGGTTTTATTCTAGTTAAATATTGTTCAAAAGGGAAATTTAGGATTCGTGGTTTAAAAATGGTCCTAATGGATTGTTGTCCAATAGGTTTGATTCTCTTGAATATTTCAAAAATGTGGTTATGATGGATCATGGTAATAATTTAGAAAACCAAGAGTTTTCTTTTCTAGGGTTAGTTGTGGTTCACAACCCTCACAATGTAAATCCTTTTCCAGAGTTACAAGTGACTTCAGAGAATAAGAAATATTTATTTTTTTAATAAGCAAGTGGCAATTCATGAGCTATAATGTGATAATGTTGGATTGAACCATTGATGTAATTCTAGGTGGAACGTCATGTAGGTATTTCTCCTTCTAAGTCTTTTCATGGACAAGAGAAAAACTTCGGCTTACAAAAAAATAAATAAAGAAAAGAGGGAAATGAAAATGGGAAAAAAGTAGGAAGGAAAAAGGACTAGAAAAGGTCAAATCTGATTGGAGAATTCCATTGGTGGAGCTTGGTTTTATGAAAAATATTATATCAAATTTTAGAAGGCTCCTAAAAATGATAGTGATTTCATGGAATGCAAGTGCTTTAAGCAACATCCCTTGAACAAAGGTTGTTTGAGATCTTATTCATGTTAATAAACTAGACATCATTTTCATTCAAGAAATAAAGCTTTTAGTTTATGAAATGAAATGCATTTTTTC
>VDFB02086081.1:390456179-390557676 GCA_007258455.2 Sequoia sempervirens
CTCAATGAAATTATTATTTGATTTTGAAATATTTCCATCAAATTGACAATAAACATTACAAATGGAAATAGTTTAGGGTTATTTTTTTTGTGTACTAGGGTAAGTTTTTTGGTTTGAAGGGTAAATATTTTTGTTTTGATTCAATTTAGGGTCATTTTTGTGTGTGTAGGGTAAGTTTTTTAGTTTTGAAATTAAATCTAGGGTTGTCAATATTTTGTAGAAGATTCAAATGAAATATAAACACCTAAGTTACAAAATAAACAAGAAAATTGAAATACAAATAACTAAATACCAAAAAAAAAAAGGCAGAAAAAGCTCACCTCGCCTATTAGCAAGACGTAAATCATTTTCTGTGACCTGAGATCCCATTCCTTGTGTAGGTGAAAAGGAGGTCACTGACCATTTCTAAAAAAATAAATACTTCTATGAAATGGGATCCTTCTTATTACAAATCAGGATCCTGTTTCATAGCAATCAAGATCATGTTTCATAGCAATCAGGATCTCATTTCTTAATTCTAGGCTTGGGTTCCTACCATGAAAAGGTATCTCATTTTAAATTTAGGCTCGGGGTACCTAAGAAAAATGGGATCCAGATCCCATTTTGTTTTGCCTGATTTTGAGTTTTTTTTCTAAGTTTGAAACTTCCACTAGAAGTGGACTCATCTTTGTGATGTCCTTCATGATGAGGTTGATCATTGTGATTACTTTCAAAGGTATGATGATGATAGTTTTATTATTTTTACTTTTATGTTGATGATATGTTAGTAGTAGGTCCCAACATGTATAAAATCATCCATTTGAAAGCTCAACTTGCTAAGGAGTTTGAGATGAAGATTGAGGCAATATAAATTAGATTCTTGGTATGAGTATACATAGAGACATAAATAATAGGAAAATATGGTTGTCACAAAAAAATTATGTGGAGAAGGTTTTGTAGCACTTCAATATACCAAATGCACAACTAGTTAGTACTCCATTTCCTATTCATATTAAATTATCTTTAGAATAGTGCCCTAGCACACAAGTAGAGAAGAAACAAATGTCTCATGTACCGAACTCATAAAAAATTGGCAGTCTTATGTTTTATATGGTGTGCACTAGACTAGACATTGCACAAGCAGTGGGAGTAGTCAATGATTACATGGAAAATCTAAGTATTGAGCATTGGATGAATGTAAAGTGGATTCTCAGGTATTTAAGGGGCACTTCTGATGCTACTCTTTGTTGTAGTGGGAGTAGTCTTCAAGTTAATGGGTATATGGATGTATATTTTGGAGGAGACAAAAATAAAAGAAAGTCCACTTCAGGTTAAATTTTATCCTTAACTAGAGTTGCAATTAGTTGGGTATCAAAGTTGTAAACAGTGGTGGCATTGTCTACTACTGAAGTTGAATATATGGCAGCATCATAGGGTAGCAAGGAGGCAATATTGATTCATAAAATTTTGGGTGAGTTGTAGATAAAGTAGGACAACATGGTGTTGCATTGTGATAGCCAAAGTTATTTACACTTAGCACGAAACTCAGCATATCATGCCAAAATAAAGCATATTGATATTTAATATCACTTTGTAGGTGAGGTGGTGGAAGGTAGACAAATATCTTTGGCCAAGATACACACTAATTTAAAACTAGTAGATATTAAATGATGAAGCCCATTGGTAGATAGGTCATTGTTGGAGTTTGATACCACTAAGAAGGGGGGGGTGAATTAGTGGTATGGCAAGTTAAAAAAACTTTTAATTAATCTTTCAAGAAATTATCCTTACAAAGTGTATAACTTAACCAACTTGACTGTTTAATGCAGCCTCATACATGAGAAGTAGCAAGCTTGTTATAATAGCAAGAACTTCAATTCAATTAAATAAGATTGCATCAATCAATGCTTATGAAATTTCAATGATATAATCCTTCATTGATTGCAATAGAAAAATTTTAATATGAAAAACTTGAATAAGAACAGAGTTAATCAATGAAACCAATCACACCATAACACAAACGACTTTCTATAATGCCCCTCCGCACTTTGTTCAGACCATGTTGTCATTTGAGGCTTGGTCTGGCCATTTGAGTTAATTGCTTTGTAGCATGTTCTGAATAACGTGATTGATGAGTGTCTTTGTTTGATTGTTTCATTAACTAGGGATCATCGGATTTAAAAGGCTTTATAATGATTTAATAGAAGCCTTTTATATGTTTGAAGAATAAAATTAAAATAAATATATTAAATTAAAAGAATTATGTAGGTAAATTTTATGAGAAATTAAATTAATAAATTAAATATAATGAATAGTTAATTGTATGTGTGTAAATTGCAAGTTGTGAATTGTGAAAATAAAAAGAAAGATATTTACTATTAATAATCTTGTTGAAGAAGCAATTGTGGGGTGTTTAAATAAGATAAATGAATTTTAATAGGAGATTTATGCTGCATCAGTTAAGGAAGTGGAGAATAAATAAAGTAGTGGAGTTAATTGAAGAGGGGCAATGGGATTATTTTGTGGGAGGAAGAAACTAATTTTGTTTTGGGGTTTTCATGAGAGTGGCTGGTTCTTGTTTTTTGGGAAGCTGTTTTTCTCTGGTTCTGAAAAAAATTGATTTTAGATCTGGGAAAATTGGAATTGGAGCTTGCAGTGCTGAAGAAATCTGTAGTTGCAAATCGGGGAAAAGAAACTCGATGTCAATTTCTAGCTCAGCTGACCAGGTGAACCTCAGTTCTCTAAACTTTACCTCTGTTTTGGCTTGCTGGAAATATCTTAATAAAAGATTCTGGAATGAAACCCTTGGTATAACCCTGTCAAATCTTATGTATTCCTTACTCAGTCTTTCTTGGCATGCTTATTCTATCTTTTCTATAAAATTTAGAGAGCTATATATATATATATATATATATATTGCTCATTGTAATTACCATAGCCATATGGAGTATTCGTTGCCTTCATGCGTCAAGTCATAATCTTCACTCTTATTTTCTGCCCTTCATTGTTTCATTTTGAAATTGTAGTGTGTAGCCCTGTATTGGGTTTCGAATTCCGAATGATGTGCTTCGTATACGTGAATCTAAACGAAATGTCCTTAACATATTTACTGTTGCGGCCATGAACTATAGTTTGTATATATACAGTATATTTAGAAAGTTGAATTAATTTTATTGCCATTCGCATATAATAGTTTTCGAAAGGTAATGGTTCTAGTTTAAAAGGTGAAATGTTAAGCACTCCGAGTGTTTTTCACAGGCTTAAGTTATGATCTTGAATCTGGAAATACCCTGCCACAACCAAGACTCCAGTCTTTTAGCGTTTTCTTGCTTCTGTTCAGTAATTACCTTATCAAGAGTCTTCAACCATCTTAATCATTTGATGGTCTATTAATAAGGTGAGGTTCTATTGTATTAAACTGTATAAGGGCAATATTTAGACTTGCGCAATAAATCTTTGGACTCTCTGTTTCTCCGTTCTCTTGAACAGTGATGGGAGAGTTCTTTGTAATAATTTGTCTGGCATATGGTTGCGTCATAAGGATCTTGTGCCTTAAATAGCGCCATGCTTATAGGTAAGTAAGCCATTTCTTTGGTATCGGCCGTCGCCCCTTTTCTTTGGCTAGACTCTTAATGAACGTTATGGTAAATTAGGCATTCCTCTGTTATCTCCAGTCAGCTGAAGTGTCGTACTTAGGATATTCTTTCCGCTGCCATTTCTCAGATATTTTATATCTATGCTTAGCCGTCGTAAAATCCGAACAACACAAGTCGGCCAGCCCAATTGGTATGTGTCTGACAGCTGAAGTTTCTTCTGAGACACCAACGTAGCTCTCTCTGCTTTTCCAGACTTTTTCATTGCTACAGCTCGACCGTGGGAAATAATCATTTATACCTCATAGTTGGCGTATAGTTAGCATTTAAGCCGGCGCTTGGAACATTAAAATTATCCATATATAAATATTCAAATGCCCTCCGTTTTGTTGGCTTGAAACACTCTCAAAGGCCACTGCATGAATGGAACCATGGCGCCATATATGTGGGTACCTGAACAGCATCATTTTCGTATCACCCTGAATCATGAGCTCTTTAGAACGGGGATATCCATCTCCTGTATCTTAGCCCTTGCAGCCAACCTTCTTGCAGTCTCCTCATTCCTTCGTCTGGCAAGTTCTTCTTAGTGTCGCCGACGTTGCTTTTCTTTAGTCATCTCCTGATTATCAGTTCGTTGAGTTGCCTTGGAGATGCCTGATTCTCCTTCATTTAGTTCAGGACTCATGGGTTTTGCTTCACTTCCTCGTCTTCATCATCGGCGTTAAATGAGTTTGCAACATCAATGTGTACTTTGGAGCTAACTCCAGATGCATTTTCGGCCCCTTTATCCTTAACAACCTCTGTGTCGGCAGGGAGCAATGATTAATTCTATTTCATATTAGATTCTATTGTGGGGATATATATACATTGAGGATGAAATCCATATCTTGTTTAGACTATGTCATTTTTTTTGGTCGGCGGACCATTTGGTTTTTGCATGCTGTCTATGGTATGTCTGTGTTTTGACTTCTAATTATGTTTACTTTCGTTTACATTTGTGAATTAGGTTGATACTGAATATTTCGATTCACATGATCTGGTATTATATGACTATGCACCTCTCCTATTTCTTTGCCCTGTCGGTTGCTTCGTATCATGTATATCGATTATGTATTACTATATGTTTAATGTTTGCTTCCTGATACGGTGTGTCCTCTTGCTTCAGCGCTCAACTTTTGCTTAGGTGATTTCGTTACTGTGCTTCTTATCTTGTCTCCACCTTGCGTTGGTTATGCCATTTACCTAGCAGCGTAGGAAACTTACTTCCTCTCCTCTCTGCAAAGTGTCTCTCTTCTTCTCTGTCGCTGCATGCATACCACTAAACTGCTCATTGTATTCCGATGATTCGACATATTAAACTCGATATGTTAGGGAGCCAATTGGTAATCAATAAAACTGTCGTTGTATATACATACATGCCCTGTTTAATAGTAGATGTGGTCAATATATGAGTAACTTTTTAGAGATAAGGAGATACGAACAACGCAATTATCCCTTTAATTAAGTTTTCAAGAGCTATTGTATAATCTTTTGCATGTTAGCTCAACATTGTGACAACCAACATGCATAAAGCTTTTCATTCGATATAGATATGATAAGACTCGAGAACAATTTCTACAATTGTAAAAAACTATATGTTGTATCTCTGTCGTGCCCTATGACAATCCGTTATAGCAATGTTTATGAAGTAAAATTCTGAATCTGATATTTAAATCCTTATTTAAGTTGATTTTAGTATATATATATATATATATATATATATATATATAAATAAAGTAGAGTTATTAGGTTGATATATACACATACAATATGCATATGTTAAGATATAAATTTATATATATTCATGTATTCATTATGTTTATTACAAAAGTATTATGTTGTTTTAAGTGTTGAAATTATATAGTTGAAACAAATGGATAAGTAATTTAGAAGTTGGCTATTTTGGAATCAATAATGGAAGATTAGTGTATATGGAAAAAGAGTATTTTTGAAGACTATTTTAGTTCGTGTAATGTTAAGTTTAGAACTTATTATGTATGGAATATTGTTTTATTTATATTAATAATAGAATGATTTGTTCAATGAACTAATTGGAATATCTTGTTTGTGGAGTCCAATCATTAATGATAAATAGTTTGATTGTAGATTATTTCCTTATAATGGATTTAGTGGTAATTATGTGTGCAAGTTTGGAATTTAAGTGGTATTGTTATCTATTGGAGTAATTATGCTCATTGTTTAAAGTGGGAGTCCTTGTCCGAAATTGTATTATGAATGAAGTTAATTATCTTCTTGATGATGTTTCTACTCTTGATGGTGAGTGTTATTTATAAATAGTTGTTTCGTGATCTTGATTTTGTCATTCTTGATCGGGGAATCATTATGATTTGTTAGACTTTCTTAGATAGGGTATCTTATGAGGAGAAAATTAAGGTCTCCCAGGGATGCCCTATTGGTCAATTTTGACTTTTGATTATTGAGGTTGAATTTGGAATTGAGTTGATTTTGGAATGGGCTTGATAGTGGGTTTTGCTCAATGGTTTTGTCTTATGGTTAAGTGAATGTTAGGAGTTTCTACTCTGGAGGGGGAAAAAATAAAATCTTTCAGATGGAATTCTTTGATAAACCCTTGACATGATTATTTTGTATTTATTAGTATATGATGGTCTAAAACCTTGCATTGTATGTTCACCTATATGGTTGGAAACTTGTGAGCGGGATGAGTTTTGCCTCGCCATGTGATTTGCTTCGAGTTTTGAGTTTTGAATTTGTGCAAGAGTCTTTGTTTTGGTTTCTTGGGATTTCTTTGTTGACCATAGGGGAGTGGCTTCCAGTGGGGGCCGACGCACAAAGTCGTACCAGGATAACCTAGGTGGAAGTTTGTAAACAAGTGATAACCTAAAACAAACTAAGAGGTTGGGTAGCAAAACATTAAACAAGATAAGTCAATACCTCGCTCAAGGCTCAAGCACTTGTATAGGCATGAGATGAGTCGAGAAGGCCTGGAATGGAAAAATCAATTTCCTTATTTCCATGAGAGGTATGTTGATTCCGCACAGGGTTGCATGAGGGGCCAGAGATCGGTAGAGGCTACCAGGATAACCCAGGATGGGGGTCAGGGCATAGGAAGATCTACCTGGATAACCTATGACAACTATGTGATGACACTCCTCCTACGACAACCATGTATCCCCTTGTCTTTTGTATAACTTGGACAATTATGTACCTCTAGAAGTATAGCCACTAATGTTGATGTTGTACTTCTTGCTCTTGTGTGTTATGTTATCCTTGTGATGTCTTTAGTTATTTGTCTGTTAGTGATGGTGGGGCCCTTTACTACCTCCTAGCACGGTGGGTGGACCTTTGAGTCCACACAGTTGGGTGGAACGTGTTTTTTTCTCCATTGGGTTCACTTCCCTTGTAAATATCGTGGCGACTTCACTTGATTTGAAGACTTTTGCACTGTATCTTCTCTTGGGATTTGTGATCCTTGTATTTGTATATTACATACTATATCTCAATTAAAGTATCATGTATATTTGTTGTTGAACACTCCTCACATGTAACAAGGAGGCATTATTGTACATAATGTGATTGTAAAGATGAAACTGATGTAACTTTATTACATGTGATGGATTATGTATCTGATGTTATTGAATATGTAAGGTGGAATGAATGAAATTGGTTAATCTTTTTGTGTTCATATTATGGTTGTTTCTTATGGATTACTTGTTTATATGTAATGTGTAGGCGTGATTTTTAAATGATGTTAGATTTGGTTAATATACCATTTTATGGCTCTTGGTAACTTGGATAATGGGAACTATGTAGCATGGTAATGAACCTTAAAGGACATGGGATGGTATGTAATTTTATGTTCTTTACAATCATGTAACATTACACTTTAAAAAATTATATATATATATAATGTTTCATTTTCAGTTGCTTATGTGTTGTCCTCTAGGGTTTGTGGCGGGGGCGTTACACTTTCATGAGTGGAAAACCCTCTAGGGTAGAAAAACCACTCGTAAAACTACCTCATTGGCTTAATCTGAAAACTTTCAAGTCTACAATGCCTCACTAGCATGTGCCTCACTGGAAATGTGTCTCACTAACATTAAATGTGCTTCACTGGAAATAAAGAGTATGCCTCACTAGCAATGATCATTTTGTCTCACTGACTTGATCATTTTAAATTCACTATACATTTTTTAATAGATAATAATTCAACTACAGATGATCACTTTGTTTCTCTACAAATCATATTTTATCTCCAATCTAATACACTTAATATCTTAAAGATTTATTTTTCTAGAATCTTTAAAATACAAAATATATTAGTGATACAGTCTATTTTGCATTATCTTTACAAAATTTCAATTACAAAAAAATAGCATAAACTTTCAATATCATAACCCTTCTGTAAAACCTCTGAACTCACAATAGTGTAAAGACGTTTAAATATCCAATGTAGATGTCATCAAATGCTACCACATGTTCAAGCTTATAACCAATAAGAAAACCATATTCAAGTTGTATCAAAACTACCACATGTCGAGTCACCAATGTGACACCACTTTCTAACTATCTTTTAACACATTCATGATCAATAGAATGTATGCAAAGTAATCTTCAAACCCATGTAATCAAAGAAAAATAAACCCTAATGAACAATGGTAGATTAGTTTGTATTTTATACTTCATATATATAAGAAATAATAAACTCAACCAATAGAACAAGATTCATTTAGTGACTAAAGTAAGTTTTAAGAAAAAACTTAAGTCATTATCTTACACACAAAAAAATAGACTCATAAAGCAATCTAGTTGAATATACAAGCCAGAAAACCACCAAACTCGAAATAAAACCACTTCCAAAAAGACTATGAGAAATAGAACAAATGAAACTGAGTTACCGATTTGCTTGCCATGGTAAACCTTAACTGTCTAAAGAATTCCAAAAACACTTTCTCAATTGAAACCTCCAGTCTTATGTAAACCCTAGCTCGGGCACCATAGAATGAATTTTGAGTTTTTCCAAAAATGAAAGTAAATTAGGGCACAATTATTGTTTCGATGTTACAAATAAAACACTATCATTATGTCCCCAATAATCACTATGTCGGTCATGATTTTCCCAAATGATATAAATCTCATAATGCTCAATGTAGTTGGTGTTGACTACCATGTGAAACAAACAAATACACTACCTTTTCGACCTTCTTAAACATATAAACCTTTGTCTATACACAAATTCCAAATGAATTTAGATTTGTCAACCATAATCATCACCTCTAATAGTTTGAAAATTTTACACCAATCTGTATACCTTGTATACAATGTGATGAAACAAAGTATTGCACCTTATATACTAAATCAAACCAAGAAATACATTTGATATTAATGCCAAACACAAAGTGCCAATGGGGTCAACAGTCATTTGGTGTAGAACTTCTCTAGGATTGCATATTAATTGATGATTGGTAGCATTGGCATTTGTATTTCAATATGAGGGTTTATTCATAAGAAAGGAGTTTGACATCGAGTGGGAGATTGTAAAAATATGAGGTCAATTTTGTTTTTATTCCAGTAGTGACAAATATTCGAAAAGGACTCTACAACTAAGATTTCTTATACTCTTTTGAAGACATGTTTTTGTTACTTTTAAAGATTTTTTTAATTGTGAATTTCCTAAGAAATAAAAATATGAGATATCTTTTCCCATGGTTCTTTCTTGGTATAATTTTATAGAGTTTTCCACATAAATACTATGTTAATTTTTTGTGTATTATTTTTCTCCATCTATTTTTCACTATAAATTTTCCTACAAGAGGAAGCTATTCATTTCATCTTAAAGTAGGGAGCGAATGGATTCCATAATGAGTCTCTCTCCATCAAAATAATTATGAAATTTCTCAAAAAATAAACAAGAAAAGTGAAAGACAACTTCCTTCAAAATATTGTAGAAGGAATTTAATAGATTTCCTTGAGTTGAGGTGAGAGAAGCTCTATCATTTTACTTCAATATTCCTTCATAGAATTGTGAAAGAATACAATATGGCTTATCTCCTTCTTGAAGCCATTCAATCTAAGATTTTTGTTTCCAAAAGATATCTTCTTGAAGCTCCCATTATAAAAGCTCCTTAGAAAAAAATTATTCTTCTCTTAGAATCTCTTAATTCATTCCTTCATCTTTAATTTGAAAGATAATTTTCTCAAACTTCTATTGAATATTTCCAAAACAATTCTTATTCTACCTTTTTAACTTAAATTTTACAAATTGGAATGTCTTAAAGAAAGGGTACATAGTTGTACCAAAACTAGACTTCCCTTGATCTCACCACCATCTTGTTGTTAACTCAATAAAATTATAATCCCACAGCCACATGAGATGGAACTTAAAAGGAGGATTCTTGGGAATTGAGAGCACCAAAGAGGAAAATTTAATTGACTAGTGATCATAGCCTTTGCAACTGAGAATATCTAAAGAAGAGTTCCAATTGCTCCCAACCCAAAAGTCAAAAATAAGAAACCTATCCAATCTCTTTGAAATTGAATCACTACCACATGTATTCTATTATTCCATTTAAAAATCCCATTTTTTGCATCACATCCACCAAATTGAGGAAGGATATGTTATCTTTTAGTAAGGTATATGAAGGGCCCAAATGATCACTACCCACACTTTTCTCTAACAAGACAAAAATTGCACAAAATTTCCCAACCAAAATTTGTGGCAAGGAGGGAACTAAAGAGTGAAAATACCTTATATCATTCCATAAATAAACTTTACCCAAAATTTTAGTTGGAGCATAAACATTAGTAAGGATTATGATAACTCCATAATCAAAACAAGAAACTACTAATGAGGTAGAATTGCTACCTCTATGCCACCAAGAAGGAATTATCCTAAACAAGTTTGCAAAGAAAGCCAATGTTGTAGCCGATCCCTATACACCAATACAAAGACAGTGTCCTCCTCTCCAAATATTAGAAAAAATGCATTTCATTTCATAAACTAAAAGCTTTATTTCTTGAATGAAAATGATGTCTAGTTTATTAACATGAATAAGATCTCAAACAACCTTTGTTCAAGGGATTTTTCTTAAAGCACTTGCATTCCATGAAATCACTATCATTTTTAGGAGCTACAAATTTGATAATATTTTCATAAAACCAAACTCCACCAATGATTCTCCAATCAATTTGACCTTTTCTAGGTCCTTTTTCCTTCCTACTTTTTTCCCATTTTCATTCCCTCCTTTCTTTATTTATTTTTTTGTAAACCAAGAAGTTGAATTCTTTATTTTTCCTCTTGTCCATGAAAAGACTTAGAAGGAGAAGTACCTAAATGATGTTTCACCTAGAATTACATCAATGGTTCAATCCAATATTATCACATTATAGCTCATGAATTGCCACTTGCTTATAAAAAATTAAATATTTCTTATTCTCTGAAGTCACTTGTAACTCTAGAAAAGGATTTACACCATGAGGGTTGTGAACCACAACTAACCCTAGAAAAGACAACTCTTGGTTTTCCAAATTATTACCATGATCCATCATAACCACATTTTTGAAATATTCAAGAGCATCAAACCTACTGGACAACAATCCATTAGGACCATTTTTAAACTAATGAATCCTAAATTTCCCTTTTGAACAATATTTAACTAGAATAAAACCATTTGAGTCTAACATATCTGCTTGGATTGGGTCTTTTCCCTTTTCTTTGATATTTGTAGCCTATGACTCCACATGCATTTGGGGATTCAAGAATTTATGTTTTGAAAGTTTCTTTGCAAGTAACCATATTCATAAAAGGATCAACATCTAAAGGGTAAAGCATCATAATCAATTTTTCAAACCCAAATCATATTACCAAGCCTATATCAATATATTTAGGAAGAGGGTTATTTAAATTAATTTCAACATAGAGATGGAATAAGTAATAGCCTTTTCGTAAAGATTCTAGCATGAAGGAACCAAATTCTTACCAATGACCACCACTATGGATTACAAAATATCTTATCTCCAAAATTCTATCAAGATGTGAGGAAGGAAAATCTAGATAAGTATTTTAGATGATAACTCATCCATTGGATCAAACCCTACATTCCAAGGTTGGCTAAAAAGGTTCGCTTGATTATGGAAACAAGGACCTCCTTCAAAAATAACATTTTGATCCAAGATGTAGGAGAAACCCACAAAGAACTGACCATTTTACATCAAAGGTATATCCATGTCACCTTCAGGGTTCTAGTTCTTCCTCACCTGTGTTTCGAAGAAAGGTAAGAAGATTTAGATGCCTATGAATTTGCATAAAGTGCATGCTCAACTAAGTATAGAACATCTTCTGCAATAGCTTCTAGGTTTATCACTATAGCTGACCACTCATTACTTCTCTCAAGACAACCATTTTATTCAACCGATTTCTTGAATGATATCTTTTTTGTTTTCTTGAGTTGCATGCAAAAGAAAAAAATCCGCTTATGCATCACTTGAAGATGAAGTTTCCTCTCCACATAGAGTGTTCTTAAATGATATCGATGTGGGTTCCCATAGATCCCTCAAGCCACCATATCGACAAATATTGTAAAGGAAAGACACAAGTAGAGAGAAACACACTAGAGAAACCCATAAAGGTCAAGCAACAATAATATCCACCAAACTTGCACAAAAATAATTAAATGGTCCAACCTCAATCACCAAAATTGTAGATTAAAATGCGCTAAGGGGTAGAGGTCCAACCACAAGTTATCATAGGCCTATGACACACCCACATGCATGCCCTTACATAGCCCAACACTGCTCAGGACCTGCATGAAAACCCTCACCTACCATCACCTCCTATATTCCACTGGTTAAATCACGATTTCCTAATTATGATTTGATGGTTTCATTTATTTCTTTTACTTCACCTATTTATAAGATGCTTGGGATGGAGGCATCATTTATTGATTTTACTTTCTCCTTTTTATTAGATGCTTGAGATGGAGATTTCATAGTGAATTTTGTAAGCACTATTATTCTACCAAAGTTTCTCTAAATATCCTATCTATGATACTCCTCTAAAGCATTATACTTTACTTGAGTATTATAACCCTTTTGATTAATAATTAATACATTGAGTTTTTTTGAAGTGGTTTTTTTCTCCTGATAGGTTTCCCCCATGTAAATCATGATATGTTATAATATTTTTGTCTTATTTTTCCTTAGATAATTATATGATATAAATTAATTTTTGCACACACATCCTATCAAAGATTAGTGTAGGAAGTATATTCTACATTATTATTTTCTTTAAGGATAAAAGTATATTTTAAAATATTGAAAAAAAAGTTCAATCTTATAGCATGGATTTGGAAATCTTCATACATTGACAAGTCTTTTTTTGGTTGACAATGTTGTTTGGGTCATTAGAAAGTTTTATCCATATTATTTTGTATATTTTATTTTTGTCAAATATGGCACTTTTTCAAAATATTTGAATTTTAGTCTTCAAAAGAAAAATAATGAAAGTGAAATTTCCCTAGTCTTTGTTTTGATGAGAGGTGCCTAATTTTATATTTTTTTAAGATTCATCTATATAAGGATTGGATTGTAATTTTAGATCTATTTAATGAATTTAACAAAAAAATTTACCTCAATCATAAATAAAATCTAGTGAACCAACATCATGAGTAGTAAAAAATGCATGAAAATACTTGCATACCTTTCTAAGATTGAGATACTCATTAAGGGTGTCTTCTCCCCATATCACAACCTTAAATTTGTTAACAATATAGAATGTAAATATCCAATAGTGATTCCTAATTGTCTCTTAATTGACTCATTAATATTTAGCTTTACAAAAATCCTACAAACAAATAATCTTATATATTTATTCAACCTAACCAAGATAAAAAAGGGACTCAAATGATAATAAGACCTAAGAATTATGAATGTTTCTACACATAATCCTAATCAATAGATGAAAGGATATATACAAAATATTTACCTTGTTTATTGCCAATGAACTTCTCAACCATATGGTGCTATGTGCATTTAGTCTTAAAAAAATTCTCTATATTTTTCATTTCTAAGAAGAGCTCTAAGAAGGATTCCCTTCTTCTTCTTCTTTAATTATCTTTCCATCTATCTCCATTTTCCTTTTCAACAACTTTTACCATTATTGTAAATTGTAGATACCTATGAATTAATAACTCGTGAAATGCACCAAACTAAGAGACCCTAGTTGTGGAAGCATGAGAAAATATTCATGAAAATTTAAACAATAAATTATAACATTTTTATATTTCTTTTTCTTTTTTCTTGTATTCCCAAACAAGTTGGAAGTCAAGCATTGTGAAAACATTTTGTACTATAAAAATCATCAACGAAAAAGGAAACAATTTCAAACCATGCAATACCCTCAAACCTATGCATGATATGTGTATGCTATTGTATTCATGAATATATAAAACTTTGATTTGTCACATATGCCAAACATGTTTTGCTAACATCTTCCTAGCAACTATAAGCTTAAATCAGTAAAAAAAATAAAAAATTATCTTTTCAATTTGTACGCTCATATAGATATTGTTAGAAATGTAAGTGACATATTACACATATAAAATACAATTTCATTTAAATTTTTATGTTTACTCTATTTTTTTAATAATTTTACAAATGAAAATTTACCAATAATACAAACAAATGAATACATATTAAATAATTATTTTATTTTTTTCCTCTCTACATAATTTTCTAGAGAAATAACTTTACATATCTTAAATTTTGATTTCTACAAATACTTCATTTAAGTTTTTAAAATTGAAAATTAAAATACCATTCTAAAATAAATTCTCGACTAACTAAGAAATAAAGAACATAAATATCCCCACCAATAGGTAACACTTTAACCTCCAGCGAGTTCGAATTATTCAAATGAATTAGAAAACGACTTAAATTAATCCAAAACTTGATGAGAAATACTAACAAAGTCTGTAGTGGGAAGGCGTTTAAGAAACAAATTGCTCGTGCTGGACTAATACACATATAATGTTCTACAATTCCACCAAATTCTTTAACAGAGAAAGCTTGATTTCTGAGTTGGCAGATCACACATAATGTTTTGCAATACCACCTAATAAGCGGTGGCGAATTCTTTAACATAGAAAGCTTGACTTCTGAAGTGGGGAACCATCTCCCTCTAAACTTTTTAGACTCTGAGTTGGCTGACCACCCTCCAAACTTTATTAAATTCAATTCTTTTTTTTTAAATAGCAATGAGTGTATTTCGTTCACACTCAACTGCATGGTCTGATCAAATATTGTTTTCGACATCAAAATCAAATTTGGTAGCCTGCTTGACCCGGGCATATTAAATTTCACAAGAGCATTAATAGAGCATGCATTTAATAGAGAATCACAGTAAAATGCCAACTATTACATAGTGCTTTTCTTGTATCAATATGTTTCATGATATTCTCTTTTTCTCATATGTTTGAAGTTGCTTGTAACAGGTTCATTGTCATAGTTTAGCTCTTGTATTCTTCATATCTTTACCCAAGCAATTGTTGCTAGTTTTTTCACCAGCCTAACCATGAATAGAATTTCTCAGGGCCTTGCTGCAGATGAAATGCCAGATACCTTGCTGGTCGGAGGATCGCTCACAGGAAGTCATACAAAGATTTCCAACAATGGGGTCTTCCGACTTGGATTCTTCAATCTGCTGGACACTGATAAGTGGTATTTTGGAATTTGGTATGCCCAAATTTCGGAGCAAACAATCGTATGGGTGGCCAACAGAGAGTACCCATTGCAGAACTCCTCTGGCGTTTTAAATCTCACGGAGAACGGAAGTCTCGTGTTGTCTTATGCGGGGTCTGTGGTTTGGTATACTGAAGGATTTACGAGAGCTTCCTCAGCAGTGATAAGAGATACGGGTAATCTAGTTGTCACAAGCGCCCACAATAGCTCTGAAATCATTTGGGAAAGCTTTGATACCCCAGGAAACGTATGGTTGCCCGGTATGAAGATGAGCCAGACTAGGAAGCTGATTTCATGGAAGAGCCGCTGGGATCCAAGTCCAGGCATCTTCAGCCTTCAGATGGATCCGGCTGGAGCCAACCACGTGGTCTTGCTCTGGAACGCTTCAGTAAGCTACTGGGAATCTAGGACTTGGGAGGGTAGAAGTTTAACCCTAGGTCCTCAAATCACAAGCACACAGAATCTCACATACAATTTCAGCGTCGTCATTGACGGCTCCTCAAAGTATACCACTTTCTCTGTGCATCCGCTGATCACATATTTGTCTCAATTCATCATGGTGTTAGACGTGTCGGGAGAGATTAGAACTTATTTCTGGCAGGCGAATATAAAAAAATGGAGCTTGTTCTGGTCACAACCCGGGCAACAATGCGGGGTATTCGCGGTTTGCGGAGCCTATGGATTGTGCAACACGAACAACCTTCAGTCGTGCAACTGTCTGCACGGTTTCAGGCCTCAAAACTCTGCAGCATGGGAGTCTCAGGAATGGTCAGCCGGCTGCGTGCGACAGACGCCGTTAGAATGTCATGGCGGTAAGAGCGACGGCTTTGTAGAATTAACGGGAACGTCTATGCCTCCCGGAGCGGGTGCCTTCAAGCTGTCAATGGAAGAGTGTAAAAGGGCTTGTCTCAGCAATTGCTCTTGCACTGCTTATGCCTATGACGCTAACACCAATTGTCAAATGTGGTTTGCTGAATTACTCAATCTGTGCAAGGATAGATTCACTGGTATATCTTTGCTTGTTAGGATGGCTGACTCTGACGTGCCAAAGCCTTCCCCAAAGAAGAAGAAGATGCCAGCTCTAGTGTCCGTAAACGTTGGCGCCGTTGGCGGATTGGTCGTTGTGATCGCCGCCATTGTGGTTCTTCTGTTACGATGGAGATCCGCTACAAAGACAACAGATTTCAGCGCTCTCACAACGCTTACAGTTTTTTGTTACCGAGAACTGAAAAACGCAACTGATGATTTTTCTTTAAAGTTGTGGGGCGGAGGATTCGGGTCTGTGTTCAAGGGGACCCTCGCAGACAAATCTCTCGTGGCCGTAAAGAAATTGGAGTGCGGCAGCCACGGGCAAGGAGAGAAACAATTCCGCGCAGAGGTGAGCACGGTGGGAATAATACAGCATGTGAACTTGGTTCGGCTGCGGGGATTTTGCTCGGAGGGATCGAGCAGAATGCTGGTATATGAATACATGCCCAACGGCTCGCTTGACAGGTTTCTCTTCTCCAGTAGTCGAAACGCACATGATGAATCGAAGGTTCGGCTGGACTGGCACACGCGGTTCCAGATTGCATTAGGAACGGCACGAGCAATACATTATCTGCATGAGAAGTGCATTGATTGCATCATCCACTGCGATATAAAGCCAGAAAATATCCTTTTGGACTCTGATTTCAGTCCCAAGCTGGCCGATTTCGGACTGGCGAAAGCAGTGGGAAGAGATTTTAGTCATGTTTTGACTACGACGAGAGGAACGGTAGGGTACTTGGCTCCCGAGTGGATATCCGGCTTTCCCATCACTTGCAAGGCAGATGTTTATAGTTTCGGAGTGACTTTGCTTGAAATCATTGCGGGGCGGCGGAACACCGATGCAGACCCAGAATGGAGCGAGTTTTCCTTTTCTTCGTGGGCTGCAACGAAGATCAACGGAGGAAATGCGTTGGCTTTGCTTGACAAGAGATTGAAAAATGATGCAGATGCAGAGCAGGTGAAAAGAGCTGCGATGGTGGGAGGGTGGTGTCTTCAGGAGGAGGAAGAGGCGAGGCCATCAATGGCACTCGTGCTGCAAATGTTGGAAGGCACTGTAGATGTCCCTCTGCCTCCTCTTTCTTTCTCACTTCGAACTTCTTGCTCTCACAATTTGCTTTCAAAATAATAAGTAGAAGGTATTTTTAGCACCGTATTTTATTAGGCGTCAATGAGTTTTGACTAAAACAACGAGGCAGTTGATTTTTGATAAAGAGTCAATGTATTAATTATTTATTTTTAAAATTTTAAGGAAATATATTAAATAAATATAATAATCATGAAAAGTAAATAAATTATTTTAAAATAAAAATTATGTTTAATTAGGTAAAACGGGTCTTTTAAAAGATTCCAATCTTTTTACAAACTTACTAAGAGATGAGATAAACAACACTCAAAGACTATAATAATATAATTATGACAAAGTTACCAAAATAAATAGTAGAACAATAATTTCAATATAGAGAAAACAATTACATCCAAACTATCAAAGACAACAACCCTTTACATCAAATTAAACCATAAAATATTCACTTATACTCTTTTGACTTTTAAGGTTTAGAACCAAGCAATGGGACAACACACTTCCTCTTGCAAACCATGGCCAAAGAATCAAAAACTCGATTTGTAGGGGGTCTATCCAAATCTGCAAGGGGTGAAGTGTCATTGTATGAGTGCTAAAAAAAACTATTAAAGAGATATTGACATGTAAAAATAATAAAAAACCAAAGTACAACTAACATATAAAAATAATATAAACTAAAACACAACTAACATAAATTTGAAAAACCTTTACATTTCACAAAAGTAAAACATAAATGTAAATATTAAAAATTATATTCATATGGAAAAATAAAACTACCATACCTAGCTTTAGAAAAGCCAATGCAAAAGACATTGAGAGATATCATTCTTGAAGAACTAATTTTCTATTGGTTTTTAATTAAAGCAAAATATATAGCATCTTTGTAAAGATAGGTATGCTAGTCATCCTTTAAAACTAAATTTCAAATTATAATTTTTAATTTACATTGTTCTTTCTTTATTTACTTTATTTTCACTAGAATAGTTTTTTTATATTATTTGATAAATAAATAATAAATAATAAAAATTGACATTTATTGATATGCTTTTGAAATATATATATATATATATATATATATATATTAACCAATTCAAGAACTAATTATTAATCGAATTTTTATTTGTTGAATAAATAGCTTTTAGATTTTAAACTAATATTCAATAATAATTAAATAAATTGAAGTAGAGAACCTCTTATTTTATAATGTCACATTCAATACAGATAATTATTTATTTTAATTGTTACTTAAGTTTTTAATTTTCATTATTTTATTAGAAGGGTTATTTTATTATGTAGTTTTATAAATAAATACAATTAACATTTATTTATATATGTGTTTTTAGTTATATATGTTTGGCATGCCTCCTTCAATTTGTGTTGTGACTTCCATTTGATAGTTGCCCCTCTCCTCACGTGACCCAAATTTGGGGTCTTAGAGAAGGTTTCCCCTCCCCTCTCTTTTTTTTTGATGGATTTGGATAATGAGGCTTCTTGGATTATGATTCATAGAAGAAAGAAATGTCTTCCACAATATATAGCTTAGTCACATGCTTGGGTCAAGGGTGTGAGATTTACCAAATCTAGGTTTGTTATTGTCTAGTCTTTATATTATTGTTGGTTTTAGGTAGCTTTGTTGCAACTATGTTGTTTAGAAATTGAGCTCTAATAAATCCTTTTTGTTTAACCTTGTAAAAGGGTTGAGTTCTTTCAAAAACCTATTTTACCAAATAAAAACTTTAAAATAATTTAAAAAATAACTACGACTCAAAAATATATTTGATGTTAGTAAATATCTTTTAGATTTTTGTAGTGCAGGAAAAGTATCCCTTTTTCACATTAATTTGGGAATTAATATTAATTAAAGGACTAAATTATGCCTTAATTTAGTGTTGTAATATGTGTTACATATTCACATTAAGTTTAGGGCCTTATTAATTAAATGGACTTAATTGTGCCTTATTTATGGTGTTGTAAGGTGTACATTTACACTTTCACACTTATCTAGGGATTTTTTAATTAATTGAGGTTAATTATGCCTTAATTGGCCCCTCTAGTTCAAATCCAAGCCTAATTAATTGTAATTTCCGAATGATAAAACCCGACATTCATTAATGTTATATCATAACACTTAACATTGGAGAATGTGTGTCCTAGGTGAGTGACTTAGGACCCATTCAGCCAAGGGCGAGTGGGACTTGGGCCTAGCACCTAAATTTCAAATATGCTTTTAGTGGTTTTTCAATGATTTCAAATGTGTATTCACATGTTGGCTTGTGTTATTTGAATTTCGGGAATTAATGTTAACATATGTATAAATATAAGGTCATTTCACTATGTTTCACCTAGCAATTTCATCCTAGAATTTTTGTGTGACTTCATGAGATCAAGCTAGAGCAAGCTCAAGATCAATTCAAGAGCATTTTCAAGGCATTCAAGAGTAGATTATTGAAGAATTATTGCAGCATTCAAGATCCATTATCATGTCAAAATCTTCTTGCATCATGCATGTTATTTGAGCTAATATGTTGATGTAGTGATCAAGATTCATTCAAGCATTCAAAGGAATTGTTTCAAATCAAGTTTCATGATCAAGATGCGCATCCATTAAAGTTACTCCATGCAAGTTCCAAATCTATATTCCAAGGTTCAAACAAGGGTTTGGTGAGATGTGACATTACATTTGTTCATTCATCATTCCTTCATGTTATTTCATTTCATTACACAGTTTAATTACCAAAACGCGATTTGACCAAGGAAAACCCCCATTCACCTAACAAACAACATTTTTCTCTATCGATGTGTGTTTGTAGATTTTAGGTGGAAGATCTCTTGAAGAGCAAAAATTGGAAAGTTGTCAAAGTTGCCACCATTCTTTCAATTTCATGGAAACTAGTCTACAAGATTTATTTCTGACTTTCTGACTGTAATATTTGGGAATCTAGGAGTGTAGACACAAGAGAAAAAAACTCAGAAACCATTTTTCAGGAGCCCTAGCCAGGACCCATTTGCCATAGGGTGAATGAGTCCTCAGTTTCCTTTGAAAAAGCACTTTTGGTGACTAGTACACATCACTTTTTCATTCTCAGATCTGCAATTTCACTGTTGGTTCCATTAGAATTGAGATTAATCTTCTAAATGCACTTTTTAGCTTACAATTTGGAATTGATTTGCTATTTTTAATCTTTCTCCCCAAAGTGTTGCTTGATTCATACCCCTATCCTTGCATTAAAGGGAAATTTGTAGATTCACATCTTGATTTGAATCACCTTTTGGTTGTTAGTCATTTCATTGTTTGGATCTCATTTCCTAAATGAAATAGTGGAGAATAGTGTTATTTACTATCATTTTGGTGAACCCCCTTTTAAGTTCAATCAACCCAAACCCTATTTTTCTTTGTTTCATTGTGTTGGACCTAAGTTTGATCATTGTAATTTTCTTATTTTAGAGTCCATATTCACCCTAGATTTAGATCTTTCATTCATTTGTATTTCATTGCATTGAAGTAAGTCTCATTTAGGGTGTCTAGTTTGCATTTAACTTTCTATTTCATTTAAGGGTTTTTAGGATTGCATCTTTGCATTCTTTAAATCTAAAAAATACAAAAAAAATAGTCATTTTGAATATCATTTACATAGAATTGCACCATATTCACTTGCATTTGAAAATTGAAACAAAATTGCACATCAAATTAGGTCTCCTAGTTTGTCATTTTATCATATTTTGCACTTGCAGTCAACTTTAAATTCGCAAAAAAATCAAATTGTAACTTGTTGTTTTCAATCAAAATTTGGAAACCACTGAAATCATCTCACAAATCTATAAAAAAAAAAAAAAATCCCTAAACTAGGACCCATTCACCCTAGGGAGAATGAGTCCATGATCAAGGTCATTTCCTAATTTTTTGGGCACTAAAACATTTGTTTCTATATTTCATTTGATGTTTTCAGCTTTTTGTTTCAGTTTACAGATTTTTGTTAATTGAAATTGATCATATTTAGCTTAATTTGATAAATTTAGTGCATTGTGTGATTTCAAAATTGCATTAACAAGACATAATTTTCAAGTATTTCCATTATGTAATCAAAAAATTACCTTGTTTAGAATCTAAAATTTTGAAAATCCCCTTGCATTTCAAAACAACAAACATGTGCATTGGTAACCTATGGAGCTCTTTGACATCTTTATTGATATTTCAAGTTGTGTTTTTGGAAATGATCCTAATGCAATTGAACATAATCATGCTCAATCAACTCCTAATGAGTGTCCTCGTGAAGTTGGCATCATTGGAGAAGATGATGATAGCATGAACAACTTCATAAATGATTGCCTTAACAATATTGAGAATAATTCATCATTTTACCCATCTATGCAACAACCGACACCTCCTACCATCCCATCACTTGAAATGTTTGGTATTTTACATGTCCTCAAATTGAGTCACAAACTAAGCCTAAAATTCCAACAATGAGTGAACCTAGATCCTTTAATGAAGTGCATAACTATCTATCTTATGTTAACAAATTGAGGGCTCGCCAAAATGAATGAACAAGATGATGAGCCACTAACCTTTCATATGAAACATGAAATTATGCATAAGATGCCAATAACAATCAGAAACTAACCCTAATTGTTATAGCATCTATGAGGGGATTTTTTACAGCTTAAAATGATGTGTACCTTACTAAAAGTAGGTTTTTTTTTGGGAACAAAGGTCTCATTCGCCTTTAGTGGCGAATGGGTTTTGTTCAAGTTGATTCTTGTAGTCTCGTATCCCCGGCCTTTAGCTCCAAAAAGCCTAGAACAAATTTTGTAGCCTTCTTTCTGTGTTCTTGCACTATGAATGACAACTTTGACAATTTTGCTCCAAATTTGTTCTCCACTTGATCTTCAACTTGTAAATTTGCAAACATACATCCAAGAGAAGAAAAACTTGTTGATTGTTAGTGAATAGGGGTTTTCCTTGGTCAAACCCCTTTTAGGTAATTAAACCAAATGATGAAATAATGAAATTGAAGCATGAAACATGAAACTTGAAGTGATGATAACTTGGAAGTTGTCTTGGAGTAAAATCTGCAAACTAACATGAAGAGGTCATGAAGAATGTAGATCTTGTTCTCAAATAAGATGTGAAACAATGCTTGAAATAGATCCTTAATGCTACATTAACAATCTTAGCTCAACATCATGCTTGAATGCACTATACCTTTGACATGATGAAATGATCTTGAATTGCTGCAATCAACTCTTGATAATCTACCCTTGAATGCCTTTGAAATGCTCTTGAATTGTTCTAATGCTTGAAAACTTGAATGCTTGGAACTCTTGTAAACTTTCTAGGAGAAACAATGTGAATTAACCCTATATTTATAATAATCTAGAGATTAGTACCTCAAAATTCAAATACTTCAAGCTGACCTCAAATCTAGGATGGAAAATCGTAAGAATCCCACCAGAATTAAACTCAAAAAGGGGGGGTCTCATGAGAGGAGGACCCATTCGCCACTAAAGGTGAATGGGTCCTAGCACAACTTTCTAGGACCATGCCTCGGGGGGTGGAAAGAACATCAAAAACTGACCTCAAAAATGTATAGAAAGGGGTGTCCTATTTGGAGAGGACCCATTCCCCATTAGTGGCGAATGGGTCCTAGCACCATTTTCTAGGACCTTGATTTTTCCAAATTAAATGTTATGCAATTTGATTTATTGGTGTCAAGATAGATCTTTCATAAAATGCAATTAAGAGGGCTTCAATTTGAATTAAAGGGGCCCATTCGGCTCAATTAATTAATGAAACCCTAGATAAGTGTGAAAGTGTACTACAACACTTTACAACACCTTAAATAAGGTACAATTTAAATTCGTTTTATTAAAAAAGAGCCCTAGATTAATGTGAATGTGTATAACACATTATGTAACACTAAACCAAGGCATTATTAGGTTAATTTTATGTCAATTATTCCCAAATTAAGTGTGAAAAAGAGCTACTTTGTTTTACACTACACCAAGGCTTTAAGATCTTAACTAAACTAGCAGTTGCATGCACAAGCATGCAACAATCAGCCGATAGGGGTCCACCACAAATGACTATTCAGTGGGAAGCAAGAAACAAACTTTGTTTTGGAATGCAATGTGAATTATAAAAAATCAATAATATTTGCAATTGTTTGATTGAGTCGAGAAAGGGGAAGTGTGTTGATAAGTGAATATGAAATAATGTGAGGCTAGTTCATATCTCACAAGCTATGGATGTGAGATTAAGAACCATTTGCATAAAACGAGAAATTGATCTTTGCGTTTCCACATAGAAATTTATTAGTTGAAATTTGATTATGAAAATGTAAAATAAAACCATAGGTCATGTTGAATGAATCTTATTAGTTGCAATGTATCCATTGATTTTAATTTTAAGCAAGTAATCATCAATAACTTTTTTTTTATTAATATGTAATATTTAATAATTTCAGTTTCAATAGTTATTTAAAATTGATTTTAATTAATAATCTAAGGAATATAGTAAATTAATTCTCAACAAATACAATTTTTTAATAAATTTATTCTTAAAAAATCACAATTGAAAAATTAAATGAAATATAAATTTTTAAACAATTAATTTTTTTAACAACAATAATTTCTCTCCAAAATTTAAGGTATGAGATAATTTTATCTCTATTTTAGTTTTATATTTATTATACCTAGATGCACATCTATATTTGATCTTTTTATCTAGGTTAATCAATCAATTGATTGATTATTATTTAATAATGTTAAGATACATATGCATACAAATACATGGTAGAGTTGAAGTTATCATGGATTAAATAATATTTATCAAAAGTATGGAACATTAAAAGATTCTCCTTTTTGAAAGAGTTATTACCCATGTTCAATAAAAAAGTATTCTTTAAAAAAGTTAGTTGATAACTTTGGGTATGGCATATTTTTGAAAAAAGAAAGATGTTTAATATTCAATACTTTTTATAACTAGTATTTAGTCCATAATTTTGGAAATAAAAGCATTAGTATATGCATGTGATTTATGGGTTAGTAGTAGTAAAATAAAATGGAGACAAGTAGAAAGGATTCAAAAGTAGTCAATTACAAGGAAATTGAAAATAAAAATATCAATTTTTTATGAATTGCTTCATAGTCCAATTGAAGACTCAGTCACACCATCTTTGATCCAAAACAAATAAACAGACCTCATGAAAAGAAAAATGTGATGACACAATACACATTTTTTGCACAGTTAGAATAAATGAATAAAAAGTATGCCTTGTTTTGAGGTGACATGACCAAAGTCTCAAGTGCTTCCCCACCACTTGCTATGACATGAGAAACATGTTATTATAGACTATGTTTTTGGAAGCCAAGTGTATACAAGGATTTGTGTACACATGTATCTATGTAACAAGAAATATATGGCATTAAAAGAAAAAGCACAAAACCCATGCTCGCTATCCTCCCTATCATATTAGCATCATGGATACTCGTGGACTCTAGCCAAACCCCCGAGCAAGAAAAGTATGAAATGTCCACAAAAAATTTCATGGAGTTCCATCATACATCACACAATAACAAAGTTGGGAAAAATCTTTTGTTTTCATATATGATTTGTCATATTCTAGTGTTTTCTCTGTTGTGGTAACTTTTTAAAAAATAGGGATCATGATTTTCGAATGCTTTTTCATGCTTTAGCCTAGTTCCTGCAAATAGAAGACAAGGGTATGTTAGTGGACGGGTTATCAAAATAAAAAAAGAAGCATAAAAAGTGAGTAAGTATATGTGTAAAATCAATATAGACAATCTGAAACTAAAAATAATCAATAATATTTACAATTGCTTATTGAATCTATTTATTGATAATGGAAAAGTTTTGTAGTTACATGTACTATTGATGGTGTTTAACAAGGGCCTAGGAGCATTGGATCGAGTTGTTGGACCATTAAATAATTTTAAATAGACAATTTACAATACACTAATTTTCTTGGATGTCTATTGTATCTATGTTGCATTATAAAGGAAATAATATAGATATACAATAAAAGATGTTAGCATTATCTGTTGTAAATAGAAAGAGATAAAATGGAACATTTTGAATACATCGTGGAATATATAGAAGAGTGTGTAATAACTAAAAAGGTGTATCTAACTTCACAAACATATATATCGGTATAGATTTTGTTTTGCGAGTGCTTATATTTGCATTGCATGGCTAAGATGTATATGCAGAAATGTGTTTGTAAAACATGGGCACATATAACAACCAATAATGAGAAAGGAAAAAAATGTAGTCATGCACGAAATGAATACCAAACCAACCACGACATTGCAAATCGTTTAGTTGAATGGAGCAACATACACCATTGTCATGTGCTTGTAGGGATAAACAATGTGATGCAATCAACAAATTGTTTGTCCTCTCACAAGCACATGAAAACGGTGTGTGGTTGTCCTCCACAATCACATAAACCACAATCTACAATGGTTGTGAAAGGGGAAATCTTAAATGAAATTTTTTTGTGGGAAAATAATCATACATTTTACTTCAAAAAAGATAGTTTACTCTTCCCATTGCATTTTTGCATGTGTGTACAGTTATCTTTTCAACTTATTTAAAAGACTATTTACATACAGTTGTTTATGAAGATGGAAATTTTCCCTAAAGCTATAACAACATTTATATTATGCAATTTTAAATGCATTTATATAAAAATATACAATTGCAATCTAAGGAAGCATATAGTAAAAATGGTCATTGAATTGACAAGCCATCTACTATTTAATCTAGCAACTGTTACATGATGAATAGTTTGCTTTGCGGAACTGGGAAAAAGAATATCATAAAACATATTGATACAAAACAAGCAATCTATGTAATAGTTGGCTTGTCAATTCAAAATTCAAGCTACATTATTTTGTACTAAATATTATAGACAAAAAAAGAGAAATTGTAAAAGAACTATTAGAAAAACACTTAAGAATCACAAGTAAATGTCAACTATTACATAGATTGCTTTTCTTGTATCAATTTGTTTCATGATATTCTCTTTTTCTCATTTGTTTGAAGTTTCCTGTAACAAGTTTTTCATTGTCATAGTTTAGCTCTTGTATTCTTCATATCTTTACCCAGGCAATTGTCTCCAGGTTTTTTTTCCAGCCTAGCCATGAATAGAATTTCTCGGTGCTGAGAAATCAATAATTGCTGACAGTCAGTAGCAAGTTTCCCGAGGTTGTCTATATGACAACATAGATTTTGCTAAATATGTGGGTTGGTAGTGGTGGAATTGGCTACATTGAGACGTGGAAGTAGAATGGTAAGTGATTGCTTGCCTAAGGGTTAATGCATCCTAGCATTGTTGTACGATGGCAAGGGAGGAAGTATTTATGCAATATTCAATGTTGTAGTGTGGGAAAGTATATTGTTTTTGGTTGCATTGTCAAATGAGCCACTGTGGTGTTGGTTTGATAGTATAGTATTGGAAAAATCATCGCCTACGTCTCCATTTGACAGTAGGCTGGAGGGTTTTAACACTAATGTGCTCTAAAATGTGCAATAAACTATATTGATTAACACTACAACAAATCTTTGTGATTAGCTCCCTTTTTTTCTCCATTTTTTGCTTCCACCCACTGTTTTAATGTATTTTTCTCCATTTTTTGGGTAAAGTCAGCACTATTTTTTGGGATGGCCCTATTTTTGGCATTTTTTGCACCAACCAGAACAAGTCAGCGCTAATTCAGGCACAAATTGGCCCTAACATTAGTGCCGCAATTAGTGCCAAGATTAACATTGATATTAACACCTAGTGTAATGCCCTTATTAATGTCTAGATTAATGCCAATATTAGCACCAAAAACTACACCTACGGTAATGCCCAGATTAGCGCCTATATAATTAGCAACCAGATTAGCATCTACGTTAGCACTGATATTAGCGCCTGAAGTAATGCCTATTTTAGCACCTACTTTAGAGCCTTTTTTGGCACCTAATTTAGAAACTAATTGTTCTGATCTAGAAGGGATTAAGGGTGTTAGAACAAAAAATCCTTCCTTGTTATTCACTAGCCTTCAATTGCTTGCCTACATTTCAATTGCATCAAAAGATCTACTTCCTTTGATTTTTCATTGTATTTAACATGAAATGCAATCATATATGTGACAAGATCCATACCGTCACAAGCATTCCCTTTGTATATACCCATTTATTCCTCCAGATAATCATAAAAAAAGAAATTTTTTCCTTTACCGCGGTACTTTGTGCAAATTAAGGGTTGAGGGTTGAGGGATTAAGGGTTGAGGGTTGAGAATTGAGGGTTAAGGGTGGTTTACTGTATAGGTTAGAGGGTTGAGGGTTCAAGGTTGAGGGTAGAGGGTTGAGGGACGTATATGGTTCAAGGATTAGGGTTGAGGGTCCAATGTATAGGGTAGAGGGTATAGGGGTTGAGGGTTTAGAGTTTAAGGGTACTTGAGGGTTGAGGGTAGAGGGTAGAGGGTACTTGAGGGTTTAAGGGTTGAGGGTTGAGGGATTAGGGTAGAGAGTTTACTTGGTTTTAAGGGTTTAAGGGTTGAGGGATTACTAGGGTCGACTAGGGTAGAGGGTATTGGGACGTTGAGGGTAGAGGGACGTAGAGGGTTTAATAGTTTAGGGTTTAGGGTATTGGGTTGAGGGTATAGGGTTGAGGGATTAGGGTTTAGGGATTAGGGTTGAGGTTATAGGGTTGATGGATTAGGGTAGAGAGGGAGATATGGATTAAGGGTTGAGGGTCAAGAATTAAGGGTTGAGGGTGGTTTAATGTATATATTAGGGTAAAGGGTAGAGCTGGTAGAAGGTGCATGTAAGGGTTTAGGGTTTAACTAGGGTTGAGGGTTGAGGGTATATGGTTCAAGGATTAGGGTTGAGGATCCAATGTATACGGTAGAAGGTATAGGGGTTGATGGATTAGGGTTAATTAAGGGTATTTGAGGGTTGAGGGTAGAGGGTAGAGGGAGGGTCGAGGGTTTAAGGGTTGAGGGATTAAGGGTTGAGGGTTGAGGGATTAGAGAGTAATTTACATGGGTTTAAGGGTTTAAGGGTTGATGGATTAGGGTTGATGGATTAGGGGAGGGTATAAGAGGGTATATATTGGCCAGTTGAGGGTAGAGGGACGCATAGGGTTTAATGGTTTAGGGTTTAGGGTATTGGGTTGAGGCCGATATAGGTCCGTTTAGGGATTATGGTTGAGGGTAGAGGGTAGAAGGTTTAAGGTCAGTTTAGGGTTTAAGGATTTAGGGTTGAGGGATGTTAAGGGTTGAGGGTAGATGGTTTAGGGTATAGCTAGGACGTTTGAGGGTATATGGTTGAAGGTCAATTAGGTTTGAGGTTCCAATGTAGAGGGTAGAGGGTATAAGGGTAGAGGGTATAAGTTTTTGCTAGGGTTTAGGGTTTAAGGGTTGAGGGTTGAGGGATTAAGGGTTTAGGGTTGAGAATTGAGGGTTGAGGGTTTAATGTATAGGGTAGATCAGAGGGTAGAGGGTATAAGAGGGTTTAAGGTTTGAGGCTTGAGGGTTTAAGGTTGAGGGTTGAGGGTATATGCGGGTTGAGGGATTACTAGGATTGAGGGTCCAGAGTATAGGGTAGAGGGTATAGGGGTTGAGGCAGGCTTAGGGTTTAACTAGGGTTGAGGGTAGAGGGTTGAGGTTTGAGGGTTAATTAAGGGTTGAGGGATTAAGGGTTGAGGGTTGAGGGATTAGGGTAGAGAGTTTAGTAATTGGGTTTAAGAGTTTAACTAGGGTTGAGGGATTAGGGTCAAGGGTAGAGGGTATAATATGCTTCAAGGATTAGGGTTAATTATATTAGCTTCCAATGTATATATAGGGTAGAGGGTAGAGAGTAGAGGGTGTAAGGGTACTTTAGGTTTTAAGGGTTGAGGGTTAAGGGTTTAAGGTTGAGAGTAGAGGGTTGAGGGTATATGGTTCAAGGATTAGGGTTGAGGGTTCATTAATATATAGGGTAGAGGGATTATGGTTTAAGGGTACTTGCAGAGGGTTGAGGGTAGAGGGTAGAGGGTCGAGGGTTTAAGGGTTGAGGGATTACTAGGGTTGAGGGATTAGGGTATAAGAGGGTATTGGATTGAGGGTAGAGGGATGTAGAGGGTTTAACGTTGGTTTAGGGTTTAGGGTATAAGAGGGTAGAAGGTTTAAGGCTGGTTTAGGGTTAAGGGATGTTATTAAAGCTTGAGGGACATTATTAAGGCTTAAGGGTATAGGGTAGAGGCTTTAGGGTATAGCTAGGACATTTGAGGGTTCAATATGGTTGAAGGTCGATTAGGGTTGAGGTTCCAATGTAGAGGGTAGAGGGTAGAGGGTTTAAGGGTTGAGGCTTGAGGGTTTAAGGTTGAGGGTAGAGGGTTGAGGGTATATGGTTGACGAATTATGGTTGAGGGTCCAATATTGTATAGGCTAGTAGAGGGTATAGGGGTTGAGGGTACATATATGGTTAAGGGATTAGGGTTGATGGTCCAATGTATAGGGTAGAGGGTATAGGGGTTATGAGGGATTAGGGTTTAACTAGGGTTGAGGGTTGAGGATTGAAGATAGAGGGTTGAGGGTTGAGGGTTAATTAAGTGTTTAATGTATTTTTCTCCAATTTTTTGAAAAATTTGGCACTATTTATTGGGATGGCGCTATATATTTTATGCCGAAGGCATATCCTATTTGAAGAAGACAAACATGAAACTTCCAATCAATGGTTAATATCATACTATCGACCCTTGAAACTATTTGGTCCATTGATACCCTTTTCTTGATTTTATCACATTATAATAATACTTTACCTGCAAAGTCTACCCCGTGCTACATAATATCTTATACGGATTGCATATAATTTATTTCTGCACACGTGTGTTGGATAATATTTGCTACCGCATGTGGTTAAAGTATTTTTTATTCTACTTTTTTATAGGCATGTAAATATTATTTGTTTTGTGGGCCCTAAATTACCAAGTGCTAGAAGAAATTACTTTTTATTCTACTAAATTGATATTCTATCATTTTACTCCTTGCTTGGTATAAATTTACAAACCACTTGGTTAACAAAATACTCTATGCATATACATATTATTATTTTTTAAGTATTTAATTATAAGGATTGTAGGGTGATCCCATAATAGTGGTTTACAATTTTTGGCCAAACTGGACACTGAAATTATTATTTTTAACTGAATCTTCACATTCGGGCACCTATAGCAACTAAACTGTGAGGAATTTGAAGATGGTGCAAACTAGAGTCTCATCAAATTTTGTCTGTAGATTCTAAAATAGTTTTTTCAAAAATTTGGAATCAAATTGCACTTCTTTTCCATCTCCCACGAAAATTGATTTTTTGAGAAAACAACATTTTTAAAAGTGGCGCCTTATAGCGCAACTTTTTTTTCCATGAAGGATAAAATTCTAATTCTTTCAAATTTAGATTTGTAACCTGATATCTAGTGCTTCCACTTGGTTAGATAGTTTTTTATTGAATATTTTTTCCTTAATCAAGTTTCAAAGTCAAACAAATTACAATTCAGACATAGCCGACCATATAGCAGCGTAACTTTTGTATATGTCAAATTTTTATTTTACTTTTTTGTTGGATCAAGGACTTCAATATCTGGTGCACTCATATTTTTCAATTTTTTTTGATAATCTTTTATTTTTCCACATGTGAAGAACAAAGAAATTCATTTTCGATGAAAAACCTATGTTTAATAAAAACTTAAAAAAAATACATAACAAAACCAAAACATATTAAAATTATATTCATTGGATAGCTTGTTCTGGAATACCATAATCATTTCAAATAAATTTTAAATGAATTCATTTGATCCCCCAAGCTAAATCAAAAGTGATTTTTTATCAACATTTTGATAGGTGTAAAGGAGACGCATTTATAGGTATGGTTTAAAACTAGAGAGGTTCTATCCAAGGGGGTTTGATCTAAGGTGATTTGATCAATCCCTCTTCAATTGGAATCCTTAAAATGGAAATTTTTAAGGCTTAAATCATTATATTTTCTAAAAATATGTGATTTCAGCTAAAATTTGTTCCTCTCAGGAATTGTAAACCACTATTATGACAGCACCCTGTACTTTTTTTTTGGTATTTAATTATAAGGATTTGTCTTCTTTTTATTTTATTTTCCATTTTAAAATTTTGAATAGGTAAACTGAACATTTAGTAATTATAATTTTTTTAGATAATATTAGTTGATTTTTAAAAAAAATTTAAAACTTTTTAAATACCTAATATAAATAAAAATTATACTTACTAATTCTAAAGTTTAAAATGGAAAAGAAAATAAAAACAATACAAATCCATATAATTAATTAAATATTAAACAAAAACACGATCGAACACCCTCATTTATACCAGGGCGTACGAAATTCCTGGCTAGTGGTCTCGACATGACTTTTTGGCAACTCAAAGGGTGGCACGTACGCACATTAAAACTAATGCCATGAAAGGGTGGCATTCATTTTAATCCAATGAAGGTGGTGATCTTTGCATTTTGCATTTACTAGAGTTTTTGTTCCAAAGACTTTATTTGGTTGAGAAAGAATAATGGAGAAGGGCGCAAAGTATGCAGTGTTTAAATCAGTTGAGGCACTATTCACCTTTGGGCATGACACTCTGATTTTCATGGATTACGATGTGAGTGAGGGGGTTTCAAAAAAATCATGGACCAGAGGCTCAAATGGATTCTTCTAGAGTTTAATCCCTTGATAGTGTCCATGATGAAAATGGTTTTGGGCTGAGAGCATGTGGCCTACAATGAAATGGTTTGAGTTAATTCCCACATAGTCTCTTTTTTCCTAGCGTATTTGCTTGATCAAAGAACCCCCAAAACCCTGGTCCAGGAAATGATGAGAAAGTTATTCAAGCCTAATCTCGTAGGCAGCATGGATGAGGTTATCTCGGCCTTTATTCTTGGCTCTAGGGTGCCACGTCTGAAAGACTGGGAAATGGTCAAAACTCCTAGTGCGGTGGTCCAATTTTTTTTGCTTCTATTGGAGCCAAAAGGACTGACACTAGTCAAGCATCAGATGGTGGCCGCAATTGGGGTGGAGTATCTAAAAAAATCTCTTGAGTTGGTGGAGACTAAGGATTTGGAGTGGGTGGAGGAATTCAATGACTTTGCCCATCTCAATGGCTTCTTGTGACCTCTTGGCTCATGGTGGGATGGTGCTAGTTTTTTGGCTTCTACGATCATCAGTGGCTCCTAGTGGTGGTTTGGTTAGTTTTTTGGTGATGTTTTGGTGGTTGTCTTGGCCTCTAGTGAGGCTCAAAATGGGTTGTTTGGGTAGCCTAAAAATTCTAAAGCATAGTTCTAGCTTGTCCGCTCGGGTTTTTGGCTGGTTGGGAAATCTATTGCTAGGGTTTCATGAATATTCCTACAATGGCAGATGATCTGTAATTTTTTGAATTTTGATTAATACAATCTCTTGCTTACGTACCAAAAAAAAATTAAATACTAGTTGTAGATGTTTTTGGTGGTTGTAAGTGACTATATTGCTAGCTATTAGCTTGGTTGTAATCTTTTTCTTTCTTTTGGCAACCTTTGTTACCTCCTTTTTGTATTATTTGCATTGTTTCAATAATTAAAAAAAATTAAATACTAAACAAAAACAATAAGTATATGCAAAAAGAATGTACATTATAATTCCCATTCTCAATATATATAAGGTTGAGTTTTTAATTTTATTTTTAAACTGTTTAATTATGACAATTGTTTTTCCCGTAATTGGGAATTATAATGTACATTATTTATTTTACATTATAATTTTATTTGAAAATAATATATATGAGATTATTTCAAATTATTTTTTACAAATTACAAATGAAAAATTGCAAATGAATTAAATAAAATAAAATAAGGGCTTTTTTATAAGTACAAGCATTAATGAAGGGTAGTTTGAACTCAAATTTTAATGATGGCCTAGCATACGAAGTCAGTTTGCAAAACGGCATCACTGGAGCCTTAGGAGATAAAATTTCCATAGCAATTCCCATATCCTAGAAGAGTATGTGTTGATGTTGTTGGAGCTAAAAAATACACATTGGTTTTCCTGCACACCTCCATTTTCAATTATCCTTCCATTTCCATTTCATAATAATCGACATTAGTATAAAGCACCAAAATAAGGCCCTTCATCATTATAATAAAGTGAAGTCCCTGCCTGAAATGTTCTCCTAGCAACTTATGGCATGTCGCCAAGACAATGCCTTATCGGAGAGAGTCTCACTGTAGTCTCTTCAACACAAGCAGAAAGGGATGATAAGAAATATAGATGAGACTCTTGAATGTCTAAGAGACATATTCAAATGTCTTCCTGCCATTCTAAAGAGCAACATGTCTAAGAGAATTGGGCATGTCGAGAAGAGAATCTAGCATGTCTCACCGAAAAATGATATGAATGTCAACATTCAAGAAACAAAAATTAATCTCTTGGACACCGAGAGGTTATCATAAAATAAATAGTAAATAACTGGTGGAACAAGCACTGATGAAACAACAATGTCAAAGAGACATCGGCATGTCAAGGAGAGAAGCAAAGAAGTCTCTTCGACACTCAAGGAGAAAAGTATCGACAAGACACAGAAATATTGAACAGACATTCGATGAGGTCTCATCAACATCCTAAAAATGATGTGTCGAGGAGACACAAAGATATCAAGAAGACATTATCAAAAGTCTCCCCAACATTCTGGTACAAAATATCGATGAGACTAAGGGATGTTGAAGAGAGGTGACCTCGGGTCTCCTCGACATAACAAATTCACATAGACATCATCAGCAACTATGACCGCTAAGGAGACATAAGCTTGATGGTAAGAGAAATCCACTAGTCTGATTGACAAAAAAGAAAATCATCAGGGAGAAAACTAAGTAAATATCGAAGAGACACTATGATATCGATGAGAGAAGCCTGAATGTCTCTTAGACATTTCTCAAAAGATGGCCAAGGATATCAAATTTAGATATAGACATTGTGATTAGAGTCTCATTGACAAAATATGAAATAATTGTCACCGGATTGATTTGACAGATTAATTCATTGAAGAGACAACTGTGATTAATATGCAAGTTTTATAGGAAGGTGGCACGATTGCCATTTATGAACCAGAGTTGGTTTAAGCATGCTAAAATTTGATAAGAGTAGCCTCTAAGAAACAAAAATTCATTGCATGTTGTGGCTAAGCAACTAGAGGATGGAGTTGAATGAAAGCAAGTAGCTTAGAAATTATGGCGTTCACTCAAGTCAATACACCTTGGCTCAGCTAAACATAAATTTTTGAATATAGCTTGAAGTACAACATTGTTAGGGTTAAAATGGATAAAACCCCAAAAAAGACAAGAGCAAAAGGAAAAAAAATGAAACTAGATCTCTCAGTCAAGACTTAATAGATCAGTGTCCCAGGTCTGGGCCTAAATTATGAATAATTGCTCAATTAAACCCATCATGTGAGACCCTAGTAGGAAAGCATAAGAATTTAGGAGATGTATGGACTCCACATAGAGGTTACAATTTGTTCATATATCATTATAGGAAGAAATATAGATTTAGCCCAGTCTTGAACCCATGGAATTTGAAATTAGGGAAGCTAGTAATGCCAAATGTTTTTGTGAATGTAGAGTTAATTAGAGCACTGGCAAAGAATTATAATCCCAAAACAAGGGAAATTCATTTATTTGATGGGTCATAGTTTATGGTCATAATGAGGGATTATATTTGCATGGTTTTCTAATTAGACACTTCTTAGGAAAAGAAATTGCAGTTGAGAGACTTGCTAGAGGAGTATCGCTCTATGGATACGAATTACAAGAGGTGGAAGCTTCCTTTGCACAGACCCAAGGGTCTAGTAAATCAACCTATGAGGTTTGCTAGCAATGAAAAGCTCCCATTTTCTATAGAATTATTTGAAGAATATTATCAATACACATACTATTAAGTTGGCCAAGTGTTGGGAATTGAGGCCCCTGCCAACATGACTATAGCTCCCATGGTTCTAGTCATGGACATTCAAAGTCAAGATGCCAGGCCCTATGATTATGCAGAGTATCTGTCAGAGGCCATTAATAGTGCTCTTAATGCTATTAAGAATAACAGTGAAGCTATCAATTTCAAGCACTATTCACTTCTTATGCATATGATACTATACGAGGGCCAGGTGATGGGACTCTGGGGAGAAGAATTAAGAGTAAAATATCTGGATAGTGATGGTAATTCAAGACTAGTGCAAATGTGGACATCAGTCTAGGATAGTAGATGTGGGAGATCCCACTACTTGTACTTTGAGGAGCATTTTGTCAAACCCTTGTATAAATTGCTTGGTTATAAATGTGATTATCATCTATCCCCCGAAGTACAGAGGTTTCTTTGACCAAAGGAGAAAGGCCGTGATGGAAAGATAAACCACAATTGGGGAGATTGGTATGCTTTTTCAGATTGAACTGTCATTAGAGTGTATATATTTGAGGTAGAACCATATTTGCTACCTAAGACTGTGTCGAATAGAGTTTCTTATCTTGAGATTATAAGACAATTGTCTTATTCAACCTTTATGCATTTGAAAAGCTTTGGAAGGAAAAAATTCATGCCTTCTACTTTGTGCTTTGGTGATTTCACCATTACTGTTGAATCAAGGTATGACTTGGTTGGAAGCAAGTTAAATTATTATGGCTTGCCAGTTGGAAATAAGAGGAAGAATTTTGGCCTTGAGCACCTTATAAGTGATGCCAAAATTTCTTAGAAACTAAAAGGATATGAGAATAAGATTGATGTTGATGATGTCCAAAATTGTGAGGATAGTCAGGTGATCATGAGAGAAAATACATGTACAATAGGATTGTTATGGTTGAGGCCTGGAGATTAAAAACTAACCCATCTTATGCAGAAGCTTTTTATGAAATTTAGGACCCCATGGAGAGATTTGAACAGTTGCTTCTGCATGAAGAAGAGATAATAAAGGATGTACCTCTGATGGCATTTGAGAGAAGAAGAAATGTTGGCTCTTTGAGGCAAGCAATAAATGTAGCACCATTAGACCATTTGCCACCTCAACCTACTCCAGAGGTAAGCTTTTCAGTTAATACACCAATCATGTAGAAGATGATGTTGAAGAGGAGGATGAAGTCACACAAATCAATACTCCTGTCATTCCTCCATATGAAATGCCACTAGAAAGGAGTTTAGTAAACTTTGAAGCTTCTAATGAGCTATCTGATGATGTGAGGCATCGAGCCAATCAAGAGTTCATTGCAAATGATGCCTTTGTCCAGACTCCTAAATTTAAAGCTTTCATATATGAATATAAAGGAGAGGTGGTAAGGGAAAGGTTGAAGGACATTGACCTTGAGAAGGAAGCATATGCTTTAAAAGAATTTTAACATGAAATTTATAGAGAAATGAAACATATGATTGCTAAGAGAGGAATGGAATTATTGAAAGAGGCTAGGGTTATGCTCCTTCCAAGATGGGATATCAGCTCGGCCATTGTACTTGATAGTTTTATAAAAATGAAAAATAAAACCTTGCACTTAACAAACGAAACTAGTGACAAGATCTACACTGGATCAGGATTTAATCCTAACAATACTACCTTGCATATATGGGCACTCTATCCACAAGTGAAAAATCCTTCCCTAGTTGATCATGATCATATTTTTGGACATGTTTTGGTGCAGAGAGTAGGAGTAATAGATCCCATAGAAACTGTCGATTTGAATGTGAATGTGGCCAAATTCACAAAGGCTCTAATTCAAAAACTGGTAAGGGATAACCAAGGGTTGATAGAATAAAATGAAAGGTTGAAACAAGAGTTGGTTAGCTACAGGGATATACTACCTTCTTCTTCTTCAAGGCTCTATTCTCCATTGGTTTAACATGAAAGGAAAGTGCTTGAGGAAATGTCAAAAACAACATATTGGAAAAGAAGGCATGAGAAAGTGCAGAAGGAACAGGAAGAGTTAAATGGAAAAATCAAAACCACTACCTTTGAGATGGCATCAAAAATAGTTTGCATGAGATTCCAAGACATATACAAACATGTTGAACAAGTTTGGAAAATTCATGACAAAACATATGTAGCATTACTAGAAAACACCAAATTGATTGATAAGATGAAGAAGGTAGAGTCTCAGATCATTGAAAAGAAAGAAGATGACTCTTCTATGCTACAAGAATACTAGGAACTCATGAAAGCTCATAGGGACTTCCACAATACCCTGACACAGAAGCTGAGTGATTTCAGTTAGCCACTAAGTATGGCCTTACCCAATTTCTTTGAAGAAACAAAATTGAAAGATCAGGATACATGGAAGGATGAAATTGCCAACTATCTACCACCTATTCTTGATACGATTAATGATGAAGAGGAAGTTCTTAAGAGGATGCACCAGCAACTTGGGAGAATCTTCGAATTGGAGTATGCTATGAAAGACATCATATATAATGCAGATACTCATGCTAAAAGTTGGTATGTCAAGCATTTGTCAAAGGTCAACTTGTTCATTTCACAGGCCAAGTAAGAGAGGAGTGATAGGGGCTTGAGTTTGATATTTTTTGGATACACAATCATGGTGCACAAGCCTTGAACAGGTCTTAGATGACAATGGGTGCTTGTTGGAGATAAACGGACTGCATCGCATCCACTAGCAAACTCTTAATATTTTTATGTTTATTCTATTTATGTTTTAGTTATGAAACAATGTGACTTTTTTTAACAAGCCTAAAGCTTGTTGCTTCCCTTACAAATAGGGAATCCAAGGCCTGATTTTGAGATATCATATCATCATCATCACATTCCATTCCATTAGAGTATGCATTAGTAAGAAACTAGATTGCATAATTCGCCCATCCATACCATATTTCAAAGACTTTTGTTATAATGCTTATATTTTGAAGTAATACAATGGAGCAGACTATTCATAAATCGTAATTCATTTTCAATTTTCAATTACTGTGTTGATTTTAATGCTCATTTATTACTTTTTTGTCTCCAAAGTGGTATGTTCAAGTTATTTAAATCTATCTGATTTATCATAGCACATTTGTTGTTACTGTGTGAAAGAGTTGATTAGTTTATAAGTAGATGTGAATTAAAATCCTTTCTAATAGTTTACTCTAATTGGTCTCTACCCAGGGTTAAAATCCTTTTAAAGAAGTTGTTTTGATTGGTTTTTATTAACTCAAGAATTAAAAATCCTTTCATAATTTCATAGTAGTTTGAGGAGATATCACTGGGATTATTAAAGAAGAACATTGTGATAAACATACTTGCATGTTTGCACAAAGTGAAGACATCTCAAGTGCCCAGTAATTCGAGTTAAACCGAACAATAGGATTACCTATCTTACAACTTTGTATCCATTCCATTAATCACCATTCACTCATCCACTATGTTCACCCAATATGAATAGGCACTGGTCATACTTAGGATATTGCATACAAAATACAACTCACAATCTTGAATTTTCAACTGGTTTCAATATGAATTGGATATCAAATCTTTGCATCTACTCCACCTTCATGTTCCATAGTGAGTAGGTTGCTCAATCTAGGAACTATATCCAATTGCAAATCTACCGTATTGTTCAAGTATACCCGCCTAGGTCTAGTAGAGCCTAAAGAGAAGAAGGTAATTAGTTTTGTTTACCTTGTTCATGGGCCAAATGTGTATTAAGGGATTAGCACCCCCTTATGGTTTAAAAACCTGCACTTTTGAGACCTAACAGATGTCATTAACTAAAACTAGGAACAACATTATTTGACCAAAATATTCTTAACATTATTTACATACATAATGATTAAAATTAATAAAAATTATCCTTTAATGAAATTTGATAACTAAGTACCACTAATGTTTCATAATATTAAAGGTCTTGTTGGAGCCAAAAATCCACCTTGGTTATTTTTCATGCTTCCCTTTTCACCCATCTTCCCACACTCACCATATGTCCCATCTCCATTTCATAATGGCTGACACTAATATAAATTAACCACCAAATAAGGCCCTTGGTCATAACACTAAAGTGAATTCCCTATCTGAAGTGTTCCCATAGCAGCACATGGCACGGTGCCAAGACAATGCTATATCAAAGAGAGTCTCACCATAGTCTCTTCGACACAAATAGAAAGGGTTGTTGTGAAATGTAGATGAGACTCTTGAATGTCTAAGAGACATATTCAAATGTATTTTTTCCAACCTAAAGAATGATATGTCTAAAATACTTGGACATGTTGAGGAGAAAATCTAACATGTCCCATCTGGTAGTGCTGCTGAAATTTTGAAAAAATCCTAGTAAATTTTTTCCTCTTGAGGTTTTCTACCTTTTGCGTGCATGAGTAGGGTTTAAGTTTTTAGTTCAAAAACCCTCGCTTCATAGTAATCAATCTTAAAGCTTCATCCTTATAATTTTGTGTTGACCTATTGCATCCGGTTATCAGTCATTTAAGTCATGATTTGATCCATTAAAATCATTCTTTGTATTGGCCCTGAGTTCTAAGTTAGTCATCACGTATGGTTAATCATTTAAAATCTCCCTGTAGTCGGGCCATAATATTTTTCAATTGACTTATGTTTAAGACATCCCGCATAAGGCGATTCAAAGGAGTACGGTAAGGAAGTAAACAACAAGAAGATAAAGCATACACTGCTATACTGTCAAGAGGGTGAGCAACATATGTGGTAGAAGGTGATCCCATAATAGTGGTTTACAATTTTTGGCCAAACTGGACACTGAAATAAACTTTTTTAACTAAATCTTCACTTTCGGGCACCTATAGCAGCTAAACCGTGAGTAATTTGAAGATGAATTAAACTAGAGTTTCATGAAATTTTGTCTATAAATTCTAAATATATTTTTTTCAAAATTTTTGGAATCAGATTGCACTTCTTTTTCCATCTCCCTCAAAAACTAGTTTTTTCATAAAACAATATATTTAAAAAGTGACGCTCACCGTATAACGCATAACTTTTTTTCCATGAAGGATAAAATTCTAATTCTTTTGAATTTAGATTTGTAACTTTGATATCTAGTGCTTCCACTTGGTTAGATAGTTTTTTATTGAATATTTTTTCTTTAATCAAGTTTCGAATTCAAACCAATTATAATTCAAACATAGCGCGACTGTATAATGCGTAACTTTTTTTGTATGTATCGAAATTCAATTTCTTTTTCTTTGTTGGATTAAGGACTTCAATATCTGGTGCACTAATATTTTTTTATTTTTTTTTTAATAATCTTCTATCTTTCCACATGTTCATAACAAAGAGCTTGATTTTCAGTGAAAAACCTACATTCAAGAGAAATAAAAAATAAATATAATAATAAAATTAAATTTATTTAAAATTATAATTTTTGGGAAGCTTATAATAAGGACTACATACTTACAAAAATAAATTTTAAATGAATTCATTTGATCCCCCAAAAGGTAAATCAAAAGTGGTTTTTTATTAGCATTTTGATAGGTGTAAAGGAGACTTTGTTATAGGTATGGTTTAAAACTAGAGGGGTTCTATCCAAGGGGGTTTGATTTAAGGTAGTTTGATCAAACCCTTTTCAATTGGAATTCTTTAAATGGAACCTTTTAAGGCTTAAATCATTATATTTTTTTAAAATATGTGATTTCAGCAAAAATTAGTTCCTCCCAGAAATTGTAAACCAGCTTTGTGGGATCACCCTAGAGCGGTGTACACCACAACCCTACAGGAAGAAGTCTTGAGCAAGGCCATAGAGTGGTAAGCATGTAAGAAAAGTGGACACTGCAATATTGTGTGAGGTGGATAATATGGTTGTGGTAGAGTGGTATACACCGCAACCCAGCAGTAAGAGGTCTTAAGCAAGGCGGTAGTGCGATAAACATCATAATGGAAGGGAAAAACACCACCATACCACAACGGGTAGAATAAGAGACAGCGGTAGTATGGTAATTGTGGCATCATTACAATTTACAGCAGTAAATTGCCTCACACATGCTTCAAAATTAACTTCAAGGATTTGAGCTTGTTGGGAAACTATCTAGCGAAGAATTAGCATTAATACTAATCTAACTAAATATCGTTCCCTCAAAAGCAAGTGAATTTTCCAAAGACTGTGCTCAATTGAAATACATTGTTGTGGACGGAGCTAAGGATGCCAAGAAAAGGGGCTATGTGAATGACAAGCACTCAAGTAAGTGCACGAATAACCCTTTGAAGAAGCTTGATTGGTGTAGTATTTGGTAGAGCTTTTTTATTTGAAGTCATAGTAGGAAAAATTGAAATATGCCTCCTAAAAGAAAACAATCAGAAGTAAAAGAAAGTCCAAAATTAAGGAAGAAGAACCTAAGGTAAAGAAGAGACCACTCTACTAGTCTATATTAGGTATACTTCCAGGATCAACCAAGGAGGGAAATAAGAAATTTCTCGTAGACACTGCACAAGGTTGTAGGGATGCTCTCATTCCCAAATTCAGGTGGGACTTATTTTGGTATTTTCACAGTAAGAGAAATGAGAAGATTCTAGTGTCAAACCCTTGGATGTTGGATTTAGCAAATTTGATTGTCCCGGACATGTTTATTGATGTGGAGTTTATCATATTACTAACCAAGCATTATCATTCTACAACCAAGACAGTAATGTTTCCAAATGGCTCAATATTGGTAGAGGTAACTAGAGCTACTATCATTGAGTGTTTTGGCTTAAACAAGCAAGCTTTGACCAAAATAAACCTACAGAAGAGCGAGGAAGATTATAAGAGGTTATGATGAACTTATAGAAGTGATGAGCTACCCCTATATTTGAAAAGAGGCATTAGTAACAGAACGATTCCCATTTCTTCTTCCAATATTGAACCATTCACTATGACACATTTTCAATATTATTTTGTGAATACATATCTAGCTCTGTGCCAAGTACTAGGGGTGGATTCTCAAGATAAAATGCCAATAAGCCTGATGATAATGGCCATGAGAATTCAAAACCTTGAGACTAATATTGTGTATGACTTTGCTTCATACCTTGAGAGGGAGTTGGATGATGAATTCTCACAAGTCATAGAGGATAGAGCATCGATTACATTCAAACACTATTCCTTACTGTGTCATTTGATACTATACCAGAATTGGGACCATTGGACTAAATAAATGGACTTGGCTAGAGTGGATGAGCAAAGGAATGTGACACCTATCTAGAAGTGGTACTATATTTGGGATAGTCGGTGCAAGAATTCAAGCTTTGCTATATTCTATGAAGACTTTATGCACATAATCCTTCAAGTTCTTGGTTATTCAATGCCAATATTGTCAAACAAAATGCAACAATTGTTAAGACCTTTGGCCTTGAGACAGGAAAAAGGTCGCACACATAATTTAGGTGATTGGTTCTTTTTCCTAGAAGTTACAATAATAAGAATCCATGGCTGCCCTACTGCTCCACACATACTGCCAAAGTTCATGCCCCTCAAATTAGCATTTCTTGAATTTATGTGGCAAATGATGTGGATGTAAAAGGATTTAATGCACAAACAAAAGAAGGGAACATTTATGCCAAACTTAACCAAATGTGGAGACTGGACAGTAGACTCAGATACACTAGAGGAGTTGCAATATTACTTGAAGACAAGACATGTGTTGGGTTCTAGAAAAGCAAGAGCTTTTGACCCTGAAAATCATATGAATAACATAAGGCATAATCTTCTTACCAAAATTACAGTGGCACACCAAGTAGATTATGAGGAAGATGTGATAAGAAGCTACCTTACTTTTCCATAGGCATCCCTTAGATGGAAGAAATGGGAGGTTATAATGAAGCTTGAAGGAAGGAAGAAGCAAAATGATAGAAGTTTCCCTAGCTATTTCATTGAAGAAAAAGACCCCATCAAGAGGATCAATTGGATAATTGATAAATTTGAGGATTTATATGGTAAAAAAGAAGTGTATCTTTAGGAACATGGTGCTAAGATAACTACAAAGCACACCCCAGACACAGCATCAAATTCTCCCATAGAGCAATTGCCTCCCAAGAGACAAAAGACATAGATCATTGAGCCATTGGTACCTTATAAGGAGAGTGAAGGGGTGGGATATATTGAAGATGTGGCCACTGTATTGCAATCATTAAAGGGTGATATTGAGGTTGATCAGCCCATCCATGAGACTAGCTCCCATAGGCATGAGGAAAGGATGGATGATACAGAAAAAATAAGTGCAGAGATACATGAATATGAGAGAGAAATTGTTGCCAGGAGTTTTATAGAGGATGATGAGTTCATCAAGACTCTAGTGTTTAGGGATTTCTAGACAAAGATGAAGATAAAATAAATTGAAGAGAAAATGGAGTCAGATGAAGTGGGAATTGAAGAACCAAAAAAGAATCAAATGGTGGCATAGACCTTCAATGAATTGAGGGTTAACCACATTCACATTATCCTTTAGAAGGCTAGAGAGATTATTTTTAAGAGCAACATGCTCATTTTTCCTAGGTTGGAATTAAAGAAAATGTTTCTACTTGATCAAGTACGGGATCAAGAAGATCCAATGTTAGTTGCAGAGTTTGAATCTAATGAAGGAGTAAGAGGAATTGGGTATAACCCCAAAATTGAAACCCTGGCCATTTAGATCAAGCAAGAAAACACACAGAAACCTAAATTGTTGGATGTAATACAGGGAATGAAAGGGGTAGAAATGGTAAGAACAATACAGGACACCAACCCTTTCGAGGCAGCCACAATGACCATGCACTCAACCATGTTCACTCATGCAACTGTTAAGGGATTGGAGGACAGATTAAAGGAGTATGAAAGGGAACAAAAGTTCTTAAATGATGAAGTTAATAAACTATTTATGGAAAATGTCAAATTGAAAGAACAGTTAAAGGGAGTAGGAACTTCACAAAGTAAGGAGATAGTGTTATATAAGCCTCCTAGTTCTCCATTAAATATTGTACATAGCATTCCAGCAAAGCAAGAAAAGGCTCCTGAGAAGGAAGTGGATGAAATGAAGGAGGCTCAAGATGAAGTAAAAAGGAAAGTTTCTGAAGTTATGGAAAAGATTCTTAAGTAAAAAATAAACTTGGTTATTGATAAACTAGATAGTGTGCATGATAGTTATAAATCACTTTAGTGAGAAATTGATCAAATAAAAGAACATATGGTTGTATTGGAACCCCTATTTCAAAGGTGGTATCCTATTCACCACACTCTATCTAAGTCATGCAGAGTTCTACAAAGGAGTCTTGATTCTCCTATAGCATTAAAACCAACTGAGCAAATAGTAAAAATGATTGTTCATGAATTTCAGTATATATAAGGGGAGGATAAGAGAATTGTGGCATGAATGGATTCATTCCATACCTTAAAAAAATGGTATACACTAGAAATTGTGAAAGATAATGGTCAAGTAAAAGACTTGGATGAATGGAAGAAGGAATTTGGTCAGGTTATTCATAAGTGTTTAACCCATGTTCAGGGGGATAGTGATACCAGTCTTCACATGCTCAATTTGATCATGGATGGATTGATTGTTCTTGATGTTGGATATCTGAAATTTGTCAATGATACAAAGGCACTACTGGATAGTCAATGGTAGACACATCTTGCAAACATACCAAAGATCCAGGAATATCAATGGCTGATCTGTTTTCAGGATCCATGACATTTTCTTTGAATGCTTACATTAAAAATTACAAACCAAAAGTGCTTAATTATAATTAAACACACAAATAGAATTTAAATAATGAAATTACAAAGTAATTAAAGAAAGAACAGAATGAGAGATAAAGAGAGTGCAAACAAAGATTGATAACGAAGTTCGTCATTTAGAACAACTACGTCTCCGAGCCCCTCTCCAATTGAGTGGACCAATCCAATTATTCCTCCAGAAATTCAGTTACATTCGTTGGCAGAACCTCCCCTTGGTTTACAAAGAAATTTACAAATGCACTTCCAAAGTGTGTGGAAACAAGCTTCTCCAAAAGCATGGAAATACAAAAATTCCTCCAAGGAAAACAATCTCTCACACTTGCAAAATTCTTCCAAAATCACTTGACTTCTATCACCTTTCTCACCTCCTTTTATAGCCCAAAATTACCAAAATTGGTGTAAAACCAATTAACTACCCAATCTCCCTTACATAGAGAAAATTCCAATAATATCCCCTTCTTATGACCCGGAAAGATAATATCCCTTCAAGATAATTTCTTTTCCCATTTGAATGGTCACGAAGGGATTTATTCCCTATTAATTTGCGGATGTAGTTTCAATAGGCTCCTTAATTTAGAAATAATATTCCTAATATTCTCTTAGAAAAAGGGCTTAGTATTTCCATGGCTTAAAATATATGAAAGAGCCTTATTTTAAAGCATTTTATAGGAAAAAATTTATTAAGTTTAGAGAGAATGTGGGGTGGTGGTCCCACCACACTCCCCTCCTCTTTACCTTCTCCTTTAAGTGGGGGATGCGTTCCCCATGAAGGTGGGCTTCCCCCCATACCATGGGTGGCACCCCACTTAATGTGGGCCACCCCTCATGGATGGGTGGAGCCCAACTTAAATATATACTCTATTTTTATTTAAAAAATATTTTTATATATACATATTTTTTTTTTTAATTTGATTTTTTAATTATTTTTACCAAAATAATTGTTGCCACATGGAGGGATGAGTGAGGTATTTCCTTATGTCAAGGTCTGATTGGCCATTGTGCTGATTGTGTGCTGATGTAATCAAGTTGACCCAATCTTTGACCTTCCATAACTTCGCCATACGGACTTCATTTTTTGTGAAACGAACTCCATCAGAATCGTGATGATGAGCACTTTGCAATGGTGCTGACTTTGATTGGTTTTGACAACTTTGATTTTTTTTCCCTTTTTTTTGCCTAGTCTAAGAGTTGACCAAAGGTTTGACCATATATATCTTGAGCTCTATAACTCCGATTGACTCCGTTCGAGTTGTGTTGGAGTCAAGATCTCTAGCACTTTCTAATGATACCAAAACTGGAGAAAATGGAGAATTTCAAAATTTGATGAAAAATCCTTCGGATCAATCCTCCCCACTAGAGAGCTTTTGGACCTTCGAAAGTTGGTTATTCAGAAAGTAAGTGAGGGTAAATTTCCCTCACTTTATCAATCTCCATCCACTTTTCCTTGCTTGGATGCATCCTTTTTAGCCTGACTCAGAGGTATTCAACTGCTCCACTTCGTGAAGTCCTGGTGTTCTTGTCGAGGATGACGTCTTTAGGAAACTCTAACATGTACTCTGGTGAAAGGTCATCAACTAATGTAACTTGCACTTCAGCCTCCTCATCTAGTATCATCGAAGGTTCGTACAACTTCAAGTTCTCAACGTTGACTACCGAGTAAATCTGCATGTATGGAGGAAGATTAAGGTGGAAAGCATTTGTGCCAATCTTTTCTAGAATTTTTAATGGACCACATCTGATCAGCTTGAGCTTCCTTCTTTCACCTTGTATTCTTTCCTTGCTTATGTGTAACCAAAGTCAGTCTCCAACTTGGAAATGATGATCATTGCGATGCCTATCATGACGAGCCTTGTACTTTGCTTGACTCTTTTCCAATTGTGCTTCTACGGCCTGATGAACTACTTGGACCTTCTAGATGAACTTTAAAGCCCTTTCTGCATCAAGGCATCCATCTGCAACATCATTTGTTCCAAAAGCGAAGTCCATTGGTTTCTTTGGAAAATAACCGAAGCAAGTCTCAAAAGGAGACCTCTTTGTAGAAGAATGGGTTGCATGGTTGTAGGCATGTTGCACATAATGAAGACTTTCATCCCACAACTTAGGATACTCGCTGCAATATCCTTTGAGTAGATGCATGACTGTCCTGTTGACTACCTCTGTTTGTCCATTGCTCTGCAGATGGAAGGTTGTACTCTTCTTCAGTTTAGTATCCATAAGTCCCCATAAGACTAACCAAAACTCCCCAACGAATCGAGAATCTCGATCCGATACAATGGAAGTGGGTAACCTAAAGTGAACCCATACAAACTAAAAATACATATGAGCTATCAGTTCAGCAGTGACTTGCTTTTTACATGGCATAAGAATACACATATTGTTGAACCGATCAACTACTACATACAAATAGTCATGCCCTTTCCTAGACATAGGTAAACCCCTGACAAAATCCATAGATACACTTTCCCATGGTCAAGACGGTACAGGTAAAGGTGTGTACAACCCCAATTTCCTATTACTTGGTTTACTAGTTGCACACATCACACATCCCTTAATATACTTTGTTACAATTTCTTGCATTTGAGGCCAGTAGCAATATTTTTGTAGCTATGCCAAAGTCTTACTAACCCCAAAATGTCCTACAATTAGCGATGTGTGTGCCTCTTTGATTACATGTGCTTGTTCATTCTTTGGAATGCATAATTTTCGTAAGTGATACAAGAGTTTATCATGCACATAGTAATCCTTTTCTTCTACTTGTTTTCCTTGGATTAGAGCTACATAGATATCCTTAAAATTTTCATCAGTAGCATATTGTTCTTCAAAACTTGCATGCATCATAGAATTATTTTTGAGGATTATCAAAGCATTAGAAAATGGAGGTCTAGAAATCATATTTGCTACTTTGTTATGGGCTCCTTTCTTATCCTTAATGACTAAGTGAAACTGCTGTAAAAATCTCATCCATCTAAAATGCCTACTTTGTTGCAACTTAGTTTGTGAATGTAGATATTGCAATGGCTGATGATTGTTATGGATTACTGTTTCCTTGCCCATTATATAATGTTTCCATTTCTTAACACTATGTACTAAAGTGTAAAGTTCTTTATCGTAAGTTGGATAATTACTTACTATGCTAGAAAATGTTTTAGAGTGGTAATAGATCGGCTTACCTCCTTGTGTCAATACTGCTCCTATGGCGAATCCACTCGCATTTATTTCAATCTCAAATGGTTGGTGCAAATATGGTAGAGCCAAGACTGGTGCGGTGTTTAACTTTTCCTTCAGTGTGTCAAAGGCCTTCTACTATGGTCATCCCCATTGAAAAAAGTTATCTTTGTACTTGTTAATGCATGCAACGGTGATGCGATGAAGGATAAGTTTGTAATAAACTTCCTGCAATACTAGACAGCACCCAAAAAACTCCTAACTTCAGTTACAGTACTTGGCTTAGGCCATTTTACGATTGCCTCGACCTTCGTAGGGTCAACTTTCAATTGACCATTCCCTACGATATAACCTAAGTACACAAGAGATGTCTTTGCAAACTAACATTTAGACATCTTTACATAGAGTTTTTCTTTTCTTAGTAATCAAAAACTTTTTTACATGACTTACATGGTCTTCCCAAGACTTGCTAAAAACTAGGATATCATCAAGATATATAATAACAAAATCATCAATGTAAGGACAGAAGATGTCATTCATGACTCACATGAATGTAGTGGGTGCATTGGTAAGCCCAAAGGGCATAACTACCCATTCATAAAGTCCCTATTTTGTCTTGAAAGTGGTTTTCCAAATATCATCCTCTACAATTCTAATCTGATGATAACCACTTTGCAAATCTAATTTAGAGAAATAAATTGCATGCTTAAGCTAATCAAGCAAGTCATCAATTCTAGGAAGCGGATACCTATTTTTTATGGTGATTTTGTTCAGTGCCCTAAAGCCAATGCACATCCTCCATGTTCCATCTTTCTTTGGAACCAAAATGATTGAAGAACCACAAGGTGATGTGCTTGGACGAATCACTCCTCTGTCGACGAGCTCCTGAACTTGCTTTTTGATTTCTTCATTTTGCATGATAGACAAACAGTACATGCCAATATTAGGTAGTGGCGCATCCTACTGCAATTGAATTTCATGTTGAATATCTCTTTTAGGAGGCAATCCTTTTGGTTCCTGAAACAAGTCATCATAAGCAGATACAACTTTGACCAATTTAGCCTTATGTTTAGGATCACTTCCTTTAAACGCCTCAGATGTTTCATCTTCTTTGGCCTTAACAAGCATTAACATAAAGTTTTTACTGGAGTTCACTAATATTTTCATCTGACTAGCATTAACTAATGCAAGACTAGTTTTGACTTTGTGTGCGCGTACAATATATTCAATCCCATCCTTAAATAGGTGATACTTTTTTTCCTCCCTAAAGAAGATAGCTTTACATTCATACAAATATGGACTTCCTAACACAAGTCCACAAATATCTAAAGGTACAGCATCCGCTACAACCTCATCTTTAAAGTTTGCAGTGATTGCAAAACTAAGCTTACATTGTTTAGTGACTTGTAACTGTGCATCATTACAAACCCATCCCAAAGGGTGTGGCTTCGGATGAGGGGTTGTAGTCAGATTTAGCTTTTTAACAACTTCAAATATGAGATTAACTTGTGAACCCATGTCAAATAAAGTATCAACCTTAGTGTGTTTAGTTATCACACGGATATGAAAAAGTTCATTCCTCTGCTTATCTACTTTAGATTGCTTACTTGTACTTGCAGAAATACTTGATTCAGATGCAAGAGATATATCTTTGTTTTTACCTTGAATTCCAGTGGCAGATATCTTTGTCTCATACCCGGAATCAGATCCAAGATCCTGTTGTGTTACGGCAACTATCTTCTGCTTCCCTTTGTTTCAACAGGTGGGTTTTTCACCCTCTTTCTTTATCGTGGTTGTCTTTTTTTCTTTTCCTTTATCTTTACCCTTAGGCTTCCCCTCAGACTTAGATGGTTTCTTTGAGAAATTATCACTGAAAGTATTCTTACCCCTTGACTCTAAATGAGTGGCTTGGACTGACACTTCATCCAAATTATTAGGGCTCAACATTAGAATAGTATGTCTTAGGTAAGAATGCAAACCACCTATGTACTTAAGTAATGTATCCTAATTATACAATGGAACATTGAAAGCAATAGCCCATTTTCTAAACTCATGAGTGTAATCTTGGATAGACTAACCCTTACCCAGCCTAAAGGTTTGCCAATTCATTGTTAATTGTTGCATATAACCTAAAGGATAAAACTTTTTTTAAGGGCAGCAATAAATTCCATCCAAGTCATATTGACCTTACCATGGCGAACAATTTCCTCCCGACTCCTACTCTCCCACCAGGTGAGAGTTGTACCTCCAAACTGGAGAGTGGCTAACTGAATCATAGAAGCATCTTTTGTTAGGCCTTGAATCCTACAATAGACTTCTACCTACTGGATCCAATCATCTAACTTTTCGGAATTTAACTCACCACAATACTTAGGCAACTCAAATTTTACATCAAGTTTAATAATAGGCTTAGACTTGCTTTTGAAAGGATTAACAGTAGTAGAAGAGGAAGAAGAAGGGGAAGATGGAGAAGAAGGGGAAGATGGAGGAGATGGAGATTCTGGATCTTTTCCTCCTTTGTCCTTTCGATCTTCCTTCTTTTCTTGCTTCAACAAATCTCCCTTTTCGTGCTTCTTCTTTTCCACATACAACTCTTCCACCATAGCCTTCATTTCGAGGAAGACTCGCTGGAAAGACTTATCATCAAGCTCTTGCTCGATGCTTTTTCGAGCTTCAATTTCATCCATTGTTGGCGAAGTCCTTCGTTTGCCGATCTCAGGATTGTATTCTTCAAGTTTTCCTTTTCCTTGTTGAAGCTTCAAGCGTGTAAGCATTCAAATCTGCAATACTAGTCAAAACATAGCTTTGATACCAATTTGATTTGTTCAAAGGATCTATGACATTTGCTTCAAATGCTTACATTAACAATTACAAACCAAAAGTGCTTAATTATAATTAAACACACAAATAGAATTTAAATAACGAAATTACAAAGTAATTAAAGAAAGAACAAAATGAGAGATAAAGAGAGTGCAAACAAATATTGATAACGGAGTTCGTCGTTTAGAACGACTACGTCTCTGAGCCCCTCTCCAATTGAGTGGACCGATCCAATTATTCCTCCAGAAATTCAGTTACATTCGTTGGCAGAACCTCCCCTTGGTTTACAAAGAAGTTTACAAATGCACTTCCAAAGTGCGTGGAAACAAGCTTCTCCAAAAGCATGGAAATACAAAAATTCCTCCAAGGAAAACAATCTCTACACTTGCAAAATTCTTCCAAAATCACTTGACTTCTCTTACCCTTCTCACCTCCTTTTACAGCCCAAAATTAGCAAAATTGTGTAAAACCAATTAACTACCCAATCTCCCTTACATAGAGAAAATTCCAATAATATCCCCTTCTTATGATTCCCGGAAAGATAATATCCCTTCAAGATAATTTATTTTCCCATTTAAATGGTCACGAAGGGATTTATTCCCTATTAATTTGCGGATGTAGTTTGAATAGGCTCCTTAATTTAGGAATAATATTCCTAATATTCTCGTAGAAAAAGGGCTTAGTATTTCCATAGCTTAAAATATATGAAAGAGCCTTATTTTAAGGCATTTTATAGGAAAAAATTTATTAAGTTTAGAGAGAATAGGAGGTGGTGGTCCCACCACACTCCCCTCCTCTTTACCTTCTCCTTTAAGTGGGGGATGCGTTCCCCATGAAGGTGGGCTTCCCCCCATACCATGGGTGGCGCCCCACTTAATGTGGGCCGCTGCTCATGGATGGGTGGGGCCCATCTTAAATATATACTCTATTTTTATTTAAAATATATTTTTTATATATTTTTTAAAATATTGTTTTTAATTTGATTTTTTAATTATTATTTTCAAAATAATTTTTGCCACATGGAGGGATGAGGTATTGCCATATGTCAAGGGCTGATTGGCCGTTGTGTTGATTGGGCATTGACATCATCAAGTTGACCCAATCTTTGATCTTCCATAACTTTGCCATACAGACTCCGTTTTCCATGAAACGAACTCTGCCGGAATCGTGATGATGAGCACTTCGCAATGGTGCTAACTTTGACCGGTTTTGATGACTTTATTTTTTTGCCCTTTTTTTTGGCTTGGTTTAGAGTTGACCAGAGGTTTGACCATATATATCTTGAGCTCTAGAACTCTGATTGACTCCATTCAAGTTGCGTTGGAGTCAAGATCTCTAGAACTTTCTAATGATACCAAAACTAGAGAAAATGGAGAATTTCAATATTTGACGAAAAATCCTTTGGATCAATGGCCATCATATTTTATGGTGTATCAATGGGAAGAGAAGTATTTGGCTTCAAATGAGTATGTCACTAAGGCAAGGGCATCTGGATGTCTATCTTGGAGAGGAAAGCTTTCCCAAATCAATGATCATGATATTTCTACGTTGATTAAAGGAAACATACATCTAAAGTGTCTTAAGCCTTGTTATTTCTTCAATTATGCAAATTAATTAGTTGTTAGTAAAAGAAGTAGTTTTGAACCTGGTCGTCTCTTTTTGTAAAAGGCCTGAAGCTTATTGCTTCCTATATAAATAGGAAACCAAGGCCAATTTTGAGAGGATCATCATATCATATTCCATTTTCATTTTTGTTATAGTAGGCATTAGTAAGAAGATAGATTGCACATTCCCATCCATATCATATCAAAGACTTCTACTATAAATGTATATATATTTGAAACAACATAATGGAGAAGATTGCTCATAATTGGTAATCTATTTTGTGTTCAATTGTTGTGTTAAATTTCATGCTTATCTGTTATTGTGTTGTCTCCAAAGTGGTTTCTTCAAGTTATTTAAATTCATAAGATTATTAGGGCACATTTGTTGTTACTGTGTGATTATTTTGAGCTTATGAATGAAATAGAACATCTTATTATTAGAGATTCTCCATGAATGTGTTATCATTATGTGTATTTTCTTATGTTTGTCATACTTATTTCTTCATTTTCTCCATCAATAATATTCGATGCCCATTCTTCATCCCAGATGCGTGGACCATCTTCAAAATCCTTACCAAGGAATTCACATAGGAAGAAAAATGCTTCATTCAATACATACCCTTCAGCCATGCAACCCTCTAGATGTGCCTTTTGTTGGACATATCTTGTAAGAGTTTTCATATACCTCTCAAAGAAAAACATCCACCTTGTTGATACGACACCCGCCAATTCAATGTCATCAACTAGGTGTATAAGTAAATGGACTTATAGGTCCATGAAACTTGTAGGGAGCTCCTTCTCAAATACACATACAATTTATGCAATTTCCTTCTTCCACTTTGGCACTTCAGATTCGTGGATCTCCTTGGAGGTCACCCACCTAATATAAGAATAGTAAATTAGTAAGAACCTTTAGTCATAAATTAAAATACAATATAATATCTCTATGTCTCTCATACATGAACATTTCATATAACCACATACCTTGTAAATGCTGACAATCAACTTATGGCATTCCTTAAGTCAACTGTAAGATAGGAATCCCCCCTAATTTCCAATGGCATGATATGCTATCAAACACATTTATGAAAGGGTCATTAGTAATTTTTTCTCACACAAAAAATATCAAAATATATTAGTACTTAATCAATGTTACTAGTAAATGTTAAATGATGATATATAATACCTTCATTAAATTATGAAAATCATGTGTTTTAAATCCTATGATATGTCCATCAATTGTAAAAACTTTAGCCAATGATGACCCATAGCTAGTAGGTGTCCTTATTGAATGGATGACTTGTTTTAGTTGGTCTAGCTCTCTTTTTCAAAATCCATGGACCTTATGCATATGTTTCATTTTCTTTGCTTTGCCACAAATGTTTTCTATCAAATTTGGTACGCGAAAGAGCAATATCTCTCCTCGAAGACAAGGTGTCCTTCTCTTTGCCTGATGTATGTCAAAATATAAAATCTGGGACATTTTTTAAGATGTGCATAGGATCTAATAGGTGAGATATTAATAGATCCTTCTAGTAAGGGAGCTCATAAAATATGGATTTCCTTTTAATTCCTTCTGGCATATGAACTACAACTTGTTGTGGTTCTTCAATTGAATCACCTCAATCAAAAAAATCCTCCCAAGATTTCAATTCAGTGTCTTCATACTTCTTAAGCCAATCACCTGGACCCATAATCATGGGAGGGTCTCTATTTTCACATTTTCTATCAAATTGATTCTTTTGGTGATTTCTAAACCTATGATTTAGTGGTAGAAAAACCCTGTTGTTCATGTAAATAAATTTATGTGGACCTTTAGAATACCGCCCTTGAAATTGTTCTACACATCTTGGACATGCAAATATCCCCTTTGTTTGAAGCCCTGCAATTCAACAAGTAATGTTAATAACATCAAAAAAATAGTATAAAATTAAGTATGAAAGTTGGGATGAAAATAAATTATGAGTTTAAATACGTAAATATTTTATCTTACTAGAACAAACACCAAGTCCTGGGAAATCATGAATAGTCCAACATGGAACACCATACAACATGAAGGACCTATTTGATGGAGGACGTGATATGTCATACATTCTTATGCCTTTGCATAACAGTTGCATCTCATCAATTAAAAGGTGCAAGATAAACATCCATGTTTTTAACTTGATGTTTTCTTGGAATAATGAGAGTCGGCATAAGGTGCTCCTTTCTAACACTCATCCATGGGGAAATATTGTATACTATCAATCTGACTAGCCAAACATTATAATTTGAGCTTGTGAAAGAGAATGGGCACACTCCATCAATTGCAAGACCAAACCTGATACTACGAGGTTCATCTTTAAATTTTCTTGGCCATTGTTCCTCTATGTATTTCATTGCTTTGAATTCGATCAAAATTCGCATGAATCCATCTATACTCTTGTTCTTTGCATGTCATTCCATCAATTGTGCAAGTGACTTGCAACAAAACATTCATTGAAGTCTAGGTATTGTTACCTAATTTTCACCCTCAAGCTCAATCAGGCAAGGCATCTATGTTGCAAGTTTTCATAGGGGCCAAATGGGATATTTCCATTGAGGATTAGTTCATGCATCTGATGACATTTTGCAGGGGAGCTCAGTTGAAAAGTATGCCTTAATCAATTTGACATAATTTTCCTTTAAGGAGAAAGTCAGCAAGACCCTCCTACTATCTAGTCGACTGGCTGTTTCGATTCATTCCATCTTGAGCAGGTCACTGAGACCTAGCCTTTGTCATGCCGAACGAGCCTGCAAAGCCTATCGCTATGACAGGAGGGGGTCGATATGACCTCTTATCGCATGGATTTCTTTGGCCGATAGGCCATTCAATCATCGTTCGCTGAGGCTTATGGCGACCACAGGCTCCGGCCTAGTAAAGAGAGCTCGGTGAGAAGTCCCAACAAAGCCAATAGGTCTCCCCGAACAATCAAAAGGAATCAAGTTCGAGACAAGTCTGGCCGACAAGAGGTCTCCTCAGCACAAAGAAAAGAGGGCCCTCGGTATGTCTAGGGGATCTCGCTGAGATGTCTCAGCAATCACAAGAGGTCTCCCCAAAATGAAACAAAGCTCAGCAAGAGGCAAAGGGCTCGACAAATGGTCTCACCGACCAGTGGAGCCTCCCAAATGAAAAGCAATTTCGGCCAAAGGATAGGGGTCTCGGCGAAATGTTTTGCCGAGATGGAGATATCTCCCCGACTGAAGGATAAAGGGAAGGGGCCTTGATACGTTTGTCTTCGGCAAGAGTCCCGCCGATCATGAAAGACTTCGTCGAGAACATTGGATATCGGCGTAGGGTCATGCTGAAGTGTAGATGTCTCATCGACAGCAAAGGGAGCTCAGCGGATGATGTTGGTTTTGGTGAAAGATGGTGGGATCATCGTGATGTCTCAGCGACACACAATGTCTTCTCGATGCTGAAGGAACCTGAAGAGCAAAAGGAGGTCGGCAAGACGTCTTCCCAAAAGGAAGGATCTTCGATGTAGACCGTTGGAGTGATGTCTTAACGACAGGGAGTGGTCTCAGCGATGAAAAATGATATCGGCATGACTGATGAGGCCCGCTGTAAAGTCTCACCGATGAATGTTTCTCTTGCTGAAGTGAAACAAAGTAAGCCCTCACCAAAGCAAGGTGCCTTCAGCACAACCTCTTGTCGATAAAGTGATGTCCTACCGACATGGAACCAACCGAAGTCTCCCTGACCCAAGGAAGTCTCGCCGACTCTAGAGCATGGCAATAGGATAATGAGGCTTCGGTGAGAGGTCTCACGGGCACACAGATGTCTCATCGAGGAATGAAGAGCCTAACGATGGGTTGAAGTGAGCTTGGAGAATGAAAAGGAGGTCGGTGAGATGTCTCGCCGACCGAGCAGGTTCTGGCCGAAGTGAATAGGGGCTCGAAAGGGGTTGAAGGCATCACCGTAACATCCTGCCAACCTGAAGGGGTCTTACCGATACAAAGTGAACTCAGGGCGTCACTATGACTCTTGCCAATGATAATGAGTTACGACGATGACTGCAGAAAAGCATAATCACATCGGGGAGACACGATTAGGTGTCTCACCAACATGTGATTCTAGTGATGAGCTCATGACCGCCCGAGACAGCTTGCATGGCAACTTGACCAACAAAAAGAAAAATCAACAGAATGTAAATCAACGTGTGTATGTTCTGGACTCTGGAGCATTCAAGGCACTCAACAGGGGATTTCAGTAGGTAGACACAACGACCAAAAGTAAATGCACCCAGTGGCTTCAAAAGATCTAAGGGGCTTCTCCAGACAGTAACTCTCCACTGACACACACCAGATGGACACGCAAGCTTCAACATTAATTTCATCCAAAATATCTGAGGGTGGATCTTTTCTGAGCTCGAATATTTTTGTAAGCCCTAATGGGCCGATATCAGTCTGTATATAAGGCATTTTTTTCCTTTTTGGTAAACAGTTCTAATTACACACTCTGAAGAGTTAGTGATTTTTTAATCAATCCTTTCTCAATCAATGTAGGTTTTTCTATGACTCAACTGGAATCCTAAATACAACACAGAGTTTACCTTGGAAGTTGGTGTTCATGTTTGTATTGATTCTCATTTCTAAATCTTTCTTTTGAACAATGCAAGTCTTTAACTGTGTTTCATAATTATGTATTCATATCTTAGAGCTATGAAATTAATCTTTCCTTCTTGAGATGTGTATGTGGGCCAAACCTGTTAGGACTAAAGCATTAAGTCTGAAAGAAGTTGCTTTGAGAATAGCAATTAGGCCTTCAAGTGTATGTTCTTCCTGTGTTCATTTCATGATTTCTCACCAGTTCGGTGTATAACCCTAGTGTAGTCTTTTAATTTATGTATCTCTTCCCTCTTTCCTCTCAAAGAAACAATAGTTTAGGTGATACACAAAGGAAGTCGGCCGTCTCCGGAGGTTCATTTTAGCTATAGGTGACCCACAGCCTTGAGATGATCCCATGTTGCTCTAGAATGCTCAATTTTTTGTAAACTTTGCACATGGTGCGATTCTAGGTGACAACAGTTTCTGGCACGCCCGGTGGGACCATGAACTACTTCTTAGTTCATGTTTGGACAATTTATTGCTGTTGTTTGGTGTGTATAGCAGTATTTTCTGCCTTTGGAGGCAAGTTTTTTTTAACATACCTAGCGACTCCAAGTCTGAAGTATCTAGTTTCAGCAGTCTAAGTGTTGGTTTCATGATAGTATGTCTTACCATTCACCATTTCATGAAGGTATGGTGTCTGCATCTTTTTATCAGTCATATCCTATTGAAGATACTGCTAGTTTTACTTAAAATAGCTATATAACAATGGGTTACCAGCAAGCTCAATTGGCCTACCCACCCACCCCTGCAAAAGTTCAACAGCGGCATGCTTATGATTATCAACGACCCCAGGAAGATTATTTTATCTCCAATCAAAAAATTTATTCTTCATATGAGCCTCAAAATTTAGATGAAATGAATTTGGAGAATATGTCCTTATATTTTCAAAAGCAGTTTGAAGAGATTGAAAAAAAGCAAGAGGTCTATAGGCAGCAGGAGGAGCTTGCTTATGAAGCTTATACTCATCAGTAGGAAGTTGAGACACAAAGAGGATCCCATTTAGTACAAGAATTTGAACAAAGTCAATCTAACTTTCCTGAGGGACAGTTTTCTCAAGTGCCCCAATCAGCTACTACCTTTTCAAATCCTTTCTTTAAGGAAGTAGAAGAAGAGCAACTTATTGATCAAGATGAGTTAATCCTTTTGGAAAAGATTAAGAATGCAAATCCTTTGCATTCAGCCATAAGGTGTTATCAACTACAGCAGCAAAGGATTGGGAAGCAAGAAGAAACTTGTTCCAAAGAATCCTCGACTATTCCAACCAATCAACAAGATTGACAAAGTAAGTCATCTAATTCTTCAATTAAGCTCCCTAAGTTTGAAATTCCAAATTATAGGAGTTATCATCTAGTGCAAATGCCTGCAGTTGAGGAAACTCAATCCATTATCCCTCAAGAGCAGTCTTTTCAATTGCAAAGTCAACCTAGTGATAAGATAAAACAAGTTTTTGAGGTAGATAAAACTCTTTTGGGTATTGATACATTTGAGCATGAAGTTCAAAATGAAAAATCAGGGTTGTTAAAACCGATTGATGAGCAAGGCCAGTTAGGAAAACAAAGTTCTAAACAAGAGATGACAGCTGAACATGGAGTTATGTCATATTCATCTAATGAGCTTCCTAGTTTTGTTGAACAGAGTGATGAAACCCTGTTTATTTTGTTTTTTGAGCCTCCTGGTTTTGATAATGAGGTTGAAAAAAGCATGTCTAAACAACCATCAGTGATAGGGTTTCAACAACAAAAAGGTGATAACACCAATGACGAGGTGTTCTTCCATCAAGTTGAGCATGATCAACAAAAGTGTGTCTTGAAAGATCATACAAATGCAACAGAGCAGAAATTTTTCTTCCCTCAAGAGTGTTGTCCTGAGGAAAACAATAGTCCTCTTATCATTAAGGGGACTAGTAGTGTGCAAAATGATGAGGATTTGTTCTGGGATGATCTGGAGATTTTCATTTCAAGCTTGGATCATAAACAGTCTTTTAGTGAGGCCCATCAGGTAGATATCAGTATATCAAATGAAAAAGAGTATGTACCTCAAGCCCTTACTGATTTACTTGATGAGCTTCCTGATTTTGTGGAGGGAACTATAGGCAAAGTTATGATACAATCCCTTATGCCAAATGTTGATCAACATACTAAGGAATATGATGGTGGTGTGTTGATCAATATACAGACAATCCAAGACAACCATGACTTGACGACAATTGACCAGTTTGATAGGGTGGATGAAGCAGACATTTCATTGACCTCTGAGCCAATTCATTCAAAGGAGATTACCATTGTGCAAGATAAGGAAGAAGCAGATCTTCATAAGCGAATCAACATTAAGAGCAAGGAGCTTATCCTTTCCAGAGGATGCCCGATTAAAGATTTGATTAACAGACTGCTAGGAGGAGCAAAGTGTGCCATTGTTCCAGAAAAGGTTGATGCAATTACGACATTGGAGGAGTAGAATCTATTCACTTATCCCTTTGCAGACACTAGTTTTTACTATCAATTTGAAATGATAAGTGGATTTATCCTTGTCTTTCCAAGTGTTCTACAATTAGTACGAGCAAGTCATCAACTTGTGAGCCATTGTATATTGAGGAGAAATAGCAGCTACTTCAGTCATCCTGTAAATGGTTTTGTTTAACTAGTTTCTTACTAGTTAGTGTAGGGTAGGTTTAGTTGTATTTTTTCAAATTCCCTAAGTGCTATTTTAGCACAGTTAAATAGTTTCCCTTTTGTAGTTTTTCTTGTTTTCAATAAGTTTCCAGGTGATCTGTGTCCCAAGTCACAATGCGCAAAGTTGTTCCAAGTCTATTCCAGAATTGTCCTGTGGATCTCAAGGAGTTGAGGCCATGTACAAGACTGATATTTTGTTTATTTTCTGAGCCTTCTAACAACTCCATGCCCAATGGATAAGTCAAACTACCGGTCTTCATGTTTAGCAGGCAAACATCCAGCAAAGGTCGCCAGAAATGTTACCTAATTTTCACCCTCGGGCTCAATCAAGCAAGGCATCTATGTTGCAGGTGTTCATAGGGGCCAAATGGGATATTTCCATTGAGGGTTAGTTCAGGCATCTGATGACATTTTGCAGGGGAGCTCAATTGAAAAGCATGCCTTAATCAATTTGACATAATTTTCCTTTAAGGAGAAAGTCGACAAGACCCTCCTACTGTCTAGTCGACTGACTGTTTCGATTCATTCCATCTTGAGCAGGTTGCTAAGATCTGGCTTCTGTCATGTCGAATGAGCCTGCAGAGCCTATCACTATGACAGGAGGGGGTCGCTATGACCTCTTAGCACGTGGATTTCTTTGGCCGATAGGCCATTCAATCGTCGTTCGTCGAGGCTTATGGCAACCACGGGCTTCAGCCTAGCAAAGAGAGCTCGGTGAGAAGTCCCAGCAAAGCCAATAGGTCTCCCTGAACAATCAAAAGGAATCAAGTTCGAGACAAGTCTGGCCGACAAGAGGTCTCCTCGGCACAAAGAAAAGAGGGCCTCAGTATGTCTAGGGGATCTCGCTGAGATGTCTCGGCAATCACAAGAGGTCTCCCCGAAACGAAACAAAGCTCGACAAGAGGCAAAGGGCTCTACAAATGGTCTCATCGACCAATGGAGCCTCCCAAATGAAAAGCAGTTTCAGCCAAAGGATAGGGGTCTCGGCGAAATGTTTTGCTGAGATGGAGATATCTCCCTGACTGAAGGATAAAGGGAAGGGGCCTTGATATGTTTGTCTTCGGAAAGAGTCTCACCGATCATGAAAGACTTCACCGAGAGCATTGGATATCGGCGTAGGGTCATGCCGAAGTGTAGATGTCTCACCGACAGCAAAGGGAGCTCGGTGGATGATGTTCGTTTCAATGAAATATGGTGGGATCGCCGTGATGTCTAGTGACACACGATGTCTTGCCGATGCTGAAGGAACCTAAAGAGAAAAAGGAGGTCAGTAAGACATCTTCCCAAAAGGAAGGATCTTCGATGTAGCGCCCGACCGTCGGAGTGATGTCTTACCGACAGGGAGTGGTCTCAGCGACGAAAAATGATATCGGCATGACTGATGAGGCCCGCTGTAAAGTCTTTCCGATGAATGTTTCTCTTGCTGAACTGAAATGAAGTAAGCCCTCGCCAAAGCAAGGTGCCTTCGGCACAACTTCTTGCCGATAAAGTGATGTCCTATCGACAGGGAACCAACCGAAGTCTCCCTGACCTGAGGAAGTCTCGCCAACTCTGGAGCATGGTGATAGGATAATGAGGCTTCAATGAGAGGTCTCACGGGCACACAGATGTCTCGCCAAGGAATGAAGAGCCTGACGATGGGTTGAAGTGAGATCAAAGAATGAAAAGGAGGTCGGTGAGATGTCTCACCGACCGAGCAGGTTCTGGCCGAAGTGAATAGGGGCTCAAAAGGGGTTGAAGGCATCATCATAACATCCTGCTGACCCGAAGGGGTCTTACTGATACAAAGTGAACTCAAGGCATCGCTATGACTCTTTCCAATGATAGTGAGTTACGTCGATGACTATAGAAAAGCATAATCGCATCGGGGAGACACGATTAGGTGTCTCACCGACATGCGATTCCAGTGATGAGCTTGTGACCGCCCAAGATAGCTTGCATGGCAACTTGACCAACAAAAAGAAAAATAAACAGAATGTGAATCAACATGTGTCTATTCTGGACTCTAGAGCATTCAAGGTGCTCAACAGGGGATTTCAGTAGGTAGACACAACGACCAGAAGTAAATGCACCCGGTGGCTTCAAAAGATCTAAGGGGCTTCTCAAGATAGTAACTCTCCACCGACACACACCAGATGGACACGCAGGCTTCAACATTAATTTCATCCAAAATATCTGATGGTGGATCTTTTCTCAGCTCAGATATTTTTGTAAGCCCTAATGGGCCGATATCAGTCTGTATATAAGGCATTTTTTGCCTTTTTGGTAAACAGTTCTGATTACACACTCTGAAGAGTTGGTATTTTTTAATCAATCCTTTCTCAATCAATGTATGTTTTTTTATAACTCAACTAGAATCCTGAATACAACACAAAGTTTACCTTGGAATTTGGTGTTCATGTTTGTATTGATTCTCATTTATGTATCTTTCTTTTGAACAATGCAAGTCTTTCACTGTGTTTCATAATTCTATATTCATATCTTAGAGCTGTGAAATTAATCTTTCCTTCCTGAGATGTGTATGTGGGCCAAACCTGTTAGGACTAAAGCATTAAGTCTGAAATAAGTTGCTCTGAGAATAGCAATTAGGCCTTCAAGTGTATGTTCTTCATGTGTTCATTTCATTATTTCTCACTAGTTCGGTGTATCACCCTAGTGTAGTCCTTTAATTTATGTATCTCTTCCCTCTTTCCTCTCAAAGAAACAATAGTTTAGGTGATACCCAAAGGAAGTTGGCCTTCTCCAGAGGTTCATTTCAGCTTTAGGTGACCCACAGCCTCGAGATGATCCCATGTTGCTCTAGAATGCTCAGTTTTTTGTAAACTTTGCACAGGGTGCAATTCTAGGTGACAACAGGTATAATTGGCATGTGAATTAAAACCTTCTTTGGAACTGTAGGATCTTGTACATCTATACGATATCTCTTCTCTTTGCATACAAGGCATTCTACCTTGTTCTGATATTCATCTCTGTATAAAATGCAATCATTTTTACATGAATGAATTTTCTTATATTCAATCCCAAACTCAACCAAAAATAGACGTGCCTCTCTACAAGTTGATGGCAACACATTCTCTTCAGGGAATATTTTAGTTTTTAGTGCCCTGTAAGATTGCTAGAGATTAAATCAATTGAATGTTTAACTTATGATGAACATGTTTTATATGTCAATCTATACTAGGATTGTTCATATACAATATATGGTTTTAAAATCCCCTTAAAGAAATATAAATGAAGTCGATGAATGTTTACAAATTGTGTACACCAATTGACAATGCAAAGTAATAAATAGATTTCAACTCACTTTAGTAGGTTAGTGAATCCTTTGTCTAACCAACCAAATAGTGACTTGATTTCTAATAATATTAATGTGCATGCCAATTATGAGGTTCTACTTGCACCCGATTTGAACATGGGTGTCTTCGTTGCTTGCTTGATGGAGTCTTTCAGGTTTTTATCATCAACATTACGGTGTTGCTAATTACCCCTGCTATCGTCGTTATTTTTAGCCATATGATCATTATTATCATCATTATTTCCATCCCTAAATAAACCTGTAAGCATTTCATTCAATCCTTCTTCATGCACTGCATTTTCACTATCATAATCATCATCATTAAGGCTAGGTGGCATCTCATCAAATCTTCAAATTTCTCAAGTGGTAGTAATCTCTTCAAACTTTGTCTTTTCGCCCCAGTATTGTTTAAAAGATGGTTTGGATCATCTCATCCAAATCTTAATAACCCAGTTGGATCACGGGTATTAGTATGTGTTTCATCAACATCTTCTACCTATCAACAAATGCAAGCATTATTTAATATTTTCCAATAATTGGATAAATCATAAATGTATCAATTTCAAAGAAATATAATCAAATATGGCTCAAAAAATATAAATATAAATTGTATGAACATATATACATCAATTGAACAATGGAACATTATTTTATAGACTACCTTTTTTATACAATAATTTAAATAAAACACAATTTTGACAACATATTTTATAAAAAATCAATCCACACTCATTTATTATTATTTGGTTTTTTTTCCCTTGATAGCATCCTTAGGGAGACCTTGTTCTTCCCTTTTCTTTCACGCAGGAGTGCGTTTTAAGGAGGGGTGATCAATCAATAACTCATCCCCAATGGTAAGGTCCTTAATAGCCTCAACCATTATCAATCTATCAACCTCTCTTTCTATAGCTCCATCTTTATCATTTATAACCTCAACAAATTGACAATTTAGTCTTACATTAGGGTCCCTTCCCTTACTACTATTTATAAATCCTGCAATATTTTTGTGTGTGTATGCACGCCCATCTATATACATAAGATGACCTCTATTAATTTCTTTTCCACCTTCCAATTGGAGACGATGTGTATACATATTCGAATTTAGACTATATGCTAACATGTTGGCTTATATTCTGCTAGCCTTCTCCATTCACCACTGTAATATGATGGACCATAATATGGCATTAATCTCCTAGTGGTTTTTTCTGAATTGTTTCTACGTTTAGTTCCCACATGTACATTTTGGACAATAAAGAGGCCTAGTTTTCTCCATGAATATTGGAGGGTCGTATCATATAGTTGTATCCCCAAAATTGAAACACCTCATACACTCTAGGTAGTTTTTGATCACTAGGCCACGTGCAATATAGTCAACAATCAAATCTCTCTTTGTAAATTGATCTCAAACACAGCAAAAATTCATCATCTCCATCACATTCATTCTCATAGGGTATGTAGTCCACCGTCCCCCTGTCTTTAAGAAAATTATGCATCTTTAAACTAGTTCTTGTTCTGTGACATGTTTTCATCCATTCCTCATCTTTTGAGCTGGTATATTGGCACATATTTTTGTTAGATGTATCATTTGATAAATGAGCATTGTCCTCCAGGCTAGAAGTCGATAATCTAGGAAACTTTAAACCAAGAACTTTATTCAGCAAGTATCCATTGAGAAAAAAATTATTTATTTAAATAATATAAAACAATGTTTAAACGAAGTATACATGTTATTTATATCAAATTGGAAAATTCCTTACCATACTTCCTATTTTATTTGAATTGATTGTAGGAGGCATACTACCGACTGAAATCTCATCATATATGTAATGTCTTTGTACAATTTCTCATTTGAATTGTTTCTTTCCACGACATACAAAACATCCACAAACAACAATTTTCTCAAAGTATTCATCCCATGTACTATAGTCCTAACCAACCTCTTGTTCAGTGCAATCATTTTTTGTGTGTGGAAGATCCATTGTCATATCCTCTTCAACCCACTATCGTCTATGTGATTTAATAGTTTTAGGTCCACGTCCATGTACATATCTTCTTCTTTTGCTAGTTGAATGCTTAGGCTCTACATTTGCTCCAATATCCATCTAAAATAATCAACAACATGCATTAATTTATGTCAAGATTGGATAATACATTATAAATTTCAATAATACTGTGAAAAAATATGGACGTATCACAAAATGCCATCAAATCATTTTTTCCTAAGTTAAGTCAAAATTTGAGTATTTGATGTCCTGCTTCATCTGTTCTATCCTCATTTGATATGACATGATTTGTTGACATGGCCTCGTCTTGACCCTATAATACACAACATAGTAAATAATATTTACTACACCAATTATATCATTTCAATGAATATGCTATCCAACACAAAACCTCACTTTAGACATATATTTCACACTTTAGATGACTCATCTAGTTGTATAGGGGTCATTTTTGAGTTCACAAATTTAACCTCTATTAGTTTTGCACCCAGAAAATTGACATGGGATAAGGAATAGATAAAATAGGGAACCATGATTGCTCCCTTGGAACATATGAAGATGAAGTCAATTTAGGATCAATTTATTTATCAACTTCTAAGGAAAATACATCATTTTTCACTGTAAGGCGCTAAATTAGGTGAACTTTGTGTTGCCTTTTGCATCCCAAATAGATTACATTTTTTGTTGAAAGGCAGCACTAAATTAGGCGCACTTTGCGATGTCGACTATAGCGCTGACTATCGAATCAAGAACAAAAATTTAAAACTTCCCACGTTAAGATGGAAGAGATGATAGGAGTGAAAAACCCGTGTGAAGGAAGAGAGGAGAAAAAAGGGAAAAATGATGTGAAGGAGGGCTACAAGCAAGTAGATTAAAATTTTGATTTAGTTTGCAACACCATAGGTAAGGTTACAATTTGTTTTTTTCAATCCCACAAATATTTTTGTTTGGATTAGATGGAGAGGATTGTGAAGAAAGGGTTGTGAATATTGTTTTGTTTACATGTGAATTGTTCAAGTCTCATGTGGTTGCAAAGGAGGAGGGTAAAATTGTAGAAATTGCATTATTTCCTTTACATCCGAGAGCAATGAATGCATTTTTGAAACCCCAATGCCCCGATTCACTTATCATTCCCATCCCAAGCTTTCAATTTCTGGTTCGATTTCTCAGACCTTCCTTCCATAAAAAAGTAGTCAAGTGCTTTCAAGATAAATCATTAAATTGCATCCACCCTATTGCAGCCAAGTCCCGTGGGAACAAAGGTTGGTCAAGACAATATGAGGAAATAGAGCTTTTAAGATGACAGTTGAATAATAGATCATTTCCTCAAATTTGTGAGACCTTCAAGCTTAAATTAGCTATTACTAATTTTCACTTATTCTTTTACAGAACAATGAGCTCGTGGTTTTGAATTGATTGTGCACGCACATTCATTTTCTTTCTAATCAATGGATGTGACTTGAGCATGGGACGTATCTATTTTAATTCTCAATAAAACCACACTTCACTTCATTTTTATCCCCCAAAGATTACCATTCTATAGAGGTGTACAAGCATTGAATTTTTACAATACATTTGTTTCATTTTACATATATTTATATCCTTTCAAATATGTTTATATTCTATACAGGTGCACAATCAATTGATTCATAGGCATTTAAATCCAAAAAGAGATTTATTCAAGTTAAAACTTTCATACGTAACAGTGTATACTTCGTTTGCCTCCAAAGACTAGATGAAAATAATTTTCCCTAGGTCACCTCAAAATGTCAAGCGATAGAGGGAAGAAAACAAAGGGAGCAGAATCTAGCCACAATGAGGTAATTCATTGTCAATTTATATATTTGTAAATGTTTCCCTTATTTCTTTCATTTTTAGTTTTTAGTTTTTTATTTTTAAATTTAAAAGAAGAAATGTATTTTATATATATATATAGGGACATGTGACTGACAGAGATAAAGAGGCATTGGCTTCCATATTGGGGGTAGAGGTATTGAACAATTTGGATGATGTGCACTAGATAATGCTTTCTAGATACATAGAAAACCAATCTAGTGAATCCCCTCAAACATTGCAACCAAATCAACCGTGTCAAAGGGAATCAATTGATTCCCCAAGTAGTCCTAGATTGAGCAAAATATCCAAGAGGAAATTAGTAAAAGTGAAATATAGGAGTGCAGAACATGGAGCAGAGGCTTCCACTTTCCCACCCACTGCTGGGACACATACTTCTTCCACCACACCATCTTTTCGATCTTGCATTGGTAGCTACAATACCAAGATAGAATACGATATGGTTTCAAGGGAAGTTTGAATGACATATGCTGGAAAAGGGTTTGTGAATAGGTTGAAGGAATCATGCCTTCAACAGTTCAAAGACCATCTACATTTTCCATTCTCAAAGATACTCATACACCTGCAAAAAAACAATTATCAATGACATGGAGACTAAATTTGGCACAGGTTGGTCTATGAAGAAGGTAAATCTACAAATGTCTCAAAATTGCAAGATATTTTGATGCAACCAAACAAAGAAGATAAAAAAATACCTCCTGATCTATGGCTCAAAAAATTCCAATTGATGTAAGTGTCAAAGTATGGAAAGAGCTTGTAAAAGCATATGAGAAGTTTGAAGCATGGAGAAAGTCCGATGAGGAGAGTATGCAGGTATTTGAATTTTCTCATAAGATTATATCAAATTTATTAAACGATCTTTAAATTTTATTTGTGCATAGTTAGATTGAATTAGTACATATTTTAGGACAAGGCCTCCAAGGCTAGGCTTCAAAAACTTCGTTGCATGCATCACACTGGCCAAAAAGGTTTATAGGCCTTGATCTATATATTTGTAAGTATATTTAATATGTTAAATGATATTCTTTTAATTCCCTAGGAAAAAGTAAATTATTGCATATTAATTAGTTTAACTATTCCATGTGCCATGTTTTGACAGGAGGAGAAATATGGCTAGCATCCAAAGAAATTTGAAAAGGAAAAGTTACAAAGCAAAAAGTGGGCCAATTTTTTAATCTAGATGGAGAACAAGGTATCAATAATTGACTTTCAATAACATAGCTGGATATTGTTGTGTTAATATGTCAATTTGCATTTCTTGTGTTAAGTTGTTTATTGATGCGTAGGATTATTTTTAAAGTGCTTCTTTGTTGGCCCTAGATCCCACTCAATTGACCCATTATTTCATGTTGAGGAAAAAAATATTGTTTGCCTTAAAGGGTAGTGGGTGACATTCATGCCTAAGTATTTTCATCGCATCTTTTAATTAATGACCATTGTCTTTTAATATCTCTTAAGTGTCCTCATTTAAGTTATGAGTTGTATCATTTGAGTAACTTAGTCCCATGTCAATATTTGGTTTATCTTCTTTTCTCTCAAACATGGTATCTCAAGGAGTGCTTCCTTGGTATCTCAAGGAGTGCTTCCTTGGTATCTCAAGGAGTGCTTCCTTGAATTCATGTTGCCATTCTACTAAGTCATCCATGCATCTTTGTCATCCTTCCTCATGATGTTGCCATTCTTTTAACATGTGAGAATGTTTTGATCCATCTTGGTAGGAATCCTATAGATCTAACACATCCTTGTAGTCTACACCACTTGGCATAGCTAACCAGCCACTTAATTTGTCCATATAATTTTAAAAAAGGTAGTAAATTCCTATCTTCCATGTTAAAAATCTCCATAAATAAAGAAATTAGCAGTAAAAAACTTGCAACCTGATCTGATCAACATAGAGAAGCATGTAATAAAAGACTTCTTAACATTCAAAAGATAAATAGAATTTCCTTAACACCAAGTAGATCTATCCAAAAAATCTAACTAAAAACAAAAACGTGCTCCCGCATAGAATGGCCTAATGGTTGGTTGTCATAGAAGTCAAACTACCAAAGTAACAACATTGATCAAGTTACAATATATGCATCATTTGCATAAATAACTAAACCATTTATGTGCATGAATAAATAGTAGAAGGATGTAGATGAACTCAATTCATTTGAATTTATGCCTCTTGGCAGGAATTCCTCTTGAATCTCTAATATCAGGTGCCTGAGACTTCCCTGTAGCTTTTACCTTTTGTCGTCACCTTTCCTCTTTACTGTCAAACTCGTCCTCATCTAACTCCACAAGAGATTCATCTTCTAAACCCTCCTCATATGATTTTGATTCCTCTTCTACATCAGAGGGTTCATATCCTTGATGTGACTCTTCTAAATTATCATAATCAAAATCACTAGCTTCCATATTCAAAAATTCCCAACCACCATCTTCAATAAATTTGTCTAGATCATCAATAATAGTCTTTAAAATTGGCCACCAGTTCAAGTTCATTATGCTTTTATAATACTTTATATCCATGGAGTTCGGCCATTCCTCGATTCCATCAAACAAAGATTGAGGAATGGCGTCAATGTGGAGTTCATCTCGCTTGAAGTCTTTGAAAACAATAGCCATATCAAATTCCTTTTGCCGAAGTCCTACTCTCTCAAGGTTAACAATCTCAATCTCACTAATAGTTATTACTAAGAAAGGTAATTCCACCAACTCTACCAAAAATTTTACCATAGGAACAATAAAAGTAGAGGCTTTGAAAGGAACTCCATGAAAACAACGCTCTCTAAATGGTACATCAAACTCTAGTTCAAAATATTTTAAATGAGGTTGCTCCCATAGCTCTCTTACTAGCTTGACAAATCCTTGAAACTTTGCATTGATATTATTTTTCATGTCCCTCTCTTGATGGTCTTCCTCAATTTCATCAAGATCATACATTGACCTTCTTTCCCCTCCTAAATTTTGGACTACATCCATTACCTCCACATAAAACTAGACATCCTTGGTCTTCGTGGTTCCCACGCCATGATATGGTTATGCAAATGAAAATGAAGCAAAGTAATCATCTCCTTCTCTATTGGCTGGAAGAATGCATGCTTAATGTTTTGATGCATGATATCAGCTCTCTCTTTTGCTCTCATGGTTGAATACCGTAATACATTATGGTGGGCCTCCAAAGTTCCAATCATCTTTCTTCATCTTCCACCAAATGTTGGCCTGATCCACAAGTCTGTCAGCCTAATTGCCTTTGTTTTTAAAAGCTTAAGTTTCTCCTAAGTCACCAGTGTAGCTCTCTTTTCCTTTTCAGACTCTTTCATTGCTACAAATCATCTGTGGTATTTAATCATTTGTACCTCATCGTTGATGTGCTTTGAATCCTTAAATCTAAAGGAAATTTCCTTAACATAAATACTACTAGGGAATTTCAATGTTGGCATGTAGTTGGTATTAAAGCCGATACCTAGAACATTGAAAGTTATCCTTATATAAGAATTCGCTCCATCTTGTTGGATTGTAACACTCTTGATGGTGGCTACATGAAATGGAACCATGATGCCATAAATGGGTACCATAACTTCATCATTTTTCGTATCAACCTAAATCATGAGCTCTCTAGAAATGGGGATATCTTCCATATTTTTGTATGAAACCATCTCAGTGGATGGCTTGGAAGAGCCATGTCCATCTCTTGTACCAATGCCCCCTACAGCCAATCTTCTTGTAGTCTCCTCATTGTTTTGTAGAGGGTTGGAACTTAAGGTTATGTAATATAATTTACAGTTGATAGTTAAATTGTATTAAAATATATATATGATCTTTACTAACATTTATTAGAATTGTTGCATGTTTTACATCATTGGAATCACATATTAGCTGTAACTTTTTTGAAATTTTATTATGGTATGTGCACTTTGATATGATGTAATATGATTATGGTTTCGTCTCATATGTTTCAATATTAGATATATAACAGAAAAGTAAATTATTGCATGAAATAAATAATAACTTTTCATTTTAAATGATTTTTTTTGTAGAACACAGGTCTTCCAGAAGATCAAGATGATCCTCATCATGATATAGATCCAGAAAATATTTTTTATGCCGGTATAGACCACATGGAAGAGGATGATGATGACGCAGATACGGAAGACACCGAGGTCGATGACAATGATGAGGTAGTTGTTGGTAGTACTCAGCGACATTCATGATCATATAGACTGCGTCATGGATCATTGTTGATATATCATTATGATGATGATCACAATGGTGATGATGATGATGAGGCAATTGCTGCTAGTACCCAGTGACATTCATGATCATATAGACTACATCATGGATCATTGTTGATATATCGTTATGATGCCTCTTTTCATGGTTACTAACATATGTATCATTTTTACAGCCTATAGTACCATATTATTGAGTTGTATCATATTGACATTTATCATTTTCACTTATATCATTTGGACATGTATCATCTTGACTTGTATCAATTTGAGTTAAATAATTTTTGTACATGTATCATTTTGACTTATGTCGACTGTTGGACATGTATCATTTTCACATGTTATTGATCTACTGGCATATTTGACTTTCACTTGTTTTAGTTATATATGATGATGATCTTATCAATATTGACTTGTCAATTTATATATATTAAAAGTGGCCGATGATTTTTGGATGGATATTTATTACATATGATGATTTTAATTTACTGCTCAGGATGGATGTTGTCAAATTCAATTAAATTATAGATATTTGACTCACTTGTTTTAATTATAGATGATGATCATGTGTTATAATAATTATATTGTTATTTAATCATATGAGTTAAATAATTAAATTACTTACTCTATAATCAGAGTTATTTAAGAGGCATCATATATTTAATTAATTAAATTGAATTAAAATATATTAAAGTAATAAATGGAAGCAAAACAAGAAGCATTTTTAGAAGCAAAAAAGGAAGCAACAATGGAAGCCAAACTAGAAACAAACTAGAAGCAATATTGGAAGCAAAATTGGTAGCAACTAGAAGCAAACCTGGAAGCAAAATCGGAAACAAAATCGAGAGAAAAACAAGAAGTATTTTTTAGAATCAAAAAAGGAAGCAAAACAAGAAGCATTTTTAGAAGCAAAAAAGGAAGCAACAATGGATGCCAAACTAGAAGCAAACCAAAAACAATCTTGGAAGCAAAATTGGAAGAAAAACCGGAAGCAAACCTGGAAGAAAAACTGGAAGCAAAACTAGAAGCAAAACTGGAAGGAACGCAGGAAGCAAAACTAGAAGCAAATTTGGAAGAAAAATCAGAAGCAAACCTGGAAGCAAAATCGGAAGCAAAAATTGAAGAAAACTAGAAGGAAAAATAGAAGCAAACCTAGAAGCAAAATTGGAAGCAAAACTAGAACCAAAACTGGAACCAAAACCGGAAGCAAAATTGGAAGCAAAACTGGAAGCAAAACTAGAAGCAAAACCGAAAGCAATCCTAGAAGCCAAACTGGAAGCACAAGTGGAAGAAAACCTAGAAGAAAAATTGGTAAACAAAACTGGAAGCAAAATTGGAAGCAAAACTAGAAGATAAACTAGAAGCACAATTGGAAGCAAACATGGAGGGAAAACTGGAAGCAAAACTAGAAGCAAAACTGGAAGCAAAACTAGAAGCAACATTGGAAGCAAAACTGGAAGCAAAACTGGAAGCAAACTTAAAAGCAAAGTTGGAAGTAAAACTGGAAGCAAAACTAGGAGCAAAACTGGGAGCAAAACTAGAGGCAAAAATGAGAGCAGACATGGAAGCAAAATTGGAAGCCAAATTGGGTGCCAATTTAGGCACTATTTCTGATTTTAATTTTTTGTGCTATTCCCAACACTAAAGGAGACGCTATTGCTGGCACCAAATTCCTAGCACAAAATCTGGTGCAAAAGTAGGTGCTAAAGACGGCACAAAATTCAATGCAAAAATCAGTGATGAAACAAAGAAACCCTATTTCACCAATTTTTGTGTTGTCAAATGACTCCAACGATGGACTCAAATACACTAAAATTCGACGCAAAAGTCAGCACTAATTTCCTGTTGTGTTGTTGTGTAAGTTGCAATATTGAAAGAGCCATTGTGGTGTTGGTTTCATAGCAACCTATTGTAAAAATCGTCACCTTCGGCTTGGTTTTCATTTTGTACATAACTACATTTTTTTCCTTTCTGGTTATTGGTTGTTAAATGTGCCCATGTTTCGCAAACACATTTCTGCATATACATCTTAGCCATGCCATGCAAATATAAGCACTTGCAAAACAAAATCTATATCGATATATATGTTTGTGAAGTTAGATGCACCTTTTTAGTTATTATATAGTCTTCTATAGTGTGCAGAATCATGCTTTTTGGATGGGTCTCCAGTTCAAACAAATGAGAAAAAAAGAATATCATGAAACATATTTATACAAGATTCAAGCTACGTTCTTTGGTAATAAATATTGAAGACAAGTAGAGAAATTGTATAAGAGGTGTTAGAATGATTAATTTATTGTTCATATCTTTCACTCTCTACTTATCATTCCTTGTTATATGTTTATATATTTGGTGTTATACCCATTTTGGAGACTTCAAAGAGATTATGGGTCTATATGGATAGAGAAATTACAGTTAAATCTTCTTTCTTTCTTCAAAAAGATGGTCAGGGTTAGTAATTTTTTTTCCCTTCACTTATTGTTTGTAGTTATCTTTGTGCATCTTTGGTGTTATACCCATTAACATAGGAGAAATTGCAGATTAACATAGGAGTAATTGCATATATATATATATATATATATATATATATATATGCAGAGGACTAGTATGAAAGCATAAACATATTGAAGATAAAATTAGTTTAGTGGTTGTTTAATGTTATTCTAATAGCTCTTTTACAATTTCTCTATTTGTCTAAAATATTTAGTGTCAAGTAATGTAGCTTGAATTTTCAATTAAGTATGTGGTGTTATACCCATTTTGCACAGGTTATTGCTACCCATTGGCTTTACGAGTTCTATTTAGTGTGGGTTTACTACAAAAGAACGTAACTCAAATTTTCAATTGACAAGCCAATTGTTACATGGACTACTTGTCTTGTATCAATATGTTTAATGTGGGTTTTCTATCGTCTGTCATTTACCTGTGATTCTTAAGTGTTTTTCTAATAGTTCTTTTACAATTTCTCTATTTTGTCTATAATTTTGCACAGGTTATTGCTACCCATTAGCTTTATGAGTTCTATTTAATGTGGGTTTACTACCAAAGAACGTAGCTCAAATTTTCAATTGACAAGCCAACTGATACATAGATTGCTTGTCTTGTATCAATATGTTTAATGTGGGTTTTCAATCGCCTATCATTTGCCTGTGATTCTTAAGTGTTTTTCTAATTGTTCTTTTATAATTTCTCTATTTTGTCTATAATATTCAATGCCAAATAATGTATCTTGAATTTTGAATTGACAAGCCAACTGTTACATTGATTTCTTGTGTTGTATCAATATCCACTTCCCCATAATAGACTATTCATTATTGCAGTTCACCTCTTTTGTTCTCCATGTTCTTAAGATCTATTTAATGTAGGTTTCCTATCATCTGTCTTTTTCCTATGATTATTAAGTGTCTTTCTAATTGTATAAGAGGTATTAGAATAAAAATTATTTGCTACTAAATATTATAGAAAAAAAGCACACTAAATAGAGCTTTAAAATATGGAGTTTATAAGAGGCAAACTATGACAATGAACATTTTGTTATGGGGAACTAAAAAAAGTATATATCATGAAGAAAAATTTGTTATCGGGAACTTCAAACAGATGAGGAAAAAATAATATCAAGAAACATATTGATAGAAGACATATAACATGTTCCATCCAAACAAAATAACCACGGAAATTAACAGTTTGTTATAAGGAGCTTCAAATAGATGAGGAAAAAAGAATATCATGAAACATATTGGTACAAGACAAGCAGTCTATGTAACAACTACAAGAGGTATTAGAATAACACTTTAGAATCACACATAAATGACAGATGAATGGAAACCTTTGGCCTGCTTTCTATTTTTTTGGTTTGTGTATGTTTTTCTACCTCTCTTAAAGTTCTATTTAATGTGGGTTTTTGATCATATGTCATTTACCTGTGATTCTTAAGTGTTTTTCTAACAACTCTTTTACAATTTCTCAAATGACAAATGATCTAAAATGCATTTTAAATACAACTTTAACATATATGGAGAATAGAAGGTGAAAACTACAGTTATGAACAGTTTGTTATATAAAGATTTTTCTGTACAAAATGCATATAGCACCAAAGATGAATAGAGATAACAAGGAACAATAACTAGAGGCCAAAAAACATGCATAGGCCAAAAAAATAGAAACCAGTCGAAAGGTATAGGTCAATGTTATGTTTGATGAAGAATACAAGAGCTAAAATATGAAAATGAATAGCTTGTTATAGACAACTTCAAACAAATGAGAAAAAGAGAATATCATGAAACATATTGATACATGACAAGCAATCTATGCAACAGTTGGCATTTATCTATCGGCTATTTGTTTAAAATTTCCACCGGGATTTCCACCAACCCAGCCATGAATAGAATCTCTCAGCGCCTATAGATAATTTTTTCCATAAGCTAAAAAGATAATTGTAGAAACATGGACAAATGTCATGTGTACAATAGACTATGTTTATTGTAGTCAAGTGCATGTAAGAATTCGTGCATGCATGTATATATATAGCAACAAATATATGGAGCCTATCTAGCCATGCAAGAAGAAAAGGGTTGAATGTATAACTCAGTAAAATATAAATTTATAAAACAAACCTTGTTTATGCTTACAACTATGGTCATCTTTCAGGTACCAATTGTCCCACAGATGGGATTCATTTCTCCTTGTCCATCTATGCCTGCATTGAGCCCAACATGATAGTACTACAAAGCAACATTTTATTTGAATATATCAAAATATATGTCTCTGGTTAGATGTGTATGGAACAGAAAAAATACATTGCAAAAAAGCTTACAACAATAACAAGAGGCCAAACATTGTAGATTGCGGAGCACAACGGTTGTAAAACCCTATAATCTGGTATCTAATGAAGGTGGATGGTAGGATTTTTCAATAGTCTGATATCAAAGCAACGCCACAGTGCCTCATTTCACAATGCAACCAAAACAATATACATCCTCATACTACAACATCGAATATTGCATTTAGTCCCTCCCATTCCATCGTACAACAATGCTAGGATGCATCAACCCTCACGTGATCAAATACTTACCATTTTTTTATGTTGATCAAGGAAATCAACTCCACCGCCACCAACCCACGTGGTCAACAAACTCCATCGTCATTGTAAACAGTTCCGGGCAACCCGTCGCAAATTGCATGGAGTCTTATCATATATTAGACAAAAAATTCAATGTAGACAAGACTATATATTTCTGAATGCAATATATAGGAAGAGTGAAACAGTGAAATGCTCAAAGGAGAATTTTGTAGATCAACATTTTCCAACTATTTGAATCAAATAAACCTAATTGAAAAGTTAGAAAGAACACACAATAATATGTGCAAGAAAATCATGAAGGAAAAATGACAAAACTCAGGGTATATAGGCACAAAAAATGGAAAATAGAACATAGTTGCAAAATTTTAAACTTATTAGTCAAATGCAACACATTGAAAATGTTTCTATAGTATGTGCATATATAGTTTAATATACTGGAATGTTCAAAACATGTTACTGACTTATAGAAATTTTAGCCTCTACTTATTGTTGGTTGGTATCTCTATGAATCTTTGACACTTAATGTTGTTTGTATGTGCATATGTATCAATTTGTAACAGCTACAACTGTATGTTTAGAGTACTGCATGTTAAAATCGGCTTAAAGAGAATTGTAGGTATCCTAATTAAGAATTGACATCATGGAATTTAAAGACACTTGGACAAACATGGATAGGAGGAATTTACAGAAGAGTGTATTCTTCTGAATGTCATATACAAAAGTATGAAACAATAAAATGTTGAAATTCAAAGAAGTGGGAAGATTAATATTTATGGGTGCATATTTGCATAGTGAATTTAAAAAAAATTGTATTGCTGAAGGTACAAAAGATAGTAAATAGGAAGAAAATTATCTTTAATGTGCAAGGTTGAAGAGGATGGAAAGCATTGAATAAACAGGGGAAATTTAATGTGGCAATAATACTTAGAGTATATAGGCACAGAAAATGGAAAACAGAGCATAAGTGCATAATTTAAAAATAATCAGTCAAATACAACACAATATTCTTGAAAAAAAATTTGGAATAGTTGAATATATATTTTAATACACTAGAATGATCAAAACATGCCACTGACTTGTACAAGTTTTACCCTCTGCTTATTGTTCCTTGGCATCTCTATGCATCTTTGGCATTATACCCATTTTGCATAGGTTATTACTTGGTGTGTTTCTGTAAAATTTAGCTTAAAATCCTTCAAAAGAGGATGGTATACAGTGTGGAGCCAATGTGAGAATAAATCTTTTGGAACCTTTTTCATAATATGGAACACAAGGTGAGGACAGAAGCATTTGGCAAGGGCTAGAGCTGTTCCAACCACGCCTCTTCATTGCGACATCGAGTAGTGTATTTGTTGTTGCTTAGTTTGGAGTATCTCTCAAATGAGAATGTTGGATCAATGTAGAGTCTTTCAATTGATTTAACATGAGAGATAGTTGTAAAATTTAACCCATGCCTTTCTTTGTTGCCTATGTTTATCGTTGCTCTGTCTAATGTTAAGCCTTGTGCTTTATGTATTGTAATTACCCATGCCATTGTGAGTGGAATTTGTGTTTGAATACCTTTGGTTATAGCTAGGATGGGGATGTCTCTTGGGTTTTTTGGGTCCCATGGTGCGCCAATGTAATTTTGGAAGTGAACAACAACATAGTCAGGAGGATCTAGCGGTTTGCAACGTGCATTGTACACAATAGCTGTAACAAGACCAAGGGATCCATTCACTAGGCCTGCTTGAATCCACAAATTTGTTGTAAGCATCACCTATTCACCAACACAAAGTAGCAGTTATGGGAGAAGCTGGTCACCATCTCCATATTTAGATGTCTTTTGTTGTGCTACTCGAGTAGTGCTAATGGCTATGGGCAGGTTTAATTATTTGATCATTTTTTATTGTGGAATGCGACTAAGTTGTTTATGGAAAAAAAATGTGTTGTAACATCAAATTGTTCTCTTTATGTGGGCAAGAGAATTTTATTTGTTTGTTTCATAAGCTCTTCTTATTCATCATGGAGAGTCTCACCATTTCTTATATGGAGAAGGATTGTCTAAAACTTTTGTTGGGCAGGACTATCTCCTTGTTGGAAGAAAGTAGTGTCCAATGTTACAGAGATTGTGAAAGTATGCCATAAAGCTATAGCCGATGAGCATGAGGCATAAATAGGAGTATTCATGACTGGTGGCAACTAGGCAAGATCACCAACAAGGATGATAGAAACACCACCGAATGGTTTCCTTTGGTTATCAGGGAATGCTTGGCGCAACTGGCTATCTATTTTGAGTAGCAACTTCAGGCCTAGAAAACTCATTTCATCTATCAAAATGTATTGAATATATTTAAATTATTTTTGGAATATTGTCAATGGTTGGCCTTGCAAAGGATTCATATCCTTTATGGGAATGCAGAGGGTTGTATGGATTGTGGAGGCACAAATGTTGTAGGCAGCAACACTTATAGGGGCCAATGTGAGAAATGGGCTATTGCATCTAGTAGTAGAGGCATTTATTTGTTGCCTTATACAATTTATCAAAAAATATTTACTAGTTCCAGTTGTTCCTTGAATGATCATGCAGAGAGGGCCTTTGGGAGAAGGTTGCATGTGATGGTATTGGATGATTTGAAGAGCTTGTTGTTGTTTTGGTGAAATCTGATGGGCTAATGTATTTATAGGAAAGGATTGTATCATAGCTTGTTCATGTTGTTCCTTGGCCGATGGGATGAACTGCAAAGAAATAATATGAAGTTTTTCAAGAACATGGTTTGTATTCCATGAATGGTTCATATCAAAGTCTTTCCTACCCAACAGCTGAAGCTGATTTATACTAAAGTTAGTAGTAGCACCAATCCGAGAGAAAACTTCTCTTTCATATTCATCCATAGAAGGTTGATGGTTCAAATCATCACTATCACTGCCATGGTGTTCTTCAATTGTGGATGTAGCTAGAATTCTATTAACATGTCGAGGATGATAACCAGCTATTTTAAAAACTTTCCAATTTTGTATTATGTCTTGTTTGGAAAGACCTATATCTATGTGTATGTTTTAAAAAGGTTTGTATAACATAAGTTCAGTCCAACAAAATGTGTCAAATATTTTTGTATCCTCAAGGGGAACAGTCTTAAACAAGGGCTACATAGGAACAATTGCAGGCTAGTGTCTCGATTTTCATTTGTCCTTTTTGCAAGTTAGTCTAAAAGTGTATATAAGCGGACTGAGTCAATTAGGGATACAACACCCAACTTTGGAGGCCTTTGCATATAGCAATGAATATAATTTGTTGGCAGGCCTTCATCAGCGTCATATTTATTTATACGGAACCATTCCTTTTTGCGAACATTCAAGCAAACATATTGTTGACTTGATGTGATAAGGGGAAATTTTTGTAACATATGGCACGTCTCCTATGCAGAGATGTCATTCTCCACAAGAATGTTCACCATGAATTTTTGATATGCAAGCAGTGCTCTATCCTCAACTATATTTGTATTTGCAAGTCTTTTCAACATATCAAGGTAATTTTCTAATTTCTTCTTAGATTTAGCTACATATTTAGAGATAATTTAATACAATTTTCCTAGAAACAACTGGTTGGAAGTCAACATTGGCATGCCAAATTGCAAGCATGGGTGGGCTATGAATATTTAGGTGATCATCATTTCTTGTTGGCTTGTAGGATTTATTAGACTCAACATCAGATGTCAATGTAGAGGTAAGTTGTTTCTGCCAAGGTGCTTTCTATCGTCATTGTAATTTCTCTCCTTTTTTCCTTAAACAAGTATATTCAGAGCATTTTGTGTGTCTTTGAACTATATTTAGAAATTCTTCATAATCTATGATTGGATCATTCGAAAGAATCTGGCTCATGGAAAGTAAGCATGGATTTTCTTCAGAACAATGATACATTCTAAGATATCTTTGTGCAAGGCAATGTGGATTCCAAGTTGAAACATATCTATCAAAAAAGTTCCTTGCCATGGTAACATCATGGTGATTCGACCAATCAAGAGTTTCCATGTTTGGGGCTTCTAGAAGCCATAAAAAACCATGCACATGTGCAGAGCCACGATGTTTCCATTCATATCTATACCAATAATCTTTTGCATGCAAAATCTTTTCAATCACCTCTTCACGAAAAATTGAGAATCTATTGTGTAGATATAAAGATGTTATATGTGGGTTTTGAATAACACTAAGTCTATCAAGGTCTTTGTTGAAGGCTCCATCACCAAACAAACCACAGAAGAGAAAACATTTTTTAGATCGAGCCATTTTGTGTTTGCACAACTTAGAGTGAAAAAAAGGGTAGGTATCCCAAGTTGTTCAATCATTGCAGATAGTTGGGCCCGGCAAGAGTTCCAAAAAGAGCGAGTCCCACACAACGATGCACCAAAACGCATCATTTTCTCTACTATTTGGTCATCAAGAGCAGCTTGAAGTTGTTCACGCAATGCAGACAAAGACTTTAGTATTTTATCTTCCAAATCCACTTTGAAGAAGACCGAAATATTTTGTTGACTGTGATGTCTCATTATCAAGTTGTAGAGGAAATACGTAAACCTGACATGTTTTCCAAATCTTTAGTCAAAATATCCCATTAAGTGGAGGGCATATTCATGCAACTGAATTTGAATATTCCTTGGTTGGAGGGGAAGTGTTGCTCTAGTGGGGAACAATGTTGGAAAATCCATTGTAAATAAACCTTCGGTGTTGTATTCATTAACAGGAGAAGAGCTAATTTTAGGCCAACACAAGATATTCTTCTCCTTTTTTCCAATTTGTAATACCTATTTGATTGTTTGGAGCTCTCATGTAGCATTTGGAAAGAAAGGGATAAATGATGAAAAGGTTGAGCCATTTTCATGTTCAGTAGCATTTATTAAGCTAGTTGATGGCATCAGCTCTTCATCGGAAACTTGCTCTATTATATGCAAGAAATTGGAGACATCAAGCAACAATCAGGTAACATATTAAGAGCCTCAAATCAATCTCAACATCATTGTAGTATTTGTCATATTGAATTTTATATTTCAATGCATCCATGACATGATGTTTATTAACATAGCGGTCATAGTTCCCACCTTCAATGGTGGTCCGTCGTATGATCACAACCTCAAGGTCTTGTAATCGGTGTGGAAAAAGTTTTGCAATGCTTGAGATATCTTGAGGAAAGCTTATTGTGTGACCATTGTATTTAAACTACCCTCCTCTAGTGCGGGACACTTGTAAAACTAGAGCCACCCTAGTAATAATCATTTCTTCAACCTGTGTCATCTTTTTTAGCAAGAATGGTTGTGGGCCTAGGTCCATGCCATTTGCAGAGCTAAAACGGTGGGAGCCTTTTTCATAATAACATCTAGCACACGTGGTTGTTGAACCTGATACGAGTGCGCATCCCAATATAGTTTTATTTGCATATATGGAAAACAGCAAGGTTCAACAATGCATCTATGCCGCGCCAGAACCGTTTCACCGAAGAAAGGTAGCAATCATTGAAAATTTCTTTGAGGTGTTGTTGGTGCACTGGTGTAGTGGGGGGGTTGATCTAAGATTATATATTGAACATATCTTGTGACATTTATATCAGTATGTTTATGTCCAAACTACCATCCACATTTTGGCAACCTGGGTGAAGAAGACAATATGGGGCAAAAGGAGTTGTGAGGGAAGATTAACATTAGGCAGACCTGCAAGTGTGCTTGTTGCAGTTAGCCTTTGTTGCAAGTATTTTGTATGACGCTTTGCACAAATTTTCTCTTTATGTTGGCTATAGTACAAATGATTTCGTTGTTTTTTTTAGCTTTTTTAATTCAACAATTGATTGGACTATTGAACTTGAATGTATAAGGATAGCCTAGGAATATACATACAAACTCAACCATATTAGCATATATGAATATACATGTATAACCATAGATATATTTAAAGTAGTAATTACACATAAACATATAACAAAATATATGCGTATCCATGTGTATATAAATGTATATCTATGGATGATCACAAGAGGAGTAACATGGTTTGAACATTGGAATATATAAAAATATATATACAAGTATTCTACAAATTTCTGTGTTGACCATTTTCACTATTTCACTATTGTTATATGCCACATTTAGAAGAATACAACATTGGATGCACACAACTAGTCCAAAGTTGTGCAGCTATTTTGCGCTTTGCATTTTTTTTGTGTCTATATACCCTAAATTTTCCATACCCATCAAATTATCTTTGTCCTATCTATTCGGAGTTTCCCACTAGGATTTTCATTAGCCAAGGCGTGCAAAACATTCCTCGTCACTGGCAATGAATATGTCTAGAAGGCCAGCGGCAAGTTTCCCAGGGTTGTTCACCACAATAGTCCATGGAGGTGGAGTTTTTTTACCACACGGGATGGAAGTGTTGGAGGGTTGGGTTGCCTAGATAGGTGAAAGCAGAGTGGAAAATGCTTTTTTATGTTGTTGCACGATGGAAATGAACACAAAAGGAGGAAGTATACCTTTTATACAATTTCTCTATTTGTCTATAATATTTAGTAGCAAAGAATGTAGCTTGAATTTTGAATTGACAAGGTAGTTGTTATGTACACTACTTGTCTTGTATCAATACTTGTCAATAGGACCAGTTGGATGTATATATATATATATATATATATATATATATATATATATATATATATATATATATATAGAGAGTCAATATGAAAGCATAAAGATATTCAAAATAAAATTAGTTTAGTGGCTATGAAGGTATGTTCATTTTTGCATTTTTTGTGGATGAGACATGTTATATGCTTTTTGTGAACAATGTATTTTTTTGAATGTTATACTACATAAACATACACATACAATTGCCCCTACATATATATTTTTTTTAAATGCACATTAACATGGGAGCAATTGCATATATATATGCAAAGAGTTAGTATGAAAACATAAAGGTATTGAAGATAAAATTGGTGTAGTAGCTATGAAGGTATGTTCAGTTTTGCATTTTGTGCAAATAGAACATATTATATGTCATTTGTGACCAATGTGTTTACAGATTATCATAATTCACCTCTTCTATTCTCCATATTTTAAAGTTCTATTTAATGTGGGTTTTCAATCATCTTTCATTTTCCTGTGATTCTTAAGTGTTTTTCTAATAGCTCTTTTACAATTTCCCAATGTGTCTATAATATTTAGTACCAAATAGTGTAGCTCGAATCAAGTGTGGCATTGAAGTTATCTGTTTGCTTTGCATCCTTCTCAACTTTAGACATGGAAGACAATTTTGTTATTGTTTGTTAGGTTCTCTATTCTTAGAAATACATTTTTTTTTAAATTCACCATGCAAATATGCACACAACAAGGTTAATCTACAGGAATCTCTTTCAAAATTTTGGTTGGTTTGCATCCAAACACATGCAGTATTCTAAATATATAGTTACAGTTGCTAGAAATTGATCAAAGGTGGCACACACATCTTGTTTGTGTGTGTGTGTGTATATGTTACATCCATAACTTTAACTCTCTTTTACTTTTTACTTTTGAAGTAATTAGTCTATGATTATGCATGGTTCAATGATTAGATGTTTAAGAAAAATGTCTGGAAAAACCAATGTATCTTAAGTTATGTTTATTTCACTAAAATTTTCATGTGTTTAAAAGTTGTCAAGATGTGATGACTTCATGAGGATTATGAAATGATTAATAATACACTAATCTTTAGTTGGTGATGGAAAGGTGCATTTAGGAATCAGGTTTCTACCCTCCAAGAAAGGGAGGGAGAGCATCATTGGAGAGAAGGATATAGATACAAGGAATAATAGGTTGTCGCCATCTTAGGTCTAGTGTTGATGCAAAAATGGTCGAACCTACTTGAGTCGGGTGAGTGATACTCAACTCTCTTGGTCTAAGTTTACTTCTCGACTCGACAAGTTGTCGATGTCGTTTAATGTCTAGTGCATGTTGTTTAACATGTTTAGAAGCTTGTCGATAGTACTCAATTAGTCGACCTCTGTGTTGATATGATTCTCTTAGGGGTTATTAACTCTCTTTTAATATATAAAACAAATGAATATATGAATGTCGGTATACGTGGGATAAGGAAAGCTTATGTACTAGTATAGATGGGTGGATGGATGCATATATGCGTAAAAAGACATAGATATTGTCAACATACAAACATTTACATTCAAGAACGTATGGATACATACACACATGTATAAGTTATTACGACGGATCAACTCTTAGTAAAAGAGGGACAACTCATATTTGAATTGCAAGACCCTTTAATGAGGAGCTTAATTGAATGTTATGGTAGTAAGTATATATAAATATACATTTACTAATGTCTAAATGTGAACATAAAGCCCTTTTAGCCTTTGAAGGTGATAGAAGTTTCAATTCAATGGAAATGCTTTTGAAAAGCTATTACAAGGCCACGTCATAATGCTTTAGGAAGGCATATGCTTAAGGAATGTGCAAAACTTAAAGTGCTATCATGATGGAGTCGTGGCTATCTCCATGATTTGTTAAGTGATAAATGATTTCTTTTAACCGTTCTTGCTGGGAATTATCTTGGGAATGAATAAATAACCGTTGGGATAACAGTTTCTAGTTTCTTTTGCCTATGTCTTTATATGGAATCGGGTAGGAAGATAGGGGGGCGATATAGATTTTGAGGGTAACCGTTCCTTTATGGAATAGCATCAGCGGGAGGTAACGAATATTTTTGATGGTTTTTTATTCCTTCTTAGGAACGGTTCTGCAAGGGTTTTGAGGGGGGTCAATAACCATTTTGGGGAAAGATAGTCCTCCTTAAGGAAGAATGAAATAACTTTTCAAGGCGTGAAAATGGGAAGAGAGTAGGGAATTCATGGGAGGTTGGAATTCTGAAGAGCATTGTTCTATTCCATCAATCACTTGCACTAAGGTGAGTCAAAGGATGGTACAACATTCTGGATAGTGCAGTTGAAGTTTGAGCAGGTCATGCTTTTAAACTCTATTTCTTTTTCTTGAAATAGTGGAGTAAAAGATGAAATCAGTCATTTTAAATTTAGAGAGTCTTCCTTCATCTAATTTAAGAAATTGTCTCTCTGCCCTCTCAGTGGAAAGGTCCAGTGGTATGATGACTTAGAGCTCATGGCACATACATATTATGGTTTCCAATATAGTTTTAAACTTTTTTTTTTGGAGGATGTTGGTTGTGTCAACTTGAGGGAATTAATCATGTAAGCATAACACATGCTGAATCGTGAATATAGTTATATGTATAACTTGTTGATTTTATCTGATTGTTGAAGGCTTTTGAAGCCTCACTGTCTCTTCTTTTTTTTTATGATTCTTTAAATTTGTTGTGTCTTAGGGGCACTCGGCCAGCTTGAGGCCGTAATACCTTTGGTGGTTGTGCATGCATGCGCACCTATAATTACCAGAAACTCCTGTTGAGCCATGTATCTTTTAAAACTATTTTTCCTTCAATCACTTATCAGTCGTTAAACTTGAAAACCTAGTGTGTATTATTGAGCCGTTAGGGAAATAATCATTTACAACTAAAGGCAGGTCAAGGGTATTGGCCTATGGAATTGCTACCACATAATTGTTGCATGCCATAATAACAATGGTCACACCATGATAGCCTCAAACACTTAAACTCAGTGGTGCAACTGAGTTGGTGCCGTGTGCACTTGATTTCTTTAATCTTGTCTATCTGATAGTAAATGATGTTGAGCCTCGACTGGTTGTGCATAATGTGTACATTGAGGATATTATGACTCTTCATCGAGACGAGCAAGTCATTATCTTTTTTATTTATAGATATATTATGGCTTTCTTGCCAACCACGACTTTATGTCTTTTTCCCTAAGTGAAGTAATTACTTGATAGGTTCTTGATTACAAGACTTACCCTAGTTATTCCATAAACTAGTGGTACTAAAGAAGGTAAATGCCAACTATGTGAATGGCTATTATTTTATATATGGCCTCAGGAAAATCTCTTAAGGAAGAACTTATAAGAAGATCAACTATTACTTATGTTATGTTATATTAGGAGAGATAGTAAACTAGGCAATGCAATGATATAAATCTCATAGTTCTTGTTCAATAGAACTTATTTTAAAGCTAAGTGGACATAGGACATAGATAGTCCAAATTGGGTATCACTAGAGTGATTTACCTCAGGATGGGACATAGGAGAGATTCGTAACTCAATTCAATATGATGGTGGAAAACTTTTATGATTGATAAAGGTTTATGTGACAAAGAAGTTATTATGAGATCATAATTTAACCTATGTTGAAAGTCTGTGGACTCAAGTAAGACCAAGGGGTCGAAAGTAGATTATTATCTTTTAAATTGAACCCTTTAGGGTAGAAAGATTGTCTCAGATCTAAACAATTGACATAAACGATGTACTCATTTAAATATTATGTTAGTATGGATTACCTTGAATACTATGTCTAACACATTATGTAAAATGTGAATTCAAGCAATGCCATGTGGTCTAGGAAAGATTAGGGGTATTTGTTCTTATGTTTTGTTACGCTCGTGCTACTACCTTGGAAGACAAGGATGTTGATATTTCCATTCATTGGGTTAGAGAAGCTAAACCCTAGTATTGAAACATGAAGGATATAGGAAATGCATAACTCTTATGTCGGATATGACATTGTATAAATATATACTGATTAATAGTGAAAGGTTGAGAAAACCATAGAACAAGACAGGAAGTCTTTATAATACCTTAAGAGAATCTTCGATAATGTTGAAAGCTCGATTTAACACATCAAGATGTTGGGTATTGAATCTTGAGAGTAAAATGACAGGAAGTCATAAACCCTAGATATTGCAAGGATGCAATAAGGGACTCTTAAAAGGTTTGAAATACCTAAATTTTTACATTGAATGAATATCCTAGATTAAGGATTAGATCTAAGTCAAATTGGCTAGAATGGATTTTCTATACAAACTAGTTTGTGATTAGAGTACTAAATAAAGTAAGTAAACTATAGGATGAGACAGTTCCAAGACAAGTCAGAGGTGAGTGTCTAGATGGCATGACCAATCAGAATTATCATACTTAGCTAGAAGGGATCTAGAGTTGTATGGTCGATTGAGTTTTGTAAGACACATCCCTAGGACTGAGATGGAGAAACTTGATAGTTCCTTATATCTATACTCTTCGAGAAGGGTTGGGTCACTTCCAGTTAGGAAGCACGCGGGGGACCACTTGAGTCTGTGGTTGGAGGAAAAGCACTCGGATGATGCTCTCCCTCTGTAGCAGTAGACTCTCCGAGGCTTGTGAAGATAGAGATCAACATTCCAGATGCAGTGAATTCCATGTTCTGTCTTATGATAGTCAAAACCTATGAGGTAAAACTATTCTTTATGTTAAGTGTATCTTATGTGATATAAATGAATATTGTAAGGAATTAAATTGATTCTAGTTATGAATACATGTGAATTCAAGTTTGAATTTTATATGGAAAATTTATACTTTATTAAAAAAAATCTCTCTCATGTTTACTAAATTTTTTTACCTTCTAGTAAATTCTTGAATTTACTTGCGTATTAAGAGGATGGATGTTACATATGGTATCAGAGCTAACCGGGTTCAACACATAGACCTATGAGCTCATTACGAGAAAAACTTGTTAAACATTAGTAGATTGGCTAAGGCTAAAGTTGGTTGATGCCAAAATGGCATAAGGAAAAACCAAGGAAATTGTCTGGAAGACTATCTCTCCAGCATTTACCCAAGTTAATGGCTTAGAGAATGCCAATGGAGGATTTAAAACTCCAAGATCAAAACCATTCCATTAAGATTGCATATTGAAAAGGTTTTGATACTCTGACTAGAAAGGTAAAACCTTAGTCAGTTACTAATCAGACTAAGAGCTCAGGTAGAGCAGTGTCTGTATGAATTTAAGATTACTCTTCTTTATCAATAATTTAAGGATGGGAAGATCCAAAAGTAATCAACCAGGTGTAGGAGCATCTGATTATTGGAAATCCTGGAAACTATATCCACAACACCTAGATAAGATGGGATGTAGTCTAAGTTCTAGATGTCTTGGAATGAGCCAAGTGGAATAAATGGATCGATAAGAATAGAGTTTTATAACGTAAAATCAAGAAAATAAGTTTGTGTTCCAATTGTAATCTTTGTATAAAATGATCTTATGATATCATCTAACAGGTGAATGATAGATACTCCAGGAAATAGGTGTGAATCTAATATAACCCCTTTATTTGAAAATTTTTGAGCATAATGAAAGTCTTAAGGGACTTATTTGTTGATGCACTTGTAATGCAATCTCTAAACCGCTGTAAGCTTTTGGAAAATCTGAATTCAGTGCTGCAATCTACTCCCTGGAGTGACTTAGTCAAGTCATGTAGTGCATTAACAGTGTTCTTCTGGATTGTGACACTCCCTTGGATTTTTGATAAAATTCCTATTTAATATTGGCAAGGATTGTCATTGTTTTATTCTTTATTTTGAAATGGTCTAGCCGCCAAATTTTGAAGATTGTTTATCTTATGGCCAATTGGTCAAAATTTGATTTATTGTTGGAAGAGCTCATTCTTTGATTTATTGTTGAAATCAAAACTACTTATATTTTGATATTGAGTTGAGTTTTGTGGTGGCTATACAAGAACTTTTTGGTTGTTCACTATGTTTGATTTAATGTTCTTCTCTATCATGTCCTGGATGGGTCTCTGATGGAATTGTGTAAGGGAGTAAATTGTAACAAAGCACTTGATATGTCCTTAGCTTTACAGATGAAAGAAACCTTAAATGGAAAGAAATTGGTTCTGAACCTTTTTAGGGTTATATAATTGTTATCACTTTTGAACCTTGTGTTATGTTATGTGGGTGGACAGGTAGTCCATTAAGCCCAAGTGAATAGTCTCTCCAAGTCGATCAGGGTGGTGAACCATTACTACGTGGATTGCAAAGCGTATGTATATAAAACTATGGCCATAGTGAGTGCCATTGCCATGGCGTGCACTCGTCAGTTCACAGTACTCTAGAGACTTAGCTAACCAGAGTTGTCATACTTAGTAGGAGGGTATCCTTAGTAGTGCGACAGAGTTGGTTAAGTGGGGGTACACACCAAAGCTCAGATGGCAACTGTGAGGGTTTTCAACACAGCCTTTCATCGAAAGGTAGGACTGCTTCCAGTTAGGAAGTTTGTGGAGGAACCGCTTAAGACCTTGGTTGGAAGGAAAAATAGCCAAGTGATGATTTCCCTCTTTTCAGTGGCATGCCGAGTCTTGGAGGACAGATGAACTAGAAAAGGAATTCTAATCCTTTCTCTTGTATTTACTTATCAGCTTATTTTGATGATGCATGAAATAAATGAAATTGGTACTTGGTGAAAAACCTTTTCAGCTAGAAAAGTGAAGGTTGATGTTACTATTTGTATCTTACATGAGGAATAGTTGAACCTTACATGCTTAATGTTGTTAATCTTTGGTATAATTCTCTTGGTGAACCTATGTTAAAAGTAGTTGTTTGCTACATGTAGAAAGAGACATCCACCTTTTATGGTGTTTGATATAACTTCTATAATTTTGTTAACAAGGTGACTCCATTTGAGACATTGGACAGGAAAAGATGTCGAACTCCTATAAGCTAAGTAAGCTAGAAGATAGGATTAGCATTAGTCCTGAAATGTCGTCAACAATGGATATATAAATCAAACCAATTAAAAAAAAAAAAGACTGGTGCAAGCTAATAATAGATAGAAAAGCTAAGTAAATGCCAATCGTGCACTAACACAGTTCTCGGTTAGCGAAGAAAAGTTTCATAAAGTAAAGAATGTTGCCAAACTAGCTCCTAGATATAAAGGACTCCTCAAAATTCTTGAAGCTAACAAATCGATTGATTACATAATCATTCTATTATCATCCATTACCAGGAGTAAAATGTTTTATATGAATTACATTTTACAAGTATATAACATATGATAATTATATTCTCAGAATTTTTTTTACAGGTACAGGACCAAGTGTGGTCATGATTGAGCTTCTTAAATGCAAGGTCCAGTGGGACTAGTATCCAAAGGGTAATATGACATGGAAAGTTTACCATGATTTTATATGAAAGATTATCTAAATTGCTTATGCCTTTGCAGGATAAAACAAAAATTTTATCTTATTAAAGTTTCAAATGCATTGGATCATCGAGGACGATGACTCTTATGGGGAGAGAAATGTTACATCCCTAACTTTAACTCTCTTTTACTTTTTACTTTTGAAGTAATTAGTATATGATTACTCATGATTCAATGATTATATGTTTAAGAAAAATGTTTGGAAAAATCAATGTATCTTAAGTTATGTTTATTTCACTAAAATTTCCATGTGTTTAAAAGTTGTCAAGATGTGATGACTTCATGAGGATTATGAAATGATTATTAATACACTAATCTTTAGTTGGTGATGGAAAGTTGCATTTAGGAATCAGGTTTTCGCCCTCCGAGAAAGGGAGGGAGAGCATCATTGGAGAGAAGGATATAGATACAAGGAATAATAGGTTGTTGCCATCTTAGGTCTAGTGTTGATGCAAAAATGGTCGAACCTACTTGAGTCGGGTGAGTGATACTCAACTCTCTTGGTCTAAGTTTACTTCTCGACTCGAAAAGTTGTCGATGTCGTTTAATGTCTAGTGCATGTTGTTTAACATGTTTAGAAGCTTGTCGATAGTACTCAATTAGTCGACCTCTGTGTTGATATTATTCTCTTAGGGGTTATTAACTCTCTTTTAATATATAAAACAAATGAATATATGAATGTCGGTATACGTGGCATAAGGAAAGCTTATGTACTAGTATAGATGGGTGGATGGATGCATATATGCGTAAAAAGACATAGATATTGTCAACATACAAACATTTACATTCAAGTACGTATGGATACATACACACATGTATAAGTTATTACGACGGATCAACTCTTAGTAAAAGAGGGACAACTCATATTTGAATTGCAAGACCCTTTAATGAGGAGCTTAATTGAATGTTATGGTAGTAAGTATATATAAATATACATTTACTAATGTCTAAATGTGAACGTAAAGCCCTTTTAGCCTTTGAAGGTGATAGAAGTTTCAATTCAATGGAAATGCTTTTGAAAAGCTATTACAAGGCCACGTCATAATGCTTTAGGGTGGCATATGCTTAAGGAATGTGCAAAACTTAAAGTGCTATCATGATGGAGTCGTGGCTATCTCCATGATTTGTTAAGTGATAAATGATTTCTTTTAACCGTTCTTGATGGGAATTATCTTGGGAATGAATAAATAACCATTGGGATAATGGTTTCTAGTTTCTTTTGCCTATGTCTTTATGTGGAATCGGGTAGGAATATAGGGGGGCAATATAGATTTTGAGGGTAACCGTTCCTTTATGGAACAGCATCAGCGGGAGGTAACAAATTTTTTTGATGGTTTTTGATTCCTTCTTAGGAACAGTTCTGCAAGGGTTTTCAGGGGGGTCAATAACCATTTTGGGGAAAGATAGTCCTCCTTAAGGAAGAATGAAATAATTTTTCAAGGCGTGAAAATGGGGAGAGAGTAGGGAATTCATGGGAGGTTGGAATTCTAAAGAGAATTGTTCTATTCCATCAATCACTTGCACTAAGGTGAGCCAAAGGATGGTACAACGTTCTGGATAGTGCAATCAAAGTTTGAGCAGGTCATGCTTTTAAACTCTATTTCTTTTTCTTGAAATAGTGGAGTAAAAGATGAAATCAGTCATTTTAAATTCAGAGAGTCTTCCTTCATCTAATTTAAGAAATTGTCTCTCTGCCCTCTTAGTGGAAAGGTCCAGTGGTATGATGACTTGGAGCTCATGGCACATACATATTATGGTTTCCAATATAGTTTTAAACTTTTTTTTTGGAGGATGTTGACTGTGTCAACTTGAGGGAATTAATCATGTAAGCATAACACATGTTGAATCATGAATATAGTTATATGTATAACTTGTTGATTTTATCCAATTGTTGAAGGCTTTTGAAGCCTCACTGTCTCTTTTTTTTTTATGATTCTTTAAAGTTGTTGTGTCTTAGGGGCACTCGGCCAGCTTGAGGCCATAATACCTTCGGTGGTTGTGCATGCATGCGCACCTATAATTACCAGAAACTCCTGTTGAGCCATGTATCTTTTAATACTATTTTTCCTTCAATCACTTATCAGTCGTTAAACTTGAAAACCTAGTGTGTATTATTGAGTCGTTAGGGCAATAATCATTTACAACTAAAGGCAGGTCAAGGGTATTGGCCTATGGAATTGCTACCACATAATTGTTGAATGCCATAATAACAATGGTCACACCATGATAGCCTCAAACACTTAAACTCAGTGGTGCAACTGAGTTGGTGTTGTGTGCACTTGATTTCTTTAATCTTGTCTATCTGATAGTAAATGATGTTGAGCCTCGACTGGTTGTGCATAATGTGTACATTGAGGTTATTATGACTCTTCATCGAGACGAGCAGGTCATTATCTTTTTTATTTACAGATATATTATGGCTTTCTTGCCAACCATGACTTTATGTCTTTTTCCCTACATGAAGTAATTACTTGATAGGTTCTTGATTACAAGACTTACCCTAGTTATTCCATAAACTAGTGGTACTAAAGAAGGTAAATGCCAACTATGTGAATGGCTATTATTTTATATATGGCCTCAGGAAAATCTCTTAGGGAAGAACTTATAAGAAGATCAACTATTACTTATGTTATGTTATATCAGGAGAGATAGTAAACTAGGCAATGCAATGATATAAATCTCATAGTTCTTGTTCAATAGAACTTATTTTAAAGCTAAGTGCACACAGGACATAGATAGTCCAAATTGGGTATCACTAGAGTGATTTACCTCAGGATGGGACATAGGAGAGATTCGTAACTCAATTCAATATGATGGTGGAAAACTTTTATGATTGATAAAGGTTTATGTGACAAAGAAGTTATTATGAGATCATAATTTAACCTATGTTGAAAGTCTGTGGACTCAAGTAAGGCCAAGGGGTCGAAAGTAGATTATTATCTTTTAAATTGAACCCTTTAGGGTAGAAAGATTGTCTCAGATCTAAACAATTGATATAAATGATGTACTCATTTAAATATTATGCTAGTATGGATTACCTTGAATACTATGTCTAACACATTATGTAAAATGTGAATTCAAGCAATGCCATGTGGTCTAGGAAAGACTAGGGGTATTTGTTCTTATGTTTTGTTACGCTCGTGCTACTAAATTGGAAGACGAGGATGTTGATATTTCCATGCATTGGGTTAGAGAAGCTAAACCCTAGTATTGAAACATGAAGGATATAGGAAATGCATAACTCTTATGTCGGATATGACATTGTATAAATATATACTGATTGATAGTGAAAGGTTGAGAAAACCATAGAGCAAGATAGGAAGTCTTTATAATACCTTAAGAGAATCTTCGATAATTTCGAAAGCTCGATTTAACACATCAAGATGTTGGGTATTGAATCTTGAGAGTAAAATGACAGGAAGTCATAAACCCCATATATTGCAAGGATGCAATAAGGGACTCTTAAAAGGTTTGAAATACCTAAATTTTTACATTGAATGAATATCCTAGATTAAGGATTAGATCTATGTCAAATTGGCTAGAATGGATTTTCTATACAGACTAGTTTGTGATTAGAGTACTAAATAAAGTAAGTAAACTATAGGATGAGACAGTTCCAAGACAAGTCAGAGGTGAGTGTCTAGATGGCATGACCAATCAGAATTATCATACTTAGCTAGAAGGGATCTAGAGTTGTATGGTCGATTGAGTTTTGTAGGACACATCCCTAGGACTGAGATGGAGAAACTTGACAGTTCCTTATATCTATACTCTTCGAGAAGGGTCGGGTCACTTCTAGTTAGGAAGTGCGTGGGGGACCACTTGAGTCTGTGGTTGGAGGAAAAGCACTTGGATGATGCTCTCCCTCTGTAGCAGTAGACTCTCCGAGGCTTGTGAAGATAGAGATCAACATTCCAGATGCAGTGAATTCCATGTTCTGGCTTATGATAGTCAAAACCTATGAGGTAAAACTATTCTTTATGTTAAGTGTATCTTATGTGATATAAATGAATATTGTAAGGAATTAAATTGATTCTAGTTATGAATACATGTGAATTCAAGTTTGAATTTTATATGGAAAAGTTATACTTTATTCTTGTGCTTACACAAATGATTTTAAAAAAAAAAAAATTCTCTGTCATGTTTACTAAATTTATTTACCTTCTAGTAAATTCTTGAATTTACTTGTGTATTAAGAGGATGGATGTTAAAATATATGTATATATATATAAATATACATATACATATATACATATACATATACATATGCATATGCATATATATATATATATATACATATATACATATACATAAACATATACATATGCATATATATATATATGCATATACATATACATATACGTATATACATATATATGCATATACATATACATATATGTATATACATATATATGCATATATACATATATATGCATATATACATATATATGCATATATACATATACATATATGTATATACATATATATGCATATACATATACATATACATACATATACATATACATGTACATGTGCATATACATATATATATACATATACATATACATATAGATACATATACATATACATATACATATACATATATACATGCATGCACACACACACACACACACAAATAAACAAAGGATCTAACCATTGCATACACAAACTAATACATTCACTGTGTCATTGTAATTACCAGCATAATAGGAAGGATACTATTGAATGGTTTCCTTAAATTATGATCATGTGCTTCAAAGCTCTTATCATAGTTTGTGCACTATTTTGGGTGTTTCTTAATGTATCGATTTTCAATAGACACATTGTATTGGCACAGTCGAAACAATTTTTCAACTTTTCTATGAACATGTTGCACATACTGCATTATAAAATGCTTTGTTATTAACATCTAAATCTTGTACCATTGAATACTATAGTTCAATTTTATTGGGTTGTTTTTGAGTATTTTTGGGTTTGATCAACATAATGCCAAAGATGTGTAGATATAAAATTTGATCGTTTGAAATAGTTCTATGCACTATTTTTGGTATTTTTCAATGTTTTCAGTTATGATAAACAGATTGTAGTGGCAGAGTATAGACAATTTTACAGCTTTTCTATGAACATGTTCCACATACTGCACTGTTAAATGCTTTCTTATTAACAACATTTGATTGCAATGTTGTAGAATGCTATGAAGTCAAAGTTGTTTGTTTCTTTGCATCCTACAGAGACAGGTTCAATCGAGGAAAATGTACTTGATCACACCAAATGGATTAAAAGAGTAAGGAAAACAAAGGCTTCAAAGGGATGTTTTTAATGTGCTGGAAAAGATCAATGTGTATCCACTTCCACATCTATATGCTTTACCACAGCCAGCCATGTGTGTATACACCTACAAGCCAAGAAAACTAGAAACATAAACGGGAAAGGGTATGTGGTGTGTGTTTCTCTATTTGAGAACCATAAAATTAAAGACAACGAAAGGAAATGTTCAAGTTGAATACAAAAGAGGAAGGAAACAATAACAACAAATTTACAACAGGTATAAGAAAAAGGAAATATAAACTTATGGAATTAGGATCTGAAGGCTGGTGGTTCACACCCTCAAAGTTGGACTCTGTAGCGGAACCTATGGGGGATGTCAACAAATCAATCTTGGGGGGCTCTAGAGACCCATCCACAAAGCCCGATTCTATAGACATAATTCTGAGAACTTTTATAGGGAGAAAATGTTGCAATTTGATTTGATTAATTGAGAGCTCTATTTCACAATAAAAATAAAATATTAATGTATTGCAATGTCCAATGGCAACTAGTAGACAAGGGTATGTGCAGGATCATCATGGAAAAAATAGGCCCTTAAGTGGCAAAAATCAAAAAATCGAAGTTAGGAAACTTGACGTAAAAATTTGAATAAGTTATCTATATTATTTCAAAAATATGTAAGAATAGAATATGTAGCAAATTGAATGTAGTTTCTAAACTACTAGGTTTGTTAAAAAAAAAAAAATCTATTTGGTGAAAATTTGAAATTTCAATACAGTGGTACTTAAATTTCAGGGGGAAAATAAGAAGTAGGTGTCTGTCTGACCACCCTAACTACAATAAAATGATAAAAAAATTTATAATATTTTAGATATAAGTAGGGAACTCATTCCCCAATGTGATGCATATTTTTTTGTAAGTTTTTTCCAAGTGAATAATTAATTATGATTTTTTTATTACAACTTTTTAAAAAATATAAAAACTCGTATGTCTGACCACCTTAACTTGGTCAAAAATTCATGAAATTCAAATTTTCTATTTTGAATCCTATAGTATGCGAAGCATAGAATGTGACACATGTTTTGTATTTAAAAAATGTGATACCGTTTGAAAGCTATAGATGTTTTTCAATCAACCTATCAATTAGGACTTTAGTCATAATTTGAATAGAAAATGAATAATAATTACTTATTAAATTCAAATTATAGTATAATTTATATTAGTGGAAAGCTGAGAATCTCCTTTAAAAACCATTTTCATTTCATCAATTTTGTGTAAAAAAATAGTCGTCCGCCATATACCCATCATATTGCCACTTTTTGGTCCATCATGATCTTGCACATACCCACAACTTAGAAATATTGATAATATGTCAACCATTTTACTAATTTGATTAAATGAAAATGAGTATAACCATTCCACTTTTAATATTGTCCAAACAGTAGGAGATACAACAACAAGAATAAAAATGCACTTTTAATACTGTCTAAACAACAAGAGATACAACAACACTTGAATAAAAATGATAAATGCAAATGTATATATCCCTATATGTATATGTTTGTCTTTGAGGTTGCTTATATATGTATGCATGCAGTTTTTACTATATTTCTACATATACCTATATGCGGATATTTGTATATGTTGCTAGTTGGTCCCTTCATCCTTTCTTATCCAAACAATAGGATATACAACAATGAGAATAAAAATGATTAAGTACATATAAGCATTGAATTTCCCCTTTGTCTGCACATTTAAAAAACACACATATAGTTCTAGATATATATATCCATAGATACACATGTATATATCTATTTATATATACACTGCTATATCTAAATAGATGTGTTTACTATATTTATTCCTAACTATGTACTCATTGACATGCCAAGCAAGGACCTCCGTAAAAATGGGCATAATGTCAAAGGTGCATAGCGGTAAGAAGGAACAATAAGCAGAGGGCGAAATTTCTACAAGTCAGCAACATATTTTAAACATTGCAGCTTATTAAAATATATATGCAACAAGGGGCTCTTGGCCACCTTTGAAAAAAACAGCGGAATGGTAAATGATTGCTCACTTTGCTAGATAATGACAATCAAGATGGTTGGAGCAATAAAAATGCAATATTCAATGTTTGTAGCCTCAAAAATTACATTGTTGTTGGCTTGAACTATAGTTTTGTGCACTGTTTTTGGTGTTTTTCAATGTATTCAATTTCGATAGGCACATTGGACTGCCAAAGTGCAAACAATTTTACAGCTTTGTTATGAACATGTTACACATATTGCACCATTAAATGTTATGTTATTAACAACATCTCAATGCTATATCATTGAACGCTATGGTTGTATTGTAGCGATTTTCTCAAAAGCTAAATAATACTTGCACATGCTATTTTTAACTCTTTTTAAATCAAAGTCTACATAAATACAAATAAATATGGCATACACATCTATTTAGATATACATGTGTATATATAAATTGATTTTGTATTGTCAAACAAGCCATAGTGGTCTTGGTCTGTGTCTATGGATATATATTTCTACCTATATGTATATTTTTAAATATGAAACGGGGAATACAATACATATATATATATATAATACAATACATAAATATATATATATATATATATATATATATATATATATATATATATTTATGTATTGTATTATATATATATATATTATATTTTGTAATACATATATATTCATAAGATTATGGCTTGTTTGACAATACAAAATCAATTTATATATAAATTGATTTTGTATTGTCAAACAAGCCATAGTGGTCTTGGTCTTTGTATATGGATATATATTTCTACCTATATGTATATTTTTAAATATGAAACGGGGAATTCAATACATATATATATATATATATGCATATATGTCTTTGTCTATGTTTTGGGGAATTCAATACAATTCCCCTTTTTGTCAATAATATTTAGTAGCAAATAAGTGTTATTCTAACACCTCTTATACAATTTCTCTATTTGTCTTCAATATTTATTACCAAAGAACATAGCTTGAATCTTGTATCAATATGTTTCATGATATTCTTTTTTTTCTCATCTTCTTGAAGCTCCCTGCAACAAACTGTCTAGGGTTGTTTATGAAAGTGGTGGAGCTTGCTAATCATGTGGGTTGGCAGTGGTGGAGTCGGTTGCCTCAATACACAGAAGCATAATGGTTCCACAAAGCAAATTGTTCATTATGTAACAGTTGGTATCTATGTAATAGCTAGCTTGTGAATTCAATGACCATTTTTACTAAAATATGGAGAATAGAATAGGGAAACTATGATAATGAACAATTTCCTTTGCAAAACTGGAAAAAAGAATATTATAAAACATATTGATACAACACAAGAAAAATTGTTGTTGCATTGTCAAATAAGCCATAGTGGTCTTGGTCTGTATATATGGATATATATCTGCCTATATGTATATTTTTAATATGAAATGGGTAATTCAATACATATATATGTGTATATGTATCTGTCTATGTTTCAGGGAATTTAATACAATTCTGCATGAGGGTTAATGCATCTTGGCGTTGTTGTAAAATGGAAAGCTACATTATTTGGCACTAAATAATATAGACAAAATAGAGAAATTGTAAAAGAACTATTAGAAAAACACTTAAGAATCACAAGTAGATGACAGATGATTAAAAACCCACATTAAACATATTGATACAAGACAAGCAGTCTATGTAAGAGTTGGCTTGTCAATTCAAAATTCAAGCTACGTTCTTTGGCAGCAAGCCCACATTAAATAGAACTCGTAAAGCCAATGGGTAACAATAACCTATGCAAAATAGGTATAACGCCACAAACTTAATTGAAAATTTGAGCTACATTACTTGGCATTAAATATTATAGACAAATAGAGAAATTGTAAAAGAGTTATATTAGAATAACACTTAACAGCCACTAAACTAATTTTATCTTGAATATCTTTATGCTTTCGTACTAACCCTTTGCATATATATATATATATATATATGCAATTACTCCTATGTTAATCTGCAATTGCTCCTATATTAATGGGTATAACACCAAAGATGCACAGAGATAAGTACAAACAATAAACTAAGGGCAAAAAAATTACTAACCCTAACCATATTTTTTGACGAAAGAAATAAGATTTAACTACAATTTCTCCATCCATATAGAGCCATAATCTCTTTGAAGTCTCCAAAATGGGTATAACGCCAAAGATACAAACATACATGCACAATAAATTAATCATTTATGCAAAATACCCATGTAAAATGGCTTACATATTTCGGAGCACAACAGTATTAAAACCCTCCAATCTGCTATAAAATGAAGCCTCTGCTATCAAACCAACACCACAATGGCTCTTTCCACAATGCAACTTAATCAATATATCTTCTCACACATTTTGGAGTATACTTTCCCACACTGCAACATTGAATAGTGCATTTAATTCCTCCTGCACCATCGTACAACAATGCCAAGATGCATTAACCCTCACACGAGAAAACACTTACCATTCTACTTCGGTGTATCAAGGAAACTAACTCTGCCACTGCCAACCCACATAATTTGAAAACTCCGTGTCATCATAAAAAACCCTGGGAAACTCGTCGTCGGTCGGGAGATTTCTAGCACTGAGAAATTTTATTCACGACTGGGCTAATGAAAATATTTGGTGGAAATTTCAAGCAAATAGCCTATCGGCTAACAAGGATATGACATAACTAATGAGCATGAAATTCATAAACCTTTAGAACAAATTCCTATTGAAGACACTAAGGGACTAGGATATCAAAATCCTTATCCCTCTACATCTTCTAAGGATACAAATGCCCTCCCTCATAATGATGAAGTAATGTCTCACAAGGATGATAGGATCACTTTAGGTCCTTCTCCTTCCAATCCACCTCAACAAGATCCTCAAACAAGCAAGAAATCCAAACCTTACAAACTCAAGAAGTTTCCATTCGTACATACTAAAACACAAATTGAACAAAAAATAGAACACCTTATTCAAATAGGATGGCTTACTTTGTCACCTCCTACTAATGGTAACAAACCTAAAAACATGAATTACTGCACATATCATAGAACCCTTGGGCACCTTACTAATGATTTTCATGCCTTAAGATGGATCCTTAAGAAATTTGATGTGATGGAGATAATCCCTTAAAGCCTGCACTTTGCTCCTTGCCATGTAATAGTTGTAGGATCATAGCATGCTTACTATTACATGTTTAACACATTCCAAATCATTTTCTTTATTGCAAGGATCTCATTGTCATCACTCATCTCGGCTCATCATTGTCCTATACTTAGTGGAGGCAAGGGGTTAGGTAGCCTTGTCCTAGGTAGCCCTCTCTCTATCTCTCCCACTCTCTCTCTGGTCTCTCCCTCCCACCCTAACTAGATAACTCTCTCTCTCTTTGGTCTCTCTAACTCTGCATCCCTCCCTCTCTCTCTCTCTCTCTAGTCTCTCCCTCCCTCTATCCCTCCAACCCTCTCTATCTCTTGGGTCTCTCACTCCCTCTATCACTCCCACCCTACCCAGATAACTCTCTCTCAATCCCTCTCTCTTAGGTTTGTCCATCCCTCTATCCCTCCCAAACCCCTATCTCTCAAGTCTCTCCCTCCACTCCCTC